>OU898276.1:82326084-82733584 GCA_918026665.1 Diabrotica balteata
GTTTTAAAAAAATGCCCTACGCCTTAACGGCCTGTTGTGCGTAAAAATAAATAAGTAAATACCTTATTGTCAGACTTCTACACAACTATATATATAGTAGAATCTTGGTCCCCCTCCATAAACGAGCCCAGGGAAATACGGATATGGTAAAATGGCTGATAATAGGGAGGGTTAAATGAAACACAAGTTTAGGCCTATTGTAATACCATTGCAATGGACTTTGCTTTAAAAAATGTTTAATTATGTACTGTATACTGTATGTACATATTATTAAAAGAAGACTAAAATAAAACTAGAATCAGTTTAACATTGAGTTATATCGGATGTTGTAGAGATAATGGTTTAGAAAGAGCGAAAAAAAAACTAGTGATTTTCATTTGTCTTGCCGATGTATCTCTTCTGCTGCTACCAAGTCTCGCTATCTCTGTAGCATCTTAATATCGACAGCTCTGGCTTCTTCTTGTTGTTCGACGTATTTTATTGCAGATTCAAAAATTTTAACTCCTTTTTGTGAAACTTTGTGGGGCTCAAAAGTCTCTGGTCATTCGATGTCTTGACAACCTTCACTATTAACAAGAATAACAATTTCTTCATAGGTCTTTTTATACTGGTAATACGGTTGTACCTTGAAAATCACTCTATTACACCACCCAAAGACGCCTTCTAACATCCAGGGATAAGTTTAACTACTACTACTACTAAGGATTTTCACAGTTTTCACTGTCTTCCTTCACTCAACCGTTTTCTCCAATTTTCCCTGTCATTCCAGTCTCCATCTCGCAGGGTTCTTTTCCCCATATCCTCGTCGATTTGGTCTCTCAATGCTCTGGTGTTTTTTGCCCATCCAATCATTGTCAATTCCATCTTATATTTTAATGTGGCATTGTTATAGGCCAAAATGGTTACTTGCTTTTTGCTGCGTTTATAGTTAGAAGCTGCTGATTCATTTTTAGCTGCAATACTCTTATTGGGTTACATTTTATAATTAAGGACTGTTTCATTGCAATTAAATATTTGATCACCTGTTGAATTTTCAACCTTAAATAAACGTTTAAAACGTTTTCTTAAATGTAGCCATTCCTTCAAAATTTGATGACAAATTCTCACCATAAATAGACAGCTGACGAATCCCATAGGGCTTCTTCCAGCTGTCTAGCCATCCGCTACTTGCTGTAAAATCTGTCTCACCATCTTGAAATTCCTTTCGAAAGTGCAATGAGTTTTCTTTTAAGATATGCCCTCCTTTATTCCTTAACTGGATAAACCAAATGTACAAAGCCCCGCTAGTTTTTTCGTAATCACTTTTTTTCATTGTTTTTCAGTGACTCGTAAAGATTATTCCTCCAATCTCCAACAGTACGATGACCAACACTATAGTCATCAGCCAGTCTCTGCAATGTGTCTCTTCTATTAAACCTTTTTACTGCGTTTAGTCTATCTTGCATTAATAAGACAATCTTTTTCCTTTTTTTATAACTACGATTGATAGCAAACGGTAAACTCTTTTACTAAAGCATACTGGTACCCAAAACGTTACAGCAACCAAATAACCTTACCCTGCACTGAACTCACCAAAAGGAACAGTAGTTGACTTCACGACAGCGTATTCGCAACTAGAGTGAAAGTCAAGGACAAGGTTTTATGTGCGTTGACTCGAGTGGAAAAGTTCAATCACCAGTCTTGTCTGGTGCCAAATTCTTGTTGTACAGTCGTTGGCGCGCGGCGAAAAATTTTGAAAAGTATTTTGTTGCATCAATGGTGTTAAAACTTGAGGGCGGATATCCGAAAGGATGAATCCCCGAGACTCTACTATATATATAGAAAAGAAATTTAATCTTTGCAGATAAGTTAAATAGTAAACTCGTAAATATTGGGGAAATCTGCAAGAAAGTCTCTAATGAGCATCAATTGTTTAGCCGAACGTTTTCGCCAAAGAGACTTAATTTGGCTTCTTCAGGGCTGAAAGAGAATAAATTATAATTAGCTACCATATATTATCTATATTGTTTTTTTAATAGATAATATTTAATAGGCCATTTTTGCTGTTTTTTAATGCCATTTTAATTTCCTCTTTTATTATCTTTAAAACCATATCCTTTTCTACTTCTTATTCCATCTGCTCTGTTCTATTGTCTTTGAATACTTCATTGATGTATTCTGTCCATCTCTTTAATTTGTCGTTAGTATTCAACACAAGTTTCCTCTTTGCATCTTTCAGTATTCCCGGTTTCTTTGTTCTATTGTTGTGAGTTAATTCTTTAATTGTTTTATGTGTGTTAAAACTATCATGTTCTTTCTGGTATTCTTCTATTTTTGCGTATTGTTCTTTTAACCATTGTTATTTCGCTTTCTTCATTCTGTATTTTATTTATTTATCCACTTTTTTGTACATCTGATTATCTTGATTCTTATATTGACGTCTTTCTTCCATTAAAGCTAAATTTTCTTCGTCATCCGTCATCCATTGCTTCTTTTTATATCTGGTTGGTATTAGAATTTCTTTTTGACTTTTATCTATTTCTGTCTTTATTAATGACCATTTTTTCTTCGTCTTAGTATTTTGCAGAATTTGTTGTTTAACATTCATTAATCCTTTGTTGATTTCATCTGCCAGGCGTTGCCTTATGAGTGGGTTCCTTAATTTACTTGTCTTGATTTTTGCATTTGTTGTTCTTCGTTTTATTATTTTTATTTTGAACCTAATTTTGGTCACTACTGGGTTGTGATCCTGATCCTATGTCGACACTTCGATTAGTTTTTGCGGACATTAGGTTTTTGTACACTATGTTTGTGCGCAACAACCCTTCTATGTAGATGTTGGTGTGTTTGCCCAATATATGTTTAAATGCAGTTTTACAATTTAATTTAAAACAACACCTGACTGATGATCTTTAGTAATATTAGGTTTAAATTTTGAAAAATGTTTTCCGGATGTTTTTTGATGATTTATGTCCCACATTGATGTCAGATTTTGCGAAAATTTTTGACATTTGTTCGAAGAAACCATTTATGTTTGGTAAGGATTAGAAGTAAACAAAAGAAATAATTTTCTTGATTTAAGTTTAGAGTATAACAACACTAAACTACTGATTGCTTTACATCCAGTTTACTACTAACTGCTTTACAAAAGATGTTTTTGATCTGGAAGATATCTAAATTTTAATGCCAACGCACCTATAACTCATAAAAGAAGTGTTGTATTTAGCCTTACTAATAGAGCAACTTAACTATCTAGCACAGAATATTATTCCGAAAATCTGAAAAAAGTCTAAGATACTTTAAAAAATAATAATTATCTACCAGAATTTTACAACTGTCTAAGTAAAAACAAGATGCATTCTTAAAAATCGATATAATTCCAATGCCAATCTAAAACAAGCCCAAACTATACCCTAGCAATAATAATAGTAATGTCACCGACTCATACAAATACTATATTTTTTTACCAAACTAACCAAACATAGAAAGAAGATTTTTATGATAATGAGTAGGTATATATTAATAGCATTTACTTTTACTCAACTAATCAATTTAATACGGTTTAATTATTTGTTACACATGGCTATACGTCGAAAAATGACACGAATTGAAATATATGTAACGATTATGTACTTATAGTTTGCATGCTTCACGCATAAATTATAATTAATAAAAGCAGCTATTTAAGTGATTGGTAACAATATTAATAGAGTACTAACCAATGTGTTTGAAAGATATTATCACCTCTGTTTTATCCGCGGCCTTCCTTAATGTGTGGGCTCTATGTGTCCACATTTCATGGTGAGAATTAATTTGATTGTTTTTTTATGGCAAACATATTTAAGGACACGAGTGGAAGGTGTTAAGTGGCAAAATGCAACATTGGTTATAATGAGGAAACATAAATATTTATTAACAATAATTTATGCGTCCCTTTTATGCTAGAAGGGTAACTGTGGTATAACTACAATATTTATTGCAGAAATAGGAAAAATTAAATAAACAAAAAGTTTATTTTAGACTTTAACTACAGATAGTACCTTCTCCACTAATATGACGTTCGGAATAACAGAGAGAGTTAAGTATATTTAAGGAAAATAGCTTTTATTAAATAAAATTTAACAAAAAGCAAACAATTCTTCAAAATACAATCCAATTTGTTCTTCTTTTATTATATCTTCGTCATCACCAAAAATGTTTTCATACAATACGACCAAAATTCTTCTTTAACGAATTTTATTTGTCCTTTTAAATTTTCTCTTTTTTTGTTTTTCAGCTAACCAGCCTAATCTAACATTTTCTAGATTCGGATAGTCTTAATTGGATTTCCAGCCTCCTCGCCGAACAACCATGTAGGAAGTTCTTGGATTTGAACCACTTTCAACGTTTTAATTGCTAATTTGCTTTGTTAAAAGTCCTTATCCCTTTTACTCCTGATTTGTTTATTTTAAACTTTGATATATTTATCTGTAGTTTGTTGTTTTAGAGCATTTAAAAGAATTAAGAACGCATTTAAAAAAAATATTTTTTTTTGATAATAAATGCATGGGATTATATATCTCAACAGTATTTTTATATAGGATATATAATTCCAACAGTATACATGAACGATATATCCTTATACATGATATGGGGTAAAACAATATAACGTAACATCACACATTTTACAAATACATTTGGTACGTTTATCTTTCTTATGTTGTGTATACCTTATACACCTCAAGCGACTGGATTTTCCTAATATAGGTAAATGGTCTTCAACATTACTCATCACCGTGCCTGACATGGTTCGACGGCCAACATGTTTGGTTTGTTTTCTTCTTTAGAGTCCTTGTCGGCCAGTACTGATAAGAATCTCAGCTAAGTCAACCAGATAATTTAGAAAGGAAATTTTCTTATTTTTGGAATGTAACTTAGAACTTTAGAACTTCTTCCACCATTTTTGAGATTTTCTATTGAGATCACAGTACGTACACAGATCACATCTATCTACACCTCTCATGTAATGGTTATAAAATTCAATCGATACAGGACAACAAATGTTGGCTTTTGTACCATCTTTCAGTTTTTTACACACAGTTGTTTCTTCTGGCTTATAGCAGTTAGTTAGTACAATAAAATCTTTTGTGTTCTGCCATCATATAGCTAATGTTCGTAAATGTTTTCTGGTACTCATGCATGTATCGATAGCAGGAAACATATTGGCATCCATAAGATGAACTGTTGTAAAAAATCTGTCGAAGCAAATTACAACATTTTCATTAGAAATTGTTGAAGATAACTGATTTACGACTCGTTCTTCCAAAGTACCTGCCATCTTATTATCATTTTTGCCTGCATACACATTTATATCGTAAATATAGCCAGTTTCCGAATCGTATCTTGTCCATAACTTTATGCCACGTTTTATGGGTTTAAGAGGCATATACTGTTTCAATGTAGATCGCCCTTTGAATTTTGCCATAGACTCATCAATTGCTTGATAGATCTCATAAAACTTGTCTTCAAGCAGGAAATAAGATCATCTATATAATAAGTTTTATTTGCTGTGGTTTTGTTTTTTGTTTAAAAAAAAACAAAATTTGTTTAATTTATTGTTTGTATTTTGAGAACGATTTCCGAAGTGGAAATTGAAACGTCAATAAACGTATTTTTATCTTTAATTGTGGCTTATTCCCAGTTAAATAGTAATTAATTTAAAATGCCACAAGAAAATAGCTTCAGAACAAGATTACTCGAATATTGTGAGCCAGTACTCCAATCTTGTTGAAACCAAGCCTCTTTATATTATCTAAAGCGTGCAGTGCTAGTACAATTACTTGCCGTGACATGCTGCAGTAACGCTCGCCCTCTAAATTTTCGTCTTAAATCATAAAAGCGACTATCTCATTATTTTTTTTTTCACAGCACAAAAAAAATTGAACAACAAGAACAATTGCTTACATTATCGTAAGGATGAATTTGGATTACCTGCAAAATATCTCAGGATATCTATTTGTAAGTCTTTATTATCGACGTGGGTCCTTTTATTTATAAACTGACCAAATTTCGAAACAGTTGTTCAACAAACGTTTTACAGTTTTATGGTTTGGTAGAGGCTACTAAGAATATCTTTCAGCAAAAACACGGCAAGTTCTGGTTACTATTCTGTTACAATCACTGTAGATTATAATTAAATTTGAAAGATCATCATTTGTATATTCTAAATGAGCCATTATTTTTTTTTAAAGAAAATTAGGCAACTTATTATTATAACTGCCACCAAATACAACAAGATTACTATTAAACATTAGCAGTAACTGATTTTTTTCAGAATATTCCATAGACTACTTGATAAATATATTTTTGTGATAAAAAAAAGTTAGGGTATCCCATTCGAAAAAAAGGAATTAGTTTTGACAGCACCCTGTAAAATAAAAAAGCTAGCTTTCCATTGTAAACGATAATGCTGTATGTATTTAATAAGTTCCTTAGGAATTTAAACTTCTATTCACATTACGTTAGAAAATATTAAACTTTATATACATGGTAGAAAAGTGTAATTTTCATATAAATGATTTATAACTCAAAAACGGTTCACAATAAGGAAAGTATTTAATAGGGAAATAAAAAAAATTCAGGATAACGTGAATATTTCTAATATTAAAAAATATACAGGGTGTCCTATTAAAAAAACGAAGTTATAAGCAACTTCTAGTGTAACCAGAAGTAGCAAATAGATGAAAATATTTTCATAAATAGGTCACTCCTCAATACTCCTTTATTCCAAATTTTCATGGTTCAGTTACCTTTCGTTCTAAAGATATTTCTAAATGGCCGTTTATATGCCGCACCATGTATACGAAACAACAAGAAGTCCTCTTGATAGACCTCCCTTCGATAGCGATGGTGGTTCCAATAATTTTTCAATTAAAACAATTTTGTTATCGAAAACACACCTATACCAATCGTTACTTGCATGCCAACTCTCATAATCCACCTTTACAATTTAATTTAGTCATTAATAATCTTGTCTTCAGATCAATAAGCCCTTCAGATAATGCAAGCAGACCCACTGAGCTCTCTACTTTAAAACAGGCCCCTATCCAAAAGACTCTGATCATACGAAAGCTTTTCTTCCTTACATCAAAAATGTTACTTCCAAAATCGACAAAATCCTTAAATTAAGAGAAATAAAGACCATAATTACCCCTCAACAAAAACTTTCATCTCTTGTCCGATCAATCGAAGATAACATTCCAAACTCAATCACGGAGTTTATGAAATTCCTTGTACAGACTGCTCCCATCTTATGTAGGCCAAACAAACAGTGGAATTCAAAATAGGATTTTCAAAACTCCAGGATCATAGCCTCTATCCTCTTTTATAAACCAATAATTATTTGAGAAGCCATATAGATTGAAAAAAAGCCGAATTGTCTAAATAAAAGGATGACCCTCAATAAAAAAGTCTGTCAAATCATTAAACATTTAAATCTTCGTTTAAATTAAAGCAGTTTTATTTTATTAATAACTGCATGTGAATCATGTTTAACTTTAAGTAATAATTAATATTGGTTATGAGCACTTGCATTTGGTTGTATAGTAACTTCCAAATACTACCAGTTAAAGTCAAAGTTTAACTAAAATAGTAAAAAATTATTTTTAAATTTACTAGGCAGTTTAGACTAGGATTAATAAACCGAGTATATTAAAGAAAAATATTTATGACATCTTATTTGCACAGATGTTTACAAAAAAACATGTATACCAATTGCATTAGAATATGTATATGGATTAAAAATATATTTTAAACCACTTAAGTATTTTCCATTAAAATAAAGAATACCTGATTGTTTCACCAGATTGATTATAAAGAGTACCAGAACTTTTGCATGAACTATTGCTTGCCATATGATCCCATTTAAAATATTTTTTAAATAGCGTTCTGCCACTATTTTGTATGATTAAATTAGTAAAATATCATAAAAACAACCTAGAGAAGCTAGTTCCACAGTCTATATTAAGTTTTATGGTTTAAAAAATAATTGAGATGAAGACGTACATTAGATACGCACTGTATATTTATACTAATAAATCCTAGCAATACACATTTCATTTATCTTCCAAAAATTATTGGTATGTACAAAAATAATGTCTCTTGAATTGTAGCTGTAAAATGTTAACAGTAGCACCCTGTAATATCGATGAACTCGATTTCGACCAATTCAATTTACTTTATTCGTATAAAATTTCAAAGCATCCATTTTTCATGCTGACGTTTTTGTAACTTAGCAACTTGGCACACGAGGTACTTTTATTCAATATTGACTCGTGTATATTTGTAAAATAATGATAAATTGATTTCAAAATTGAAATTGGTTATTTCCTTTTCATTTTTATTTAATCTTAATATTGGGTTAGATTTTCAAATAATTGATAATATGATTATCGGACTAATGAATGATATTAAATAGAAAATCACACAACGTAACGAGTCGATTTTTTGCTTTAAATAAAACATTTGTTTCTTTTAGTATATTAATAACAAGGTCATAATGGAGCAGTCAATCCCATATGTAAAATCATCTTTACACAATTGTTTAAATTACGTTTCTAAAACAGATTGACACTCCAATTGTTTTGTGATCTCGACAGCGTAACAGCACTGGGATTTGCTACCGAGGAAATCCAACTGAAATTGGTTTCCAATCTTTCTAAAACCGATTTTGTTTGACCTTCCTCCTGTGGTTAAAGATTGGTTAAAAAATGTTAAGATTCTTTCAATATTATTTTTATTAGAGTTTATATTAACTAAATAATCGAAAAAATTTACGGATGTTTATATTTTAAAATTTTATTTTAATTTTGTATTGACATTACAATTGTCAGTTGGAGATAAGTAAAAATGTAGGGTGTATTATAAAAATATTGTAAACTATTGAATATTCAGAATAGCGAATACATTTTTTGCATTGAAAATTTAACTAAAAATCTAAACATGAAGTCATTTGTTTAAATGCCTAAGGGTAGCCGAGAAATAACATTAAATTATAACTCAACTGATCCAAAACCAGTCGCTTCGTGTGAAGAAACAGGTTTTATTTAGGATAAAAATTGGTTGTAAACCGATTGCAGATAAAGCTAGTTTAAGTTTAAAACAATTGCATTGTGGGCGCTGGACCTAACTGTTAAGTTTGCATACATAGTTTTAGGGCTTTTTTTTGGCTCAAAACTAAAGTTTTGGCTTATTAAAGACCAAAGCCTTTTAGCATGAGCGTGCTTAGAGCTAACGTGCAAACTTAGTTTATGGGACACAGAGTTAGCTTATTTATCGTTCGTAAGTAATACTAGTCTGTGTTTATGTGTCTGCATCTATCTTCGACGGAGTCAACAGATGGCTAAGTCCAGATAAGGACCCAGCTTCGTAACATATAACACAGATCTCACTCCAAGGCCATAACGGCATATATGGCGAAGAAGACAGACTTCAATATGACTGATCTGGCGGATGAACTAACCCAGATTTTAGGAAATAAAATATAGTCAACGCTGGTCTATAACTAAGTCAGTTTGGTTGAATGCTCAGAGGATGGACTTAAGAATGGCTTTAAAATAAAATTCTCAGGCAGAAGTCAAATAATGGCGGTAAGACTGAGAAATTGCGATAAAGAAGGCAATTGAAAACCACTTCACCAACATTTTGCAGTTAAATTATCATGGCTAAGAATCTAAACAATTCTAAGAATCCGTAAGATCACGACATGGAACGTTATAAGACTATTTTCACCAGAAAAAGTAAATAACTTTAACTTAAAGGCTAAGATCCAATGACAGGAAAGGGGAAGCCAACATTTTGGCAGCAATTGACCTACAATGTTTGGTCTAGGAAAAGTCAATACTCGACATAGGAAATGTCAATATTTGACATGAAGTTATAAATTATTCAGGCAGCTGTGACCGATACAAGATGTCACCCACACCAAACAAGGCAGATGAAGAAATAGAACAGTTTTATTCCAGCATGAAAGAGTTGCCATCTAGAGTCTATAAAGAAACATCGGCGCATTGTCAGTAACCACCAATTTAAAAGTTTTACGTTGTCAAGTCGAGTATCTGTTTGAAAGATGTAGCAAATAATAAAAATTTATACCATTTTAAGGGTTTTTACCTATATATTTAGTGACTTTACTCACGAACACCTGGTAAATACACTGTTGGTGGTCTTGTTAGTCCGAAAACGTTCTGTTGTGGCGTAGCCCAAAAGAGTCTTTTAATTATATACCTTTTATAAACAATTTTTGAAATAAAACTTTTTTTAATGTCTTCTTATGTGATTTAATATGGAGATTTCCTTTATAGGAACATAGCACATTTAGTGTATGCTATGTGTCATAAGAGAGATACTAAAAGTTGCATTCCACAATATATCTCCTCATCTAAGCAAAAATATTTGGCAAATTGGTTTCTTGTACTAAGTACTTACTACAAGCAAAAGTGGAATAAAAAGAGACAAAGTGAATGTCGGTGCTTTGCAAAAAGCTGTCGAAGACGTCTTCGAAAATAAGATTCTGGTTCGACAAGCTGCCAAAAAATATGATATTTGTCGATCAAAATTATCTAATCATATTCGAATTCATGTAAACTCCGAACGTCCTACATTAGAATACAACGCGAACAACGATGTTAAAAAAGTGTTTTAACTTGAACAAGAGTTACAGTTAGAGCAGTACTGGACACAAGCAGCGTCGTTTCATTATGAACTTA
This sequence comes from Diabrotica balteata, assembly GCA_918026665.1. Classification (NCBI taxonomy): domain Eukaryota; kingdom Metazoa; phylum Arthropoda; class Insecta; order Coleoptera; family Chrysomelidae; genus Diabrotica; species Diabrotica balteata. Next base: position 82,336,809 of record OU898276.1, read on the forward strand.
CAAAAAAAGATGCAAGAATCTTAGCATTTCAATATGCACGTGAAAACAAGATAAAAACGCCAGACAATTGGACTTTAAATGCAACTGCAGGCAAAGAATGCCTAAGACACTTCATGAATCGGTATGCATCATTGTCGTTAAGAAAACCCGAGGCTACAAGCCTGGCAAGGTCAACCAGTTTTAACAAAGAAAATATCCAAGCTTTTTTCAACAATCTTAAAACAGTAATGTCACGCTATAAGTTTTCCACTGCCAATATTTATAATTTAGATGAATCTAAGGTAATAGCCTTAAAAAATGTAAGCAAAGTATGACATCCGAAGAAAGATGGATCAATGTAACTTTGATTGCTGCGGTTAATTTCATCGGTAACCATGTCGACATGGTTAACAACCGCCCATGTCGATATTTCCTTACGTGTTTTTCAAAGACCACATGTTACATGGTGCACCACCGGGTTCAATTGGAGGAGCACATCCATCAGGATAGTCAAACGAGAAGCTTTTATAGCCCACGTTAAGCCGAGAGAGCAAAACAAGTGCTACTAATACTTGATAATTTACCAGTTCCATATTGCAGCTTCCGTGATTGATTTGGCGAAGGAAAATAATATTGTGCTATTAACATTGCCGCCACAGGCCTCACACAGAACTCAACCTCTTGACAGGACTGTTTTTGGACCATACAAAACCTACTACAACACCATAGCTAATGAGTGGATGATGAGCCATCCTGGACGTCCTATAAGCTTGTATGAGATAGCTCAACTCGTAGGCAAGGCATTTGCAAAAGCATTTATCCCTGCAAACATTGTCAAAGGATTTGAAAAAACAGGGATATGGTATGTTAATGAAAATATATTTGGCGAACATGAATATCTGTCGTCCTATGTAACAGATCGCAAAATCCATAATCAAAAGAGAATCCTAATACGGCATCTTTCTCATCAAGCCTTCAACTATCCGCAAATCCATCAACATCAAACTTGACAACAATAAAGTCGTAGCTCGAAAGACTTTTCAAAAGGGACGAAAGCTTGATAAAACAAGAATTTTAACAGACATCCCGGAGAAAGAGGAACTATTGCAAAGTAAAGTGAAAAAACGAAAGTCAGTCAAGAGGAAGATTCTCTGCGATATTTCAGATTAATCTGATGAAGAGATGAAAAATATAAAGGATTCAAGTGACGAGGGTTTAGAAACTTTTCTGACAAACGAAAATAAAAATTATTTATTAGAGCAACAGAAAAGTGAAGAAATACTGAGCTCTTCTAAGTTAAAAGAAGGTGATTTTGTTCTCGTAAAATTGGCCAGTAAAAAGAATATTGCGCACTATGTTGCAAAGATAGTTGAGGTTTTAGATGACGAATACATGGTCAAATATTTAAAAATAGTTACTGAAAACAATAAATTATTTGTCTATTCAGATGAGGAAGTCTCTTGTGTCTCCGAAGGCGAAATAATAAAAAAACTGCCTTCGCCAGATTTGTTTAAAACATCACAACAAAATATGATGTCCTTTATTGTTAAATTTGATACATACAATGTAAAGTCATCATGTTTGTCATCTTATAATTCATGTAATAAATAACTTTATTACATATTCCGTTCATTTGTGTTGTTTCTTCTTAATAGAAGGTAATTTGTTCTCTGATCACGGGTACAACATATTGTGGACAAAGATAGAACACAGTGTCGTACCTCTGGACGACCTTTTCAATTTCAAAATTTTTTTTAAAGGCAACCGAAACGAATCCATAGACCTATACTTTGTCATTTATAGAAAAAGGTTGTATTACTTCTGTATGCTTCAATTTTTTAAACATTCTGAGCCAAACGACATGAAATTTCCTCAAAGGGACAACATTCTCCCCTTTCTTAGGTTTAGAGCATGCAGAGATTTTTACGAAAAATACCTTTTTTCCGTATAATTAATAAAAAAAAGGACAACAAGAATAATAGCGACAAAAATTAACGAACGAATATCTCTGCAAGAGGAACAGAAAGGATTTCGACCAGGAAGATCATGCACGAATGCAGTTTTTGTAATAAGACAAATAAAAGAAAAGTCGCTGAAATACAACAATCCAGCATATATGTGTCTGATAGATTTGAAGAAAGCGTTTGATAGTGAGAATTCGGGACGCGATATATTTATTATATGAAAAGGGAATATCACTGGATTTAGTAAAAACCATTGAGAATATATATAAAGATAACATAGCTATGGTAAGATGTAAAGGAAAACTATCGCAACCTATCAAATATGAAACTGGCATTACACAAGGAGATTCGCTGAGCCCATTAATATTTAATCTGATAATGGATGAAATCATAAAGAGAATATAGAATGGGAGAAAAGGAAATAAGGATAATATGCTACGCCGACGACGCCATAATAACAGTCTAAAATGAAGATGACCTACAAAGATTAATTAAAGAATTCTAAGATACGGCGCTCATATACAACATGGCGATCTCAACAGAGAAAAACTAAAGCGATAGTGATATCAGCGAAACCGAGACGATGTAAACTAGTCGTAAATAACAAAATAATAGAACAAGTAATGGAAACTGAATACTTGGGAATAAAACTGTCATGCTACGGAAAAGTGGACGAAAAAGTATAAAAATAAGTGAAAATGGCAAACAGAGCAGCAGGATGTCTCAACAACACAATTTGGAGAAACAAATACCTCACAACGGAAACGAAAACCAGGATATATAAATCAACAATAAGACCGATAATGATGTACACAGCAGAAACAAGAGCAGATACGGCGAAAACACAAAGATTGCTGAAACAACAGAAATGAAAGTCTTACGAAAAATAACAAACCAAACTCTAAGAGACAGAGTAAGAAGTAAGGAAATACGAGCGAGATGTGGTATAGAGGAAATAAAACGCGTGGGCCAAAAGAAGAAAAGTAGAATGGAATCAAAACATCAAAAGAACGACAGAAAATAGAATAGTACGAATAGCAAGAGACAAATCGCCAAATGGAAGAAGATCATGGGGACGACCGAGGAAAAGATGGTCAGACAACGTCAATTGAGGCTAAAAACCGAAGTAAAACAGGCATGAAGCCTATTAATAAAATAGGAAGAAGAAGAATAATAAAAAAGTTCTCATATTCCTAAAGTTACGTAGATACACTGGATATTGACAAAAAAAAATCGTATTTTTAGTTTATCAATTGTATAAATATCTGCCGACTGCTTCTAACATTTAATTTCCATCATAATTGAAATACCTACATTAAAAAGGTAAAAATACTCTTATTATGTGGTTTTGTTATTGATAATTAAAATGAAAACGCTCGTTATAAAAACCGCAACATGTTGAATTCAATAATATCGTGCAATTATCACAAATCGTTTTAACTTCATTATTGTACATTATGCGGCGAGTTCGGACACCCAACTGTGTTCGGAAAAACGATATAAACACTGTTTTAAATGAAAGTATTATTTTGTGACACTTGATTGAGCACTAGAATTTTTTTCAGACATCAAATCAACCACAATACCTTCACGTTTGGTCATTAATCAGGTTTATTGATTAATATAAAATATTTGTTGCTCGTTCGTATTCGATGTGAGAAGATCGAGATACATTATTGTTATTTTCTTTGTTATTATCTATTTAGTTAGTAAGAAATATTGAGGAGCGGCAGTGAATTATTTGTTGTGATGATCCAGAGAAATGTGATGTAATATATCCCGGTAATAACTTAAGTGTTATTGAGGATTTGACTTATGTCCTGGTTATATATTAATGTTTTTTAGTTTAATCTATTTAAAAATTTGTTCCTTTCTTTTAAAGATTTGTGAATACCATGATGAAGTAATATAGGTTATTTAAGATAGAGTTTACATTAAAATAAAGTAAGAATAAAATTTTAATTCGACAGGATGATTATTAATATCGATATTTAAACCCAAAACCAAAACAAATTGCTCTTATAGAGAAAATACAATACAAAGTATCTGTTTTTGAATTTTTGAATTGCATCCAAATAAAATTACTCCTTTAATTCGTTATTCTAGTATAGGGGTTGACAAGTAATTTTATGTGGGGTCCGGATACTAATAGAAGAATATTTGAACAAGGTCCAGAAAAAAACAAATGATAACATTTAATGACAAGATGTTTATTATTTTGGTACATTCTTCATGATAAAACAAAAGACCTTAATGCGAAAAACTGCATCGACGGTCTTGAACTAGTTGATGGATTCGACCGTTACTTGATGGAAATTCATTTTATGTAACAATAAAACACTGAAAACTTTGTTTTCAAACTTCCACAAAATTTATTTTAAATATTATCACTACAGCTGTTTCGGCTGATTGCCTTTCTCAAGTGATCTATTTTGGCTTGGGTTTACAAATATATAGTCTCTAATGAAATAGGTTGAGGAGGGGAGAACTGTTTGTCTCAAGTTGGTCATTCAGAATTATATCTGTGTTTTTTAATTTGTTAATTTCCATAGATTCTAACAAAGATAGCTTAAGGCCTTTATTTTGAATGTTAAGAATTTTAAATTTGTCATTAAAAGAATGATTATGATCTAGAAGGTGAAGTGCGTATGTCGAATCTGTTTTTCTATTCTTGAAAGCCCTTTTATGTTCTGCTATTCGTTTATCAAAGTTTCTACCAGTTTGACCGATGTAAGTTTTTGGGCAGTCGCCACATTGAAGTTTGTACACACCACTATTTAAGTGTTTTTTATTTTGGCTCTTGTTATTTTTAATATATTTGAATAGGTTGTTATTTGTTCGGAAAGTTGGTGTTATTCCTTTCTTTTTTATGTGTTTGGCAATTTTTGTTGTTCTTTTGCCTGTATATGTAATCGAGCAGAAGGTAATGGGTTTTTTCTCTGGTGGTGGAAATACTAATTTCAGGGCTTTCTTGTGTAGTTTTTGATTTAACGTTTTATTAATTGTTTGTTCGTTGTATCCGTTGTTTACTGCTATTTGTTTAATTATATTTAATTCTGTCTCAAAGTTGTATTTTGACATCGGAATTTCTGTTAATCTATGTAACATACGTCAGATGTACATACGTCATCCCATCCAACACAACATAAACTGGCAGCTTATCATAGTATGTTACATAGATTAACAGAAATTCCGATGTCAAAATACAACTTTGAGACAGAATTAAATATAATTAAACAAATAGCAGTAAACAACGGATACAACGAACAAACACTTAATAAAATGTTAAATCAAAAACTACACAGGAAAGCCCTGAAATTAGTATTTCCACCACCAGAGAAAAAACCCATATACAAGCAAAATAACAACAAAAATTGCCAAACACATAAAAAAGAAAGAAATAACACAAACTTTCCGAACAAATAACAACCTATTCAAATATATTAAAAATAACAAGAGCCAAAATAAAAAACACTTAAATAGTGGTGTGTACAAACTTCAATGTGGCGACTGCCCAAAAACTTACATCGGTCAAACTGGTAGAAACTTTGATAAACGAATAGCAGAACATAAAAGGGCTTTCAAGAATAGAAAAACAGATTCGACATACGCACTTCACCTTCTAGATCATAGTCATTCTTTTAATGACAAATTTAAAATTCTTCACATTCAAAATAAAGGCCTTAAGCTATCTTTGTTAGAATATATGGAAATTAACAAATTAAAAAACACAGATATAATTCTGAATGACCAACTTGAGACAAACAGTTCTCCCCTCCTCAACCTATTTCATTAGAGACTATAAATTTGTAAACCCAAGCCAAAATAGATCACTTGAGAAAGGCAGTCAGCCGAAACAGCTGTAGTGATATTATTTAAAATAAATTTTGTGGAAGTTTGAAAAGAAAGTTTTCGGTCTTGAACTAGTTGTTTGTCGTCTGGTTCTCGAGTCGAACAACAAATTCGAAGTGTATTTTCGAGGTGGGCACCCGTTAATCGGGAGCGATATTTGATATAGTGGCCAAATTTATTGCAAGTTGTCTGCAATTTTTATATTTTGTTGGCACATGTTTGGCCCAAAATTCTTCGGCGTATACCGATTTATAAACGTACAAGAACAAAACTTCTTGTATTTCAATAATCTCCATTTGAAGTAATGATTTTGTGGCTTAGCAGCCCCATCTGTCCATTCTGCCTCTGCATCAACTTCAAATGGTGATTTTAGAAATGAAGATAGTTTGCTTACCTGTGCAAAGTCTTGGAATATTGAAGCAAATTCGTTCCTAAGATCGCCCAAAAATTTACGAACATATTTATATTCAAGAATAGTAGGAAAATTAACGATTTCTTGTTGTACAATATCTTTTTCAAAGATATCCAGCTTACGACGAAAAGCAGACACGCTTTGTATCAGATCACATACCAATTTTCCATTTCCTTGTAACTCTGTGGTAAGCGCATTCAAATATTTTAAAATATCGTTTAGAAAAGCCGCAACCAGCATGGTGCGCCTGTTTGTTATATACTCAAAATGTGCCCTAGCTCCCTGCGTATCTCTATTTTTTAGGAAGGAGATCACATGTTGTTTAAATTAATTTCAAATTAAATTTGAATTTTTATCCCTGATCCTCTTTACTACACCATTTTCTCTGCCAATCATTGCTGGGACCTCATGAGTAGAAATAGAAATCATTTTAATATAACTGATGTTAGATTTAGGAGTAGTGTTTACAAAAGACGGAAATAGCCATGAAGAAATAAATACAAGAATAAACAAAGGCAGAAACATTACCAACTGCCTAAACTCCATTCTCTGGGATAAAAAAAATCACAAGAACGACGAAAAAACGAATATATAAGACGATGGTTGAGCCGGTGGTAACATACGGAGCAGAGATATGGGACACTAGTAAAAGAAGCAGGAAAAAATTACAAGCTACCGAGATGGATTTTATGAGAAGAAGCTGTAGATTGACAAGGATAAACAGAATCCGCAATGAAGAAATAAAACGTAGAATGGAGCAAGAAAAAGACATTATAGATGAAGTCCAGAAAAAATAACTAACTTGGTTCGGTCATGTAAACAGAATGGCAGACGAGAGGTGGCCAAAGAAAATATTAAAATGGATCGCAACCGAAAGAAGGAAAAGAGGCGTCCAAGAAGAAGCTGGCGAGATGACGTGAATGAAGCCATGGAAGGAAGACAGCTAAATGAAGCCGACACCCGAGATAGGAAACGATGGAAACTGGGGACAGGAAAACAACGACAGTTGTAAACAACCTGTACTATATATATATATATATATATATATATATATATATATATATATATATATATATATATATGTTAGATTTAGAAATTAATTCATCAATTACTTTGAATAAATTTTCGTTTACGTTTCGTGTTACGTTTCAGCGGCAATATTGCTAGCAACTCTTCCCTAAAAATCTGACACTCAATATCAAGAAATCTTACAAAAATAGACATTTGTTCATCATCAACAATGTCACATGATTCGTCAAGTGCTATGGCGTAGCAAGGTGCCTTTTGCAAAAGATTAAAAAGAGAGTTTTTAATATTATGAAGACAATGAGATACTTTGAATTGCCGAGGCAACATCTTTTTTTCTTTAAAAAGTGAGTTAGCTACTGCCAGCATACATTCCTTCACTATCTCAGAAACAGAAAATGGTTTTTGGTGTTTATTAAGTATCCAGCACACACGTAACGCTGGCTCTGTGGATTTTTCTTGGTCGATCATACAGCGAACTAGGATTTTTGTGCTTTTTAAAAATTAAGATATATCAGAAGTTCGAAAAAGCACGTTCTAATTTTATAAAAATGAAAAAGGTCCTATGTGGCAAAGATCTAACATTAGCTCTTAAAGTACGCCTAACAAAATGTTACGTATACAGTGTACTATATTATGGAGTGGAATCATGGACGTTAAATCTAGATACCATGAGACGACTTAACGCATTTGAAATGTGGACCTATAGAAGAATTATGAGGGTTTCCTGGGTAGATAGAGTTACAAACAATGAAATACTGAGAAGAATAGGCAAAGAGAAGGAAATTGAACTAACAATTAAAGAAAGAAAGCTACAGTATCTCGGACATGTGATGCGGGCGATAAGTATGGCATCCTGCGACTCATAATGCAAGGAAAAATAGATGGCAGAAGAAGCATCGGAAGAAGACGAATTTCATGGCTGAAGAACCTGAGAGAATGGTTTGGATACAGCTCAAAACAACTATTTAGAGCTACTGCCTCAAAAATTAAGATAGCTATGATGATTGCCAACCTCCGTAGCGGAGATGGCACCTGAAGAAGAAGAAGATCAGAAGTTTTTCTTTACGCGCCTGACTGCTAAGAGGAAAGTTTTTGTGGAACTGCTGATGAGTTGTTTTTTAGTGTCACTTCAAATTTCCACTTTTAACTAAGGCGACAGCTTTATTGCATATAAGGCACATCGGAACCGCTTGCGGCCTATCAGGCAGTTGAAAAAAATATTGTTCCGTCCATTCTGAAAGAAACTTTCTATTTTCACTGTCCACTTTTCTCTTTTTCGGATCCATATTACCGTAGGTACAAAAAAATGTTTTATAAAACGAACGAAAACAGGAGTAATCGTATAACAAATTAACGGTAGTGCCCTACGTGCATGTTACTGTCCAACTAGTGAGCGACTGTCAGTCAGTGGGCAGCAGCGTTACCGTCGGTCCGCAGTTCAACCTCTCGCAGTCCGAATTCGGACCACGGTCCGCCTGTTGCCGACCGTTGTTCTAGTAACTAAAAATAAATAATATATTTAAGGTAAATCATTTACTGTTGTTTCGAAGAAGAAAATTTAATACTTAAATAGGAAGAGAAAAAAGGGAATATAATAGAAAAATTTGGACTTTGAATTCACGGCGCCTGAGGAGAAGAATCTCTTCTATTTTGTAAATAATTACAATTTGCTTCTTCTTTGAGTAATGTGCCCAAGTCTTAGGCGTGGGTATCTTCCATGACGATTTGCCGATATAGTTCTCGATCTTGCGCGGCATGTAATAATTCATCTGCTGATAATAAAGTCCATTGACGAAGGTTTCGGAGCCATGAGTATTTCTTTCAACCAATTCCTCTTCTTCGGTCGATCTTTCCGTTGAGTATCAACTATATTATTCTGTATCTGCTTCTTCTCATTCTTCTTCTTCAAGTTCCACTTCTATCGGAGGTTGGAAATCATTCTGGCAATTATAATTTTATTGGTTACTCGCCTGAATAGTTCAATTGAACTGCATCCAAACCATTCACGGAGATTGCGTAGCCACGAGATTTTACGTCTTCCTACGCTTACGTCTACCTCTCATTATATGCCCCAAATATTCGAGTTTTCTCTCTTTTATCATCTTTATTAAATCACCTTCACCTTGACCTACTCTGTTCAAGACTTCTCTGTTTGAAATTTGTTGAACCCATGATATTCTGAGCATTCTACAATATAACCACGTCTTGAAGGCTTCTAATTTGTTCATCATGTTAACCTTCATAATCCAGGTTTCACATCCATACAGGAGTACAGGATACACATAACATTTTAGGAACTTAATTCTCAGCTGTAGGTTCAGCTGAGAATTGCTCAGAATAGATCACAGTTTCATAAATGCTTCTCTTGAAATTTCTATACGAGTTTTAATTTCTTCATCCGGATTTAGTGTCTCATTTATCCAACATCCTAGATATTTAAAATAGTTAACTTTTATTACTGGTTAATTATTGTACAATTTGCAATTATTTAAATTACCTTCCGAGGAATAACAAAATATAGTATCTTCACATAATGAACTGGTTTACTCAGATAACTAGCAATCTATTTAAGTAAGAGCAATGAAAGTCCATACAACTGAAGTTGATGAAGTAAAGATTAATTGACTATGAAAGGCCAAAGGAAAAATGAGTATATACGGTATCCACCAGAACCTTCTTCTCAAATGCCGAAATAAGGTAATTTTGGTATATGATTAAATTAGCTAAGGTGAATTTTCCACACCTAAATTCATACCAAGTCAATGGTTTGCAGAGAAGGAGCTCAAACAAATTAGGGATAGAAGAGAGCATAACCACACGTCGGTAATTCTTCATATCGCCTCTTCAGCCTTTCTTAAAAATAGGAGTAATTAAGCTATTCTTAGAAATTGATGGAAAAACTTAAAACGGTGCACAAACAGTGTAAATGCATCTTTTTAGAAAATAACTTGTAACAATATCCAGACTGTTTAATTTACATCTTACATACCCATCAAAAACCCTTTTCTTACTTAATCTTACTAAAACTTTTTAAATAATTATATAATGAAATTCTGGTCTTTCTTTCATTTAAGTATATGCCGGCTATTACGATATAGTTTCTCAACGAATATCATATGAACATTTGTTTTCTATATGTTTTCATTAGCATCAAATACTTTAAAATACTATAAAAAACTATTAAGTATTTGTCGGTTTTTTTAATGAAAAGGGATCTGTTATTTGTAGCAATTTACACTGTCGTACACTTCTCAATATATTTATATAGCAAAATCAGTTTTCTACGCACGTCACTCAAAATACCACTCGAAGAGAAAACGTTTATTTCTTTTTTTTATCGACCTTTTGACAGGTGAGGTATTTTTCGAAATTAAGAAAACCGACATATTTGTGGTCAAAATCGTTTAAGATAGAAACTTTTTCAATTAAGCTCTTTTACACATATTAGGAAATCATTTAAGGGGTTGTGTGGTTTATATAAAAAATGGCGAAGTATATTTTAGTCCATTATCAAAATAAATTATAGGCTGATATTGAAAAGAAGAGATATTGAAGAAACTAAATTACCGGTATAATATGATCGATCTGAAAGTCGTGAAAAAGATTTCTGTTGTAGATGTGTCAGGTAGAAACGTAGTATGCATGTTGGTTATTCTATTATGTTTTCTTAATTGTTCGGATATTTTGGATATTAAAAAAGGAATACTATTATTTTCTTAAATATCTTTAGAATTACCAGACCAACCATATTTTATCAATATTTCTTATTAGGTTACGAGCAAAACGCACTAAGTCACTTTTGGGTTATTGTAGCTTTAAATTTGACTCATCACCTTGTTCATAATTTAAACATCCGCCTTAGTTTTTTTAATAAAATCTCCGCTTTGTATATCTTCACACAAGCTTTAAAAACAGTCTTTCATTAAAAAATTATTAAATTTAATAAAGGGAGAACTATAACAAATTAGTTTTTTTAACCTCCCAATGACTTAATGTGTTTTACCTGAAACTGAAAAAAAAATTATTTGGCTTGTACTTTTATAATCGCATTTTTGACTTATTCATACTTTAAGCTTTGGTTTTACAGAAAGTACTAAACACTTTCGCTACTCCGTGTACCAAAAACGGTACACACTTGACTTTTCGGAATAGACTATGTGTCCATATATGAATATTCTACAAGCCTTACTAGACCGAGTGAGAACTGTAAGCGTAACATACAAACTATACCTTAATATTAAGAAACCTAAATTCATGGTTGTCAGCTGTGCAAATTTAGATACCAGGGCACTAATAGCAGTTCCCGAAGAGATCCAGAGAGTCGACAGATTCACTTATTTCGGAACTACCCTCAACTCACAATGGCACTACGCTCAAAAGATTAGATCCAGAATTGAAATGGCACGGTCTACATTTACCAAGTTGAGATCCTTGCTGTGCTGCAAAGATCTTAGTTTGGGAACCAAGATGCGGATAGTGAGGAGCTACATTCTTCCAGTGTTACTATATGGAATTGTAGAATTGGAATTGGAAACTGACGCAAGTCACAGAAAAACGGATTGAAATCTTCGAAATGTGGATCTACAGAAGGATACTAAAAATATCATATGTGGACCACGTCACCAACGTTGAGGCCCGACAGCTCATGAGAAAAGGAAAAGAAGTGCTTAATATAGTGAAACAACGTAAACTTGAGTACCTCGGACATGTAATGCGGAACCAAGAAAAATATCGAATTCTTCAGGGTAAAATATTTGGCAGGAGAGGACCGGGACGCCGTCGTATCTCGTAGTTAAAAAACTTTCGACAATAGTTTGGGATGACCTCCGCGGAGCTGTTTCGTAGAGCAGTCAATAAAACCATAATAGGCTGTATGATCGGCAACATCCGGACCAGATAAGTCACTGAAAAAGAAGTCCATATGGTAACAAGTTTTGGGTAAGTTCTAACATATGTGTCCATTAGACGGTCACACTTTCCATTGAAATATATGTGTAGTTCAAATGCTTTAGGCTGTAACTAAAAGCTGGCAACTTGTTCAGATATCCAATTTATAGATGACGCCACAATGTACAAAATTTGTTATTAATTATTTGGACGTTAAGTTGTTGTGTATCAGTCACGATAAACCTCTGCCAGCTACTGTTGTTATACAGATAGGCATGTATTTTGATAAAATATAAATTCTAGAGATTCTAGAGTGAAGCTGAGCTGCAACAAATAATAGATGAATTGAGTGAAGTTGAGTATGAGTCTGATGTTGACTTAAAAAGTGATCCAGACTACAGCGATTTATTGTCATCCTTTAGTAGTGATTTTGATATAAGTGCAGCTCCAAAAAGACGCAGACTACAAGTAAGTTCTAAAGTAAATGAAGACAGCAGAGCCACTAATATCATTTTAGATGGTTTAAATTAAAATATTTTCGAAGATAGCTCTAAAAACAGTGACTTACATGAAAACAGACAACAGGAAATCAATGTTTTTTGGGGCGATTGTGTAGGTAAGAAAATAAAATAAAAATTGCAAATAAAGTATTATGACTATATTGTTGTTCCATTTTATCCTTGCCCAAACGTCGTGATTTATTTTCAAACAAGTATTCTCCAATCACTTTGTTATCATAGTTTATTAATCGTTTCCTAATAACTTTTGCTTCTATAAAATACTTAATAATAAGTACTTTATAGACTACTTCTAATAGTGCTATACCTCTGTAGTTTTCGCACTCCGTTTTGCCTCCTTTTTATAGATAGGACAAATAAGAGCACTATTCTATTGTTTCGGTATTTCTTTCTTTTGCCAAATTATTAGTGTCAAGTGAAATATTCTTTCCTTAAATCTTTTTCCACTTTCCGTAAAAATTTTAGGTGGGATACCACTCTCTCCTGCACTTTTGTTATTTTTAGGTATCTTATTATTTCTTTGACTTTATTCAGAGTTGGTTCCTCGCACGTCCCTTCTTCATCTTCTTGCCAATTCTCATTTCCTTGAACTTTATTTTGTTGGTTTGTATTTTATAGATCTTTGAAATATTCCGCCCATCTGTTTAATTTTTCTGTTGTTACACCTAGGAGTAAGCCTTGTTTGTTTCTGCAATACAGTGGATTATTCTTTGTAGTTTCTCTGGATTTCTTAACTCCTTGGTAGAAATTCTTTACCTCCTTGTTTATGTAGACTTCTTCTATCTTTTTTAATTACTTTTCTACCTGTTCTCTTTTCTTTTTTTCTGCAAATTCTTTTCACTTCCCTTTCTTCTTGCTACATAGTTTTCGATCGCATTTTGGATATTTTCTTTATCTCTTTGTAGTTTTGCCCTGTTTCTTCTTACCAAAACATTTCCACATTCTTTATCGAACCAGTCTGGCCGCCTTTTTATATGCTCTCTTTCTATAAACTTTTCCGCTGCTTTCTATACAGTGTAGGAAAAAGTTTATGGTCGGTATGAACCTTAGGTGAGATGGAGTGAGAAACAGCTGTTTAGAAAGAGAGAGGTATATTAGGTCCGCCCTTTATATCGCCGAACATGCAAGCGTGGAAATAATCGTGGAAGTTCAACGCTGCCAAACTTATTGGTTTTATTTGACCTGTTGTCTTTTTGCATTTGAACAATGTTCTAAGATAATTAAATATGGGCCAAATTTATTTAAATAGCAGCTTACTGTTTTTTATTGGGAATATGCCACAATTTTACTTTACAGTAAGTGAAATAAAATATTTTGATTTCCATTTCGGAAATCGTTTTATATAAATAAAATTTATTAATGTTTTGTATTTTAAGTACGATTTCCGAAATAAAAATCTAAACATCAAAATAAGCTTATTTTAAAGTCACATTGTGCCTTATTCCCAATTTGAAATAATAAACTGCATACAATAACGCCACATTAAAAAATATTCATATACAATAATTATTTGGCAACGTCTGTTTGGTCACGAGCAACGAGTAGTAGAGGTGGGTCGTGGTAGTTTTATCGTTAAGAGCGTAGGCACAATATTTCAGGCCAATATTTTTTTAATGCATTCATTTTTTTCGAATCCTGAGAAAACTAATAAATATTTTTTAAAAAATTAAACGCAGAATAAAACAATACATTATTACCGAGGGCCGAAAGTCCCTGAAAACTTCTATAATGTTTATTTTAATAAGTTATAGGGATGAAAAAAAAATTAGTGTGATTTTTAATTTCAAATATCTCATTCAAAAATTTTTGCTAAACCCGATATTAGTAATTGTACAACGTCGGATACTATGGATGTAAGGTTACCGTTTGCTAAAATTTTATTGCAAGATACTTGCAGGCAGCGTAACGATCACTGAACTACCCTTCAAGTATTTTTGGTCACTCATTGTACTTGTTATTTCTTTAAACGGCCGTAAAATTTGGGAAAGTTGAGAACAAATAATCCAGTGTTTTTTATTTAGATTTGGTCTAGGTCTTAGTCTGTATTATTTAATACCGATGTGGAACGGTGCCTCTTCTAACTCGGTCATTCTTTTTAACATGTAATAGGTGAAGTTCTACCTAGTTTCCACGTCTTGGATTGGCCGTTTGGGAACTTTGTTATGTTGTAATTAATACTTTAAAAGCCTTTCTGAAGATAAGGTACTTTTTTTTAATGTGTTTTTTGCAGAATTGTCGAAAAAAGGACTTTTTATTTTATCTATTTGTACACGACAGCATTTAAGTGCGTCATCCACCAATAAATTTAACGTATGAGCAAAACAACTTAAATGTTTTCATTCTAAAACATCTTTAATAGCTTTGAACATATTTGAGGCATTATCAGTTACTGCAAAATTTAGTTTTCGTTTTAGACCCCACTGATTAATACTCCAGATGTCCAGAGGTCAGTTAGTAATACAGATATTTTCTACTTCTTTAACAACTTGTGATCTAATAATTTGCTCAGTTTTGACAGTTTTTCTTGTTGGCGGTTTATATCCAGGAATCCACTCTGCAAACTTTTTAAAAGCTGGTTCTTCAACTATGGAAAATGGATGAAACGAGTCTTTGCATAAGTTTAGTAAATCTTGAAAATCAACCAGTTCAAGAAAAAGAAACTGATAAAGATGACTTAAGTCCATGGTGTATTTTTCATAAATTAATTGGACATGACTCATCTAAACATACAATTGTATCGAGAGATATAAAAGAAGTCGACATGTATTTGTCTGATGATATATTACCCACAACAAATTTCGAACGGAGATTGGAACTGTCCGCTACCGTGTTGGAAAAACCATCGCCATGTATATTCTAACTTAACCACTATATTCATAAAATATTGTAGTATTGTAACAAAATCTTTTCCTTGTGAACACATGTTTAAAATCTGGTTTAATTTTAAATAAAAGAAGAGCACGGTTAACAAGAAAAGTGGAAAAACATGTTTTTAAATGTCAATTTAAACGATTCGCGATTTAATAATGTGTAATGTAAATGTAAGTACTATTTGTATTGTTTAATTTATTTTTCAAGTTATAATAAATTTATACTTCGTTAGGTTCTTTCACTTCAATACTTACACATATAAACGATAATAGCCAATACGTTTATGTACTCGCTAATTTGAATACTGGTAAACATTCAACTAGTTACAGTTTACGAAAAACGGTTCCGATAAAAATTTAAAAAACGGGAGGACCCACCTCTAGATTTTTAGGTATATTAGGATCGGAACCAGAGAGCATGTAAAATATCTCTGATCGGAACTATTCGTCTCACTAATGGGCAATGAGTGTTAAAAATATTTATGGAGGGGAGACCAAGGGGAAATATGATTTTTATCTTTGTCTATTCGCTGAAAATAGGATTTTATATCTGCGTTAGATATCCTGTTAAATTTTACCATACCGACCATAAACTTTTACCTACACTGTATGATTGTTTGTATGGTCTGCCATTCTTCATCTATATGAAAAACATGAAAACACAAAACACAAAACATGAAAACGAAAAAAAAACATAAATTTGATTTTGAAAAAACCAAGATCCTAAAAAGTGAACCCAACAGGAAGAAGAGAGAGCTTCTAGAGTCTATACAAATAAAAAAAATAATAACGCAATAAACGATAAAAAAAGATGTCAAAAATTTAAACAAAATTTATTTTAACTTAATTTAAAAACACATAAAAAAACAATCTCAGAACGCCTATGATGTTAAAATAACTGATTGTTTAAACGATAAACTAACATCAATAAACAACACATTAGATTTTAAATACATTTTACATGTAGTGACTTAGTGGATATGCCCTATGTTTTTAATATTATTTTAATTGTGACGTCTACTTATTAGTTACGAATTTTTACATGCTTGGTAAGTCAAAAGTTTAACTTTTAAACCGTATTATGTCTGTCATAAAATGTTTTTTTTAGTCAATATTATTTTTTGAAAAAAAGCATGGATTTCCTGCCGAAACGTCGAAAAAAATAAATGAAAATGTTTTAATATCAAATCAATTTTATTTATGAACCTAAGCCCAAGAAAATCAACTAAAAAAAATATATATTAAGGCTTAAGAACTAAACTCAAACTATATATATATATATATATATATATATATATATATATATATATATATATATATATAATTTATGTAAATTAAAAAGGTAATGATCTTGCACATTCACTGCAGTATGTTTCACTTCTTATCTATTATAATCCATCAGCACCACAGAAAATGCAAGTTGTCAGAATTACAATTGAACGCTAAATAAGGAGGCACCAATCATGTGTGTGGCACTAAGTACAATAAGAACACCGTTTATAAAAGCTAACAACCATCAATAACAAATATACTAAAGTCTGGTGAAAGCCTGAATAAAGAGTTCAGTCTCAGTAAACTAAATGAAGTAATGATTAAATTACTTTGCATTAGAATGTGAGCTAGTTTTCTTGCCTTTTTCCAACCTATTTAAATTTTCTTTTAGTTTATAAGTACTTCTTTGGAACGTTTATCAGATCGTCGGTGAATACTGTTTTATTCAATATGATCGTGCTGTAAATAATTATATTTTTTGTTGTAACGGGTTGAAATGGAAAATAGATTGAATTAAAAAGCTACTTTAAAAACACTTAGGCCCTCTTCAGAGATAATGGGATCGACGTTGAGTGAATATGATCTAGTAGACTGGATTAATTTGGTTGATAGGCATCTAAATAGATCTAGTTTGGTTTAGGATGGTTAAAAGAGGAAAAAGTTTTTAAACGGTTTAATGAGGTAAATTATTTAGCGTTTTGTATAATGAGGTGGTTATTTGGGATAATGTATGAAAAGATGAAAAAGACCGCAATTAATATTAAATAAAAGTACAGTAGGCGTACTGCATACTACGTTTTCTGTACCTACTCTTAAATTTTAAATAATATTTTTAAAATGGACCCAAGTAATATTATTATTTAACTATTTTTTTTATTTACAATATTTATTTATTTTAACAATTGTTTTGTACATTCTAAAGTATATAAAACCACTGTTTGTTAATATTCTTGTTATAGATTTTAATAAAATTGAAAAAGTTTACATGTTGTAACGTTGTAGTTGGCGCCATCTTTCTCTTTCTTTTCGGTAGAATAAATATTTGCCTTCTCTTTCTCTGTCCGGTTGGTTTAATATTCTGTCCTATGTTGACAGATGAGCAAATTTCATCATAAGCATAAATTCTATGACATCTGGGCTATACTTCATTATAATCTCCCATTAACTTTCCGTCAATCAACTTTCATGGTAATTAAACCATTTTTTGTCTGTAATTAAAATTTAAAAAAGAAAAAATGCTTAAACTTAAAGTTATAGAACTCTTAACTACCAGTACACCGTGGTCTTCTCCTTTATGGCTTGTACCAAAGAAAGATGGTTCACACAGAGTTTGTTTCAATGGTAGGAAACTTAATTCTGTTACAATTCCTGATAATTATCCTATGCCTTTAATTGATACAATTATTTCTAAAGTTAGAGATGCTAAGTTTATATCTTCTATTGATCTTAAACAGGATTTTTATCAAATTCGTTTCGATAAAGAATCTAAATTAAAAACTGCTTTTTCTGTTCAAAATAGAGGATTATTTTTACCTCTGATCTCTTATTCTTACCTCTATCTAAATTTTGAGAAATGCCAGTTTTGCAAATCTTCACTGCAATTTCTTGGATTTGTAGTGGATGATCAAGGGTTAAGAACTGATCCTGGTAAGGTCCAGTCTATTTTGCAATACCCTGTACCCACAAATACGACCCAGATACGTCGGTTGATTGGTTTAATTTTAATTGGTTATTACCGTAGGTTATTAAACAATTTTGCTACTATTTACATTACATTTCTGACTTGCTGAAAGGTAGAAAGAAAGGTCAACCTAATATGTGGACTCCTGAACCTGATGAAGCTTTTTATAAAATTAAACAGCTTCTTACAACAGCTCCTATTCTTGCAAGTACTGATTTTTCCAAGCAATTCTATCTTGCTTGTGATGTAAGTGACTCTTGTGTGGGTGGTGTTTTATTTCAAAAAGATGATAGATTAGAACATCATATTGCTTAATTTAGCAAAATTTTATCAATAGCTCAGCGAAAATATACAACTACCGAGAAAGAATTGTTAGCAATTTTGTTAATTATTAAAAAATTTAGATGCTATATTAAAGATAGCAATGATTTTACTATTATTACAGATCACTCCTTATTACAGTGGTTATATAGCATGAAGAATCCTTCTCCTAGAATTGCCAGATGGATAATAAAATTGTCTTGTCACAAATTTACTGTTGTTCATCGTAGTGGTTCTTTAAATGTAGTAGCTGACTCTCTTTCTCACTTGAATTTATCTAATTTAAAAGCAGATGCTTGGAATAAGAATATGATAGCAAAAGTTACAGATAATCCTAACTTATATCCTGCTGTTAAGGTTCAGGATAATGTTCTTTAAAACATGTTTTTTCTAGCTCGACGTTTTCTGATTCTGCTCCAGAATGGTAAATTTTTGTTTTTTCTCCACATAGGAAGAAAATTTTGCAAATGTGTCATGATGATCCTCTAGCTGCTCGTTTAGGTTTTTTTAAAAGCCTTTCTAGGATTTTAAAATTTTATTACTGGCCTAAAATGAGATCTTTTGTTGTGAACTATTCTCATAAATGTAAAGTTTGTGCTTCTTGCAAGCCTATTAACTTACCTCCAGCTGGTCTTATGGGACAATATCGTAATATTAATATTATTAATTGTCCTTTTTGGTTTTTATCTGCTGATTTACTTGGTCCATATCCTAGATCTAAGATCCAGCTAGATTTAGATGGTGAAAACCTTGGTAATTTTCATGTGCAAGATATTAAGTTAGATGTTACTAATTCTAGTGATGATTAAGCTCAATAATGTTGCATAATATGGTAAATCATTATCTTTTCTTATTTTATCTCTTTATATTTTGATATTTGTCTAGTTATGATAAACATATTAAACTTATTAATTTATGTATGACAACATGGTTTGTTGAATTCATACATGGTGTTAGAGTTTTCCTAGATATCCTAAGGAGATTTTCGGCCAGATTAGATGAATCTGTGTTCCTTTTTGGTCTTTTGATTTAATTAATATACCGTAGAAAGTACCTATACATATTTTTTTGGATGATGTGTTTTTCTTGTTTCTTTTGTTAAAATAATTCTATGCATATCTTTTTTAGAAATCTGGTGTAGAATTATGGCGCTTTGAAGTTTGATTGTAGTATACCTTCTTTCACTTGTTTTCTTCTATCTTTTGTAAACTATATTTATGCAGTACTTTATTGTTTTTGTGTAGATCCCTGGTTTATATTTAGTAAGAATAACATTTCTTATGTGTCATTAACTTTAATAATAGTTTAAAACTATTATTAAAGTTTAAAATAGTTTAAAACTAATAGTAAGTTAATAACTTTCATTATTAACTTACTATTAGTCTTCTAGAACTTGTTTTATGCAGCTATTATATCTCTTTTGTGTAGAACTTTGTCTTATTTGATATATCAAGTAAAGTTTATATCATGGTTTTACTTATTTTATAATTTTGATATTATTGTTACCTTACTTTAGGTACTCAGTCACCGTGAGCACTAAATTTTATTATATTCATTCATTAGAGTGTCCATTAGCTATTCATTTCTGTGAGATATGATCGCTATATTATATATTTATCTGAATTCTTTAACAATCTATATCTGAATATATCAGATGCATTGCTCCTTTTTTATTTTTATTATTTTTTGTTATTGTGGACCCAAGCTTTGGTGTAGATGTACATTCGTACCATTGGATCTTCCTTAAGTGGTGGGTTGTCTCCAGGGTATGGCGTCGGGGGGCTCATGGAACATAGGGCTGTAGTCTCCGATAATTATTTTATTTAAATTTCTTTAATAATTTAATAATTCCTTTACCTTCAGTTTCGTTTTTACTATTTTTTCTTCAAAAACGTAGTTGGCGCCCTCTTTGTCTTTCGTTTCGGTGTCTCCCTTTGTCCGGTAGACTGAATATTCTGTTCCATGTTGACAGATAAGCTATTTTCATCATAAGCATACATCTTATGACATTTGTGCTATACTTCATTATAATCTTCCACTTACTTTCTGTCAATCAACTTTCATGGAGGGATACCCTGTTTGTCTGTAATTGAAATTTATAAAAGAAAGCAAAAAATATTATAAGGTTCATTTTATTGTATGCAAAATTCTTTTGGGTTTATGGGATATTTCTAGAACATTTTATTGGAGAATCTATTGAAGATTTTACTGAATATTTTATGCAATATTTCTGTATTCCATATATTTATAAGAATAATACGGAATAACTGCAGCTGTCAGTAGGGCCTACCAACATGCTCTGCAGGATCTAACTACCTGATCGGGAGGCCACATACATTTAGAAGCAAGCAGCCCATCGATGCCACAAGTATTCAAGTTTATTTAATGTAAAGCTTTAGGCAGAGTTGTTTTTGATTTGTTTTATGTGTTATATGTAAATATGATTAGTTAAATAATTGTTTAATTTGTTAGCAGGTAAGTATTCATTGTTTAATTCATAGTTTACACAAGACGAATTCACACTTGAGAGACTGAGCTGTGCGAAGCATAGACGATAAGCTCCCATGGTCGATTTAGGTAGTATTTTTATAATAGAATTTCAATTCTTTTTGGCAGTCTTATCGTTATAATGTTATATAACGGATTTTCCTCGTCGCATAAATTGACTCGTCTAATTATTTTGTGACGCTACTTTCGTGAAAATCGCCTAAGCACTTTACTGTTACTAAAAGTAATACAATGCCAGTATGGAAGCTTCTCTTCAAAAATAGTTTTTATGCAATTGACGTAAACATACGTTTTTCCAATTACAATATGGTCCTGTAGCAGCGTAACCAAGGAGAGGCGAAAATAGCGAAAGAATATAGACAGAAAACGATATAAGAAATAACGAAAATAAAATTTTAAACATATAAAACTACGCTCAGTTACATAACATAAAATATGTTTATTTTATGTTTTCTTCTCTTAGAAAAATTAGTATACATTGTAATACACGTGGCAGTCACATAAAAAGCTTATTGAAATATTGAATAAGCAATGCTATTATAAATACACTGGAAAATGATGGATTGGGTCTACAATCGTGTAGGAGTCAAGGCTATAATAATGAAATTCTCTATGTTAGGCATTCATAGGAGTGTTCTAAGCATGTTTTGTGCTTTGTAGAAACCATTCTTTCAATTTGTGTGCAGTTCAAGCATTCGCAATCAACCCTAGCTTTGTAACTTTTTTGCAACTTTAGAAAGTGTATTTAATTTCTTCTCGTCCTCTCCACGTAGATTGGGGATACAGTGGGATTTTAATAGACGTTGTAGGTGTATCTGTAAAACAGCTATCTGACACTAGATGGAGTGCCAATCACGAAGCTGCAAAATTTATTTTGAAATATTTTGATAAATTTGTTCAAGTTACAGGAAAATTGTGTGATGCCAAGGAAAATGTCATAACACGGGGCTCTGCTGAAATTTTACTCTCGAATATTTGTGATTTCAAATTTCTTGGATTCTTCAATTTATGACGGATCATTTTGCAAGAAATTTCCAGAGAGAGATTTTAAGAAACAGTCCAGAGGGGTATTTTTAGATTGAGTGTTTAAGCCTTAAAAACGTCGTAATAAAACTTATAAGTTTGACAAATGTCAAACTTATGAGTCTGTCTTTTTGGAAGACAGTTTTATTTCAAACATGTTGTATTTAAGTAGTTCCTATATAAAGAATAATAAATTTTGTTTAGTATATTATTGTCTTTTAGGAATTTTACCAAATGTTCAATTTTATCATTTTCTCTTAAGATCTTTCACTTGTTGATCGGATGATATGGTTGGTCTGTCTCTACAACTGTTGCTCTGCTATGCTTTTTGCATAAAAAAAATGTTTACAAAAAAGGTATTCCAAAAATTACTCGTTAATTTTGCATAAATTATTGGGTCAAATTGAACGGAATATAGATCAACTTAAAAGCTTTTTATATGTACTCATCATTGTACTCATTTTATCTTAAAATATTATTTAGATACAATCAAAATAAAAATAATCAAAAAACTCCGTTTTTTGCACCTTATAAAAACCATAAAAAAATTGTAAAAATCAGTTTGGAATTGCATTTGAAATTTAAATATATAAAAAGAACACGTTGGTTTTTTACTACTAACATAAAAAGTTGTCAAAAAACATTGTATTACCACATGAAAACATAGGAAGGAACTCCATATTAACACAATGGTCCCAATTGTGTTAATCGTCACACCAGCATCAACAGAGACTTCGTCCCACTTCATCGACAATTATTCTCCTGATCTAACTTTCTTTCGTTTAACCACACATCCAGTTTTACTTACTTCTACATTTCTTTCTACTTTCCCATAGCTCAATATCACTCTATATTATCCGCCATACTTAACTCTATTCTTGTCACCATTAATACACTAACATCCCCTTTTCCAATATCCAATTTCCTATCCTCTCAAATAACTAACTAATCACACAGGATTTCTTATAACTACTCACTTTACATCTATCAATCTCTTATCACAATCAGTTTCAGTATCCCCAGCTTACATCTTTACATTCATCTCCTATTTCCTTTTCTTTCTTTTTTTTTTATTTCTGTTTGCTCGATTTATCTTCCATAAATTTCAAACCAACTTTTATCTATACTTACTTCATACAAGGAAACAATTAGGTAACAACATTATTTTTATCGCCTGTAAAATGATTTATTAATTTCAACTACCTAACTTAAATTTTTCCTTACCCTGGTATACCAAATTTATTTTACATCACAGATTGTTTTAGAATCTCCCAACTTTTTTAAAATACCAAAAATTGCTATTGATTCTACTACACAATAAACACAATTCTTCACTAAAAACGGCCTATTCACAAACTTAAGCACAATGACTTTTGGTCCTACTACATCATTCCACTTAGCATTGACGGGTACTAACTGATTTTTCATACCATCTTTCTATCAGTTAGCTCTAGACTCCAGCACAGATCAGAGGTAATGTCAATAAAACCTTACCAACTACAGGGGGTCATGTAAGATGAACCCATTTTTATTTTTTAGTAATCAACAAACTAACAGTCTATTGCATTTACCTTCATAAACACCATGAGGATTGTTTTTTAATACGGAGTTCCTTCCTATGTTTTCATGTGGCTATACAATGTTTTTTGACAACTTTTATGTAAGTATAGTAAAAAACCAACGTGTTCTTTTTATATATTTAAATTTTAACTTACTTGTTTTTTAATATTGGTATTTTTACTCTCTCTTTTAGTAAACTGATGATGGAATGATTCAATTCCGAAAAGATCTTCTTTAAAATAAAAATTTTAAGCTTTTAATAGGCATTTTTTTTTATACCTTAATACACACGACCACCACGTGCTTTGTATTCAACAGGTATACTAGCCACTCCTGGCTATCTCCACTTCATGGTTTGTTCCAGTTTCACTTCCAGGTATTTCCCTTCATAACGTTGTGTTGGTTCTAAAAATTCACTAATTAATTAATGTTTTTTCTGTACAGCTTGGGGTGTCGAGGTAGAAATCTAGAAAAATGAGCAATTTGTAAAATAATATATTTAAATTTTACAAATTTAACACCCTGTAGCTAAAAAAGAGAGACTTTAAGCCCGTAGTTGTAAAGTAAAATATTATTTGTGGTTCCTAGACATACTGTTACAATTTAAACCAGTGCTTATGACTAATCTTGTATACTATTTTAATGGTTTAAAAAACCAGTTTTAAAATATTATTTTAGTAGGTATACCTATTTATCTCATTTGTCTTTTTGGTGTGTTATTATCACATTTTTTATCCAAATTACCACATTTAACACGCTAATATATTCAACAGGAAATTGTTTTCTTTATCATACGGATTTCAGACAATTTAACAGATTTTATAACCCCCATATTTTTTTAAATTGCACAGCGCCCGGGGCTATCCGTATGTAGGTCATTCGTGCAGATTAAACGAAACAAGCATGTAGGTACATAATGAACATTTAACAACTCATCAAATGGCTCTTAATATTCTAATTTAAATATATTTTTCCCCTTTTAACAAATGAAAACAAGAGTATAATTGTAACATTAATAAAAGTTGCACCTGTTGCTATGACGATGTGGATTTTTTATATTTAACGAGTGGTTGAAGTCGTAGTGTCATAAATTATAGGGAAAATATTAATTATCATCAATCAGACAAAGCATGTGTTAAGTATTATGTTGCTTTTAAGACATTGTAAAATTTAAAAAATGCTTTACAATAAATATAATATGGTAGATGCAGAATAAATCTAAATATGACTAAGAATGTGATTATGATTATTTTCATTGCTTCTTAGATCAAAATAGTTTTGAGTTATTTAAGCAAAATAAAGTATCATCTGTTATAAATATAGATTTTTACTATTGTCCCAAAGATATTTTCTTGTTACGCCTTAATGTAATTTACTATTTTTATTATGGAATAATTTCAATAATATATTGTTCCTGTCAATTAAATAAAAATTCAGTGAATTGGCTAATTGCCTAACTTTCAAAAATTGCTTAAAACTTTACCTTAGTATGTATTGTCACAGAATAATAAACAATCACAATCAAATCGTTCGCGCAGACGGAATCATGTTTTAAACGGAACCAGTGACATTTTATCGGGTGTGCATATAAAAATATTATATATATATATATATAATATAAAAATATTATATATATACATATACATATATATATATATATATATATATATATATATATATATATATATATATGTAATATAAAAATATTATATATATATACATATACATATATATATATATATATATATATATATATATATATATATATATATATATATATAATATAAAAATATTATATATATACAGGGTGAGTAATGAGGAACTTTACATACTTCTACCATATGTAGAGTCCCTCAGGGAGCATATCATGTGGCCACTAAGAAATGTCAACTCCTCTTCTTTATTAATTAACAGGGTGATTTGTGTAATTGACCATTTATTTCATTTTACTGTAGTGTTTATACGGCTCATTTGATTTTTTTTAATTTTTGCATGATACAGTACACTACTATCAAGCATTCGACTGGTATTAGCTAAACTAAAAAATTCCAGGACTGGCTTTGGAAAAATTAATTTAGGGATTCGTATTAAATATTACACCCTGTATATATATTTTTTAAATGCAATAAGTGATTTTCAAACTACATTAATAGCCAATGAAAACTACATATGCGACAATGTTGTCGCACTTTTAGTGAACGATCAAATCTTACCAAAAATAGAACAACCATAATGAAGTATCAAATTATAAGGTTTTAATTTAAACAAATGTTATAAATTTCAAACATTTTAATTAAAATGAGTTCCTACAACATAATCTAATACGTAGAAAATTAACATCTTTACTGTCACTTTGTATTATCTCTACGATAGAATCAATTGTTTTTCAATTTTAAATTTTTACTCATAGATCGTATTGGGGCATTATTTTCGATAAATAATAAATTAACTTGATTAAAAAGTCAAACCTCTTGTATGTATTAGTTTTTGTTGATTGTAAATGATTCAAATTTTATGGCAAATTATAATATATTGCATCAACTGTACTAAATAAAAATAAATCTAAAAAAGTTTAAAATGAAGGTTGGCGTTTGACGTTTCTTGATATTTTATACCCATTGCCATTATTGTCGTTATCAATTGTTATTTATGTGTACAAGAATACATATTTCTTCTGTCATATCTACGTTAAGTACATTGTGTTAGTTTTGGTAGAGCTTTTGTTACTTTTGTTCAAAATGCCACATCAGTTTTCGACCACAGAATATGCAGACACAGGCCCGTTCCTAGGGTAGTGAGCGCCTGCGTGCAGGATTTTTTGTGCGCCCCCATATTATGTTTTTAAGATACCTATATCATAACATGTTCTTGTGATATGATTGAAAATATGATATGAATGTAAAAAGAAAAATAAAACGAACCATGTTTGAAAAAAGGTTTTATTTTCAAAATTAAATGAAGAAAAAAGGTCATTTTAAAACAATATTATTATGTAAGTTAACAGTAAGAAAGAAAAAACTCAATTCGCAAATTAATACGGCATTCTGGAATATAACATGAAACAATAACGGAAAGGAGATACTCTCAATGCAAAAAAACTTTATTAAATAATACATATATACCAAGTGAAAAATAAAACAAATATTGAAATTACAAAATGACACGTCGTGCTTTCACAGATGCAAGCTCATTAATAATTTCATTGTGATTAGTGGCTTCACAAATTTTATTTTCATATTGAAATGACTGCCAAATCTGATAGCCTTTCTTGGCACATTGACGTTCTTAAATAATTTTTTATGAGCTTTAGCTTTGAAAAACTCCTTTCGCCGGGTGCCACCGAAATTGGAAGGGTCAGGAATATTCTCAAGGCTATAAATAGATTCGGAAACAAGGATTGTAAATTTTTCTTTGTTATATAATTTAAAACATCTATGGGCGAATCCGAAATTTTGCCAGAGTCTGTGATAGGGTTAAGAACTTTGTATGACAGAATTTCATTATGCAAATCAAGACCATCAATATCTTTGCATACGTTTCCTTCATGTTGAATTTGTAAAGCTAAATCCAAATCCATACATGATCTTTTAATCACATCAGAATCTAGATTTTGAAAATTACCCAAAAATCCAAATAAATCGTGGCACTTATCTATTCCCTCAAAGCGTCTTTGTAGGGATTGAATTGTTGTGTCCAAAATTTGAAAATAAAAACTTATCTTAAATTTTTGTTTTGGATCGAATACTGTTTCATCTGTACCTTCATACGAAAATTGAAGCTTCGTCTTTCTTTGTCTTAATAATGGAAATGTTTGTTCTACATCACTTTTTTCTGCTTCTGCTACAGCCTCATTCATGAAACTCTCGAAATGTTTATCTGACCTTTTTTTTTAGATTTTTTATTTTTATTTTTATTTCTTTATGGCATTCATTTAAAGTTGTATTTGGATTCTGGACCATTTTACTTACTATATTAATTTTTGTTAACACATCATGCCAAATTATAATAGAAAAAATGAATTTGAACGTTTTAGTTTTGTCTAATAGTGACCTTGCTCAGTGTTTTGTGTTCATATCTCTTGAATTATCTTCCACCAAATCATGTAAACTTTTACAAATTTCGAGGAATTGAAACCTAAGAGGGCGAATGGCTTTGACTCTGCATTCCCATCGTGTTTTACTTACTGATTTTAAAGTTAAGTTTGGTACATTCCTTTTTAAAATGTCCCATCTGTAGGGTGAAGTAGAAAAAAAAATTGAACAACTCCTGAATAATTGAAAAAAAACCTACAGTCTCATATGAAATTTTAGCTGCATCATTGACACTTAAATTAATAGTGTGAGCTGAACAAGGCAAAAACATTGCTCTGGGATTAATTTTTAGAATTTGAGCTTGAAGGCCCACATGCTTGCCAGACATATTTGCCCCATTGTCGTAACCCTGACCTCTCATGTCATCAAGGTTTATTTCAAATTTTGATAATATTTCTTCTTTTAAAAAATTGAAGAGCCCTTCTCCTGTAGTATTTAAAACTTTGAAAAAACCCAGAAAGTGTTCTCTAATTTCCACTTCATCCAAAATAATTGAGTAATATTTTACTGTTCTGAGGCAACTTAGAATTTCTTTCTGAATATTTCTTGACAATAAATGAATTAATTTTTTATAAAATATATGGAAATAAATTCCATGCTATTTTCATGACGAGAAATATTAATAGAAAGGTGCCTCCAGTTAAAATAGCCGGTAGTTAATTTATGAAACAATGTGCTAAAAAGTTTACAGAAAATGCAGAATACGGCATTAATTTTTTTAGAATACACCAACCAGTCCCTCTTTACTTTTTCGCCGTTTGGCAACTTTCTTAAATATTGCGTGGATGAGAATTTTCTACCAGTTTCATCAACAGGAAAGTTTTCCATGATAATTTCCAATTAAATGATGATTTAATTGATTCGGCCATGTAGAGGGATCAGTAATATCAATATCGGCAAGGTCTGCAGCACTTTCTCTATCTTCATTTACCGGGTTACTTAGCTGAGACTGTGAAGGGAGTAGCATAAGCGTTTCAGAGGTGGATTGTTGTTGATCGTCAATAACCATTGGCTCTGCAACCAGTTGCTTTTCAGAAATCTGTTTTAGAAATTTGTTCAGCGATCCACTAAGTTTTTCCCGCTGCGCCTCCATTTGCAGTCGGCATTTTCTATTTTCGGCCCCTGATAATTTTTTCCTACCAAACTCGCTCATTTCAGCCGATTCTGAAGAGAAAAAATACGGTATTACATACCGAGGTGGAAAATATTTCATTTTCTTCAAGAAATTAGTTAATTAAGAGTATTTTAAGACGAAGTTAACTTGAGTCTCGAGACAAAAATGAAATTTCCAGCGAGGTACAAACCTTTACTACTATTTTATTTACAGTCATATTTTTTTAAAATAAAAATTAAAAAACGTTATTTTCATATAAACTTTTTACCGGGGTCGAAAGTAAACAACCAATTTTCACCCGTGCAGAAATTAAACAGGTAATCAATTTTTATCTGAAAATCAGAACAGTCACAAAAGGTGAACTTTCCAACTCTCAAAAATGTCAGAAGTGATATTTTACGTATATGGTTGTAAATAATAGTATATTATATACATTCACAATGTATAATATTATACACTGAGTTGAAGTGTTTAATTCTTATCAAGAGAAAAACATGGTTTACCGAGGCGCATAGCGTCGAGACAGGAATGAAACTTTTTCACCGAGGTTTGTATAGGTTGTACTGTTTTATTCAGAACCATATCTTCTAAATGCAAGTTTAAAAAAAATCTAATAAAATGTAAACAAACATTTTGGTTATTCGTAGGATGTTAAAATTTACCTGGGTGGAAAATTAATGTCATACACTTTTCATTCGGGTAAATGTCACTTTCCTCCTGGATAGATTTTAAAACTAGAAATTTGGTTTTTCAAACTTTTATAAAAGGTCTTCAATGTCAACATAACATACATGGTTGTAAATAAACATTGATACTTAACTAACCCGAAGAATACCTTTAAGGTTCTTAAACTGTTATTTAATTTAAATTTTAGTACTTTACTTATTTATGTTTATTTTATTTAAATAAATAAGTCAACTTATTTTACTTACTTTTAGCAGTTTATTTGCCGCCTTAAACTTACAATTTACAATAAACTTTAATGACAATGATATTGCGAACAGAACATCCTAACCCATAAGAAAAAATCTAACGACTGAATTAAAACGTTACGGTTTGCTGCGCAAACGACAATTTCGTCAGAGGCAGGCGCATCGCGCATTCTTTCTTAAGTCATGTTCAAAAACAACACAAAACATTAAAAGTGAGCGGCGTGCGGCATTAGATGGCGCGTCGTATGCTGACACTAATAAAATTGTAGGGTGGTAATTTAATTAGTAATTTTGGTATTATAATAGGGAATAGCAAACGGATGAAGTGATTGCTTTAGCGCTTACCGGGGAAATACTGAACACTGACTTTTTTTGTTTTAGAAGAGAGAATATTTTTGTAATGGTAACCAAATATTTGGCGCCCCTAAAATTTAGCGCCTGCGTGCGGGGCATTCATTGCATACCCGCCAGGAACGGCCCTGTGCAGACATAATATTTGTTTATGGATTCTATAATGGGAATGGTAGGGCTGCTATTAGAGCATATCGCAGGAGATTTCCTAATCGTCGAACTCCCAGTCATCCAACATTTGGGTCAGTTTTTAATTATTTGCGAGAAAATGGCACTTTTCCTAGTGGAACAACAGAGCGACATGTAGATGAAGTGCAGGAAGATGACATTATGGACGCCGTTACTATGAACCCTACAATAAGCACTAGAGAAGTAAGTCGAGAACTCAATGTTACTCAATCAAAAGTAAGTAGAGTCTTACAAAAAAATAATCTATACCCATATCACATTCAAATGGTTCAGCGACTACATGCAGTAGATGAGATCGATAGGTTGGAATTTTGTAGATGGATTAACAATAATCGACCAACGCTATACAGGACACTATTTACAGATGAAGCCCACTTTACCAGAGACGGGATAAATAATTCACGAAATTCACATGTGTGAGCAGGAGAAAATCCCCATGCTATTCGAGAACGTCGTTCTCAGTTAAGGTTTTCGGTTAACGTGTGGATTGGTGTCATAAATAACCAATTAGTAGGTCCTCACTTTTTTAATGGTCCTTTAACAGGGCAGGTCTATTTGAACTTTCTACAAAATATTTTGCCGAATTTTCTTGTCAACGCGAACGTTGCTATCCAAGGGATGTATTTTCAGCATGATGGGGCACCCCCACACTTTTTACTGGCAGTGAGACAACATCTCAATAATGTTTATGGCAACAGGTGGATAGGACGTGCAGGTCCTATTTCGTGGCCTTCAAGATCCCCTGATTTCAATCCCGTTGATTACCATATTTGGGGACGATTGAAGCAACTAGTTTACGCAGTGAATATAAATAAACGACAACAATTAATTGATAGAATTATACATTGTTGTAATACTATTAGAAACGATCCCCAGAGTATCCGTAATTCAATACGTCAATTAACAATTTGGCAACAAAAATGTGTACAGGCTGCAGTGTTCCATTTCGAAAATCTATTTTGAATTATTTTTATTTTGTTACCATTATTGTATCTTTTCCAGTTCTAATTTATGGGTTTATCATAACTATGTACATATTTTTAGTTTTTTTTTAATTATTCTACGTTATTGTTAGTAGTTACTGTTTTTTGTTGTGCAGTGACTCAGTTTATCATTTCAATTAAAATGTTTGAAATTTATAACATTTGTTTAAATTAATTACCTTATAATTTGAAACTTCATTACGGTTGTTCTATTTTTGGTAAGATTTGATCGTTCACTAAAAATTTAATAAAAGTGTGACAACATTGTCGCATATGTCGTTTTCATAGGCTATTTATGTAGTTTGAAAATCACTTATTGCATTTAAAAAAATATACATACAGGGTGTAATATTTAATACGAATCCCTAAATTAATTTTTCCAAAGCCAGTCCTGAAATTTTTTAGTTTAGCTAATACCAGTCGAATGCTTGATAGTATTGTACTGTATCATGCAAAAATTAAAAAAATCAAATGAGCCGTATAAACACTACAGTAAAATGAAATAAATGGTCAATTACAAAAAGTTCCTCATGACTCACCCTGTATATATATATATATATATATATATATATATATATATATATATATATATATATACATAATAGACTGCACTCCAAAACTAACGCATAATTTTAAAAACCCTGGTAAATCAAATAATTTTAACGTTTCGATTTTGGTGCTAATATATTATTGTTACCCCCGGTATATTGTAAACTTTATCGAAAGAACGGTAAAAAACGCTGATGTTTTTTACGATTTTTTGCAAAAAAAAATTAAAAACATGTCAATTGTGCTTCATCTTATTTCTAATTTAGTTGAGTTGGATTACGTTATGCTGAACGTTTAAAGGGGTTTTTCAAGTTTATTAATTGTTTTTCTTTGAAATGAACCACCAGCAGCAAGAAAATCGAAATTTGTCAGAAAGTGACTGTTTTAGAATCGTTACTCTTCGCGAAGAAGGATACACTCAAGTAGAACTCGCTGAACGTTTTAACGTCACCCAGTCAACCATTTCAAGAGTGTTAACACGTTTTTCTGTTACTGGAAGTAAGTAGGGAAGACCCGGTCAAGGCCGTAGAAGGGTTACAACTCCTAATCAAGACCGGTTTTGACACTTCTTACACTGAGACAAAGATTTATTATCAGTACTTCTCTACAAAATGAATTTTTGGATCGTTATAACTTTAGAATCAGCCAAAATACGATTAGAAGAAGACTTGCAGAAAACGACCTACACCCTGGAAGGGCACCAATTGGCCCATTGTTGACCAGAGACCATAGAAGGCAAAGATTGCATTTTGAGCGTGAACATGTTGATTGGAATAATGACGGATGGGGAAGAATATTGTTCACCGATGAATCCGGGTATTGTCTTTTTTCTGATGACCGGAGAAACCGAGTGTGCAGAAGGCCTGGTAAACGCTACTCACAATGTAATGCCGTAGGGACTGTACAGTATGGCAGCGGCTTGTTAATGGTGTGGGGTGGGATTAATTTAGAGGCTTGTGTGGAATTAGTTAGAATAGATCGCGGTCGGCTTACATCGCAGAGGTATATAACAGACAATTTAGAAGAGCATGCCGTGCCATTTGCACCATTTACTGGGGATAATGTCATGCTTATGCAAGATAATGTCAGGCCACACACGGCAAGAATTGTGCAGCAGTATCGTCAGGAGGTTGGAATTCCTGCCATGGATTGGCCTCACCTCAACCCAATAGAACATGTTTGGGACATCATAGGCAGGTGACTACGACTGCCTAATGCACCAAACACATTAGGTGAGCTTTTTTTGCGGTTGGTTGAAATTTGGGATCAAATTGATCAAGAAGAAATCGAACGATTATTCTCAGTATGAGAGATCGTTGTCAAGCAGTAATAACTACCAGAGGAGGCAATACTCGATACTAGTACACGGTACTAGTATTTTCTTCAACTTTAAAAATTTCAATTTCGTCATTAATTTATAATGTTAGTTTGTTTAGATCAGTTGTTTGTTTAGATTTATGATGTTATATTGTTAATTTCAATACATTTTTTGTAAAAAAAAGAATAGTTTTTTATTTAAGATGTTCTAAAACAACCATAAAGCAGAAAAGAACAAACAAAAATTTTTCATTATAACTCAAAATAAGAATTTTAAAATTATGCGTTAATTTTGGAGCGCAGTGTATAAAAATATTATAT
This sequence comes from Diabrotica balteata, assembly GCA_918026665.1. Classification (NCBI taxonomy): domain Eukaryota; kingdom Metazoa; phylum Arthropoda; class Insecta; order Coleoptera; family Chrysomelidae; genus Diabrotica; species Diabrotica balteata. The sequence goes on from OU898276.1 coordinate 82,370,532, forward strand.
ATATATATATATATATAAATATATATATATATATATATATATATATATATATATATATACATCGGTTTAGAACGTCTTTCGACGTTGTCCGATACCTAAACACCATCTTTTCCTATCTTCGCAGTCGTTTGTTGTTAAATTTCTTTCGCTCATGAACTTGTTTACGCCGTGTTGCCATTCTAATCTGGGTCTTCCTCTTTTCCGTCGACCTATCGGTTGCCATTCTACTACTTTTTTGGGGAGTCTTGTTGCTGGCATCCGTTGAACATGCCCATACCACCTTAATTGTTTCTTCTCTATATCTTGAGTTATATTTCCTTCTAGGAAATAAAAGAAAATAAAAATATTCTTCCGGTTTAATTTATTTACGGTAATTATAATGGACATAATATGCACTATTTTATTCGTACTTTTAGTTGAAGAATAGATTAAATTATTTCAAATGTACTAAATTATTAATCTCTAAAAATTTAAATTACAGTTCGGTCGAAACTTGTTACAAATTTCCTAATTCGAGTCTATGTTTCCGTTTTAAATATGGTAATCGCGTGCTGACAAACTTCAAAGACGGCATCTGAGAGTGGGCATTCTGATTGTTATTTATTCTGTGGTATTGTATCACAGAATACCACTGGTGTATTCTGTGATTGTATCTATGCGTCAAAGCTGTCATGGCCTCTTGACAGATGTCACGCCTTGCCAAACAAATCATTGTGTCGTATACATGTGTATCAATTGCTTGTTTAATTTGTTTTCTTGTATTAAAGATAAATTCCTTCTATTATAACTACTGTATAGTGTCACAGTGTAATAATTCGAGAGATCTTAGAGATGGATGCAGGTTAGTATAGAGTAGTGCAAACAGTCATGGCAGACATGCAGTGGGTAGGGGAGTTGGTGAGTACGGGGTAATGCCATCATACGGGACAATTCCATCACCGAGTATTTTTCACAAAATATTAGTCCTGTACGCACCTGACTAACGCTAAGACATAGCTTCCAATTGGGCGTGCTTTTACAGCTATTGCCGCTTTCAAGGTTAGTTCATGCGAATATCAATAAAACCGTTATATTTTTATATTTCTACTTACTTCTGCCGTATTTCTAACTCGAGGTAAGTGTGATAATAAGGTTCTTAACTAGTTTGTTGAATATGCCCTTTAATAATATGATACCTTAGATACTTTTCCGTGAGATTGCTTTTAAATGTTTGGTTATTGTTTGTAGTATGTAGTGATGTATCCACCATGTTGTTCTCGAGGGGTAATTCCGTCACTTTGTTCCGGGTAATGCCGCAATGACGTATTGCCGAGTATTTTCTGATTGAAATGAAAGGTTAACAACGCATTTTTTTTGTGATTTTCAGATGGTACGGTCACGTAAACGAATAACAGAAAAGGCTATGTGGAAGGAGGAAAACCTCAGAAGGGCTATTGAAGCAGTTCGCCAAAACGGTTTGTCCCAAAAAAAAGCAGCTACAGTGTTTGGCATAACCCGAACAACAATAAAGGATGCGCTAAAGGCAAACGATGGTAGTAAGCCGAGATTGGATCGGAAATGCGTTTTTTCCTCAGAGCAAGAACAAAACTTAGCAGAGAATTTAGCCTATCAAAACTATTTTATGGCATCACTACAAATAAACTAAGGCGAATGGCTTTCGAATTGGCTGAAAAACATCAAATCAAACACAACTTTAGCAAAGAGACCAAGTTGGCCGGGATAGATTGGTTAAATGGGTTTATAAGCAGGCATAAAATTAGTTTAAGCAAACCGGAAGCCATTAACTTGAACAGGATCAAAGCATTTAATAAAGACGAAGTTTATTTGTTTTACAAAAATTTAGACACTGTAATGACTAAGTATAACTTTCCACCGAACCGTATCCATATTATGGACGAAACTGGAATTTCCACAGTACAAAAATGGGGAAATATTCTTGCACCAAGAGAACAGAAGCAAGTGGGAGGAGGTACGAGTTGGAAGCGTGGCAAGAATATCACTGTAGTGTGTGCCATGAGCGCTTCAGAAATATATACGCCCCCAATGTTTATTTATCCAAGTAAACGGATGTCACCTTTGTTGCAGCGAGGAGGACCTCCTGGAGCCATTCATAGATGTTCACATAATGGGTGGTCCAACGAAGATTTATTTTTAGATTGACTAAAACATTTCCAGAGAACCACTAAATCAAGTAAAGAGGACCATGTCTTTCTGTTAATTGAACATTGAACCCATATTTCTTCGCCATGTTATGACTTTTGCCGTTCAAACCACATTCACATTGTGTCACTTCCACCTCATTTCTCGCACAGACTTTAGAACTTAGATGTATCTTTTTTCGGGCCTCTTAAGAATGCGTTCAATAAAGAGTGTGATAATTTTATGAAAACAAATGTTCATCAAAAAATCACTCCATACGATATTGTTCCAGTATTCAGTAAAGCTTACTTGAGGATTACTTTCCTTGAAAAGGTAGTGGCAGGATTCAAAGCATGTGGAATTTTTCCATTTCAACCAGATAAATTTAGTGAAGAAGATTTTGCTCCTGCTCATTCAGTCATAGACCAAATAATTGTTGAGGAAAAGGAGGAAAATTCTGAAAAACTCAATGATACCTCTACTAATGAGGCACCTATTAATGAAAATCCTCCTGAAAGTCCTGCTACTGCTACTGCTATCGGGATTATTAATCGTAGTCAAGCAGGGACATCGCCAGGAAGAGTAGATTTTTCAAAAAGTATTCTCGACATTTCGCCAATGCCAACTAACAGGACCAATCCTAAATAAAAAGGTCAGTTTAGAAAGCAACATTCCATTATCCTGATTTCGACACCAATGAAAGATGTCCTGTAAGATGTTAAAGAAAAAAGGGAGTTGAAGCAAAAAGCGAAAGCAGTGAAACGAAGTTTTACAGATTGCGACAATAACAAAAATATTGGAAAAAATCAAAAAAATTGAAACAAAACAGAAGGAGGTTTATATCTGAAGACGAGATTTTTTAGAATAAAAAAATGAAGAAAACTATAATCAGACCAAAATTCGATTTTGATAAAACACCGTCACAAGACTTTGATGATGACAAACTTTGTGATGATGATTCAAATCATCATATCTCCCTATCCACTGTATTTTCCGATGAGGAGAAATGTTTAATTTGTGGAGAATTTGGAGATACTGAGCTTTAGTATCGCTGTACACTTTGCTTGAAATGGTCTCATTCTCAATGTAGTGGAAAAGACAATGCCAAAAATTATGTTTGTGACTTCTGTGAATAGAATACTAGGTTATTTTTAGGTTATGTTTTTATTTATCATTCATTATACTGTTATTTTTTTATGTTTCCAAAAAAAAATTCAATAAAGATATTTGCTTAGAACATCTTTTATAGAGAAGTCTTATCCATCATTTCAGTTCAGTAGGTGGCGCCATTACCCTAGGCCTGTGGCAATGCCGTCACGTTACACACAACCATGGTACAAAGAATGACAGGTACGATATTGCGCAGGCCACTCCCCCTACTGTCGACGTCATAATGAGAGTTATAATACATTTGTTTATAATTTGAATTTTATCAATGTTTAAACTTTTGACGTCTTTAATAAGCTTGTGGAAGATTTTATAGTGTTTTTGTGAGAGTTAAGTTGATTTGTAGGCATTTTAGTAAAAAATAATTATTATTAAGGATATATTCAACTCTCTATGCGAGTTTTTTGAGTGATCGTGGCTTTGTAGGTATACCTACTTTATATGGGCAACAATTTGGTCTTTTAGAAATTGTAAATTAGGTATGTTTAATTATTATTGAGTCAGTATTTAATACTCAACCATATCTATACCCATCTTGTATTTTTTAGGGGGTTTTGCTAAAAATTGTTTACAACGTAAACATAAAATGCGTTGTGCAGTATATGGTTGTTTAAGTGATAATCAGACAAAAGGTGCCGATAAATCTGTTAGGTTTTATAGTTTTCCCAAGGACTCGGTAGTGGAAAAACTGTGGGTTATTGCTTGTTACCGTAAAGACAAATTTAATACTAAAACTTCAAGGATTTGTTCCAAACACTTTAAGCCGGAAGACTTTAAAAGAAATTTGCAGCATGAATTGCTGCAGTATGAATCAAAGAAAGGACCCAAACTGAAGGGTGATGCGATTCCTTCTCTTCATCTACCAAAATCAAAAAGCTTATCCATAAATCAACTTAAAAGGCAGGAAAGGTTTTCCAAAAGAGAGTCAAAGAGGATTGTGGAACAGATAATTACACAATCTAGGTGAACATTATTTTATTCTACATCTTTTGGTAGAAACACTTTTAAGTATTATGACATAAAAATAATATCTTAACATTTATTTTTTAGTTCTACAGCTGGAGAATCAGGTGTGGACTCGGTGTGTCAAGGACTCAAAACTGATTTACCTGAAATTATAAAATCAGACGGGTATGTAAAATGTTCTAAAATATGCTGTGATCAGTCGTCTGAATGAAAACATAATATTCTTAACTTTATGCAATATATATATATATATAATATATATATATATATATATATATATATATATATATAGTATATATATATATATATATAGTAGATTAAAAATATAATTTTTGTTTTTAGATTAAATACAGATATGGAATCTGCACAAGATCTTGAACTTCAAAAGTTACGTGTCGAGAACAAAGCCTTACTTCAGCAGGTTAATGAATTAACAGAAATGAAGTCAGGAGTAGATAAGATATTTACCAAAAGACAGCTAAAAAGACTGCAAAGGCCCAAAGTTAGAACAGTATGGACTACTGAGGAAATCTCCCAAGGTATTGCCATACATGCAGCTGGACCAAAAGCATATAAATTATTGCTGAAAAAAGGTTATCCATATCCTGCTGTTTCAACCCTTCGTTCATGGACTAAAAAAGTCAAAATTGTTCCAGGCATAATAAAACCTGTTCTAAAAATTTTAAAAAATTCTCACTTATCCGAATCTGAAAAAATATGTGTTGTTTCCTTCGATGAAATGAAGATTCGAAAAACCTATGCATACGACAAAGCAAATGACCATCTTTTAAAACCTTCCAACTATGTTCAGGTAGCAATGATGAGAGGACTAGTGACATCCTGGAAGCAGCCAATTTATTTTGATTTTGACAGAAAAATGGAAAAATCAATTCTGTTTGACATAATTAAGGAAGTAGAAGAGGCAGGATTTCATGTCTGTGCTATTGTTAGTGATTTGGGAGGTGGTAACAGAGGCCTTCATAAAAATCTTGAAATAAATGAAGAAAAGCCGTGGTTTATAGGCCCTACAAATCATAAAATCCATGTTTTATGTGATGTACCACACCTTATAAAACTTATAAGAAATAATTTTCTTGATAATGGCTTTGTCTTTCGTGGAGCGGAAATTAATAAGAACATTATTTATAAATTACTAAAACTTACTTCTACATCAGATTTAACAATCTCATTTAACGTAAATGAAGAAATGCTAAATGTACGTAAAGAGCAAAGGCAAAAAGTAAAGTTAGCAACAAAGTTATTTTCAAATAACACAGCTCAAGCTATTAATAGGTGTGGAACACTAGGTTACTTTCAGGACGAAAGTTGGATAGAAACTGCTCAGTTTTTTAAATTGGTAAGCTAAATCTAAAAGTTTGTTATGTTTCTGTTCATACATTTTTTTGTTTTTTAGGTAAATGATTGGTTCGATTGCCTTAACGTTAGGGTACCCTATACAGATTCCCGAGAACGAGTACAAGGCTATGGGTTAAATCTAGACGTTCAAAATAAGATTATTGACGAGATGTCAGAAGCTATGAAAGCTTTAAAAGTTAAAGGAAAACGATCATTGTTGCCTTTTCAGAAAGGTATGTTATGTTGCTTTTGAAATATTCTAATTAAAACTATTCTTTGGAGCTAATAATTAATATAAATATTATCGTCTTTTTGGCAAAATTTAATTCCGTTGTTATTTTTAGGAATAATTCAAACCAACAATTCCTTAAAAAATTTATTTGAGGATATAAAAACTAAATTTAATATAAAATACATCCTTACATACAACTTAAATCAAGATGTACTCGAAAATTTTTTTGGCAATATTAGGAGGGTTGGTGGATTACATGACCATCCCGATGCTGTGGAATTTCGCTACCGGTTAAAAAACTATATTTTAGGGAGAAATGAAGGTTCTTTATCTGAAGCTGGCAATACAGAAGCTGATAAGGTCATTGATGGACCAATTGATAACTTGGGAGAAGTTTTGTTAAGTGAAACATATTTTTTAAATTTATCCTGCGAAGCAGAAAAAGAAGAAGTGGATGCAGACATGGAAGAACTAGACCAACTTCATTATGATGCACTGGAATATGTCAGTGGGTATATATGTAAGAAATTAGATCTGCCTGAAACTACGGATACTTCCACTTACACGTGGATTGATCAAGTATCCGAAGGCGGTCTAAGGAAACCTCCAGAAGAATTGGTGGCAAAAATTAATGAATTAAATATTATTTTTAATAATTTCAATGGATCTGAACATCAATTAAAATCAGGCAAAAATTATATAAAACAACTAATTGACTTATCGGAGAACATTCAATGTGATTATAAAATCAAACATCTTTTCTTCCGGTCTCGAATGTATTTTAGAATTAGGAAATTAAACCTAAAACTTAAAGAAAATATAAGAAATAAAAGAAAATTAATAAAAATTGTAACTTAAAACCTTGTGTTTAATTTTGTGTTTGTTTGTTAAAATTTATAAAGATTACCTTTCTAGGATTAAAAAGCGAAAAACACAAAAAAAACTCCCAAATTTATTTTACAGATTTATTTTTTTTTTCACTGTATTATTATTTTTTTCAATCAAAATAATAAAACACCTATATTTTAATAAATCCGGAATAGTTCAATACAAACTCTATTAATCCATTAAAATGATTTTTTGTTGCCAATTAAAAATTAATTGTATTCTGATTGCTAACGTTCTTACGGGAAATATTTAAAATCTCTCTCATTGTGACGTCATGCGCGAACTCGTCTCAATTTCTCTCTCGGGAGTATCATACCTGTTATTCTTTGTACCATGACACACAACAGTGTTGCGTTTATTTGTCGCTTAATCAAGGCGAATGAAAATTTCTGAAAACTAATTTAAGTTCGACTTAAACTAGTTTAAGTAAAAAAAACTTAGTTCTTAGATCGCTAGCATAATAACACATTTCTCTCATCTCAAAATTAAGTCACACAAAATGATGATCTCTTAAGATGACGCCATTACCCCGCCCACCCCTATTATTTTGAATAACAACGGACAGAAACATCTAGTAAAAATAACCAGAAAAAGTAATGGAATAATAAGTGTTTAACTGAATACAGGTAATACCAACGTGAACATCATACGTCTCTACACCCCACAGGTAGGGTGTAAAGAACAGAAAAATCAAGAATTTTGGAGGGCCCTTGATTGTAAGATGCTCGAGATTCCTGTAGACAAAAAGTGTTTTAATTAAAAAAATTTAAAAGGACATATGGGTAAACGAAGAGCGATAATAGAATATTTCGTGAAGGTTGGGGGATGGGAATAAGAAATGATGAAGAAAATAGTATGGTTGATTTTTTAGTGGTATGGGATTTGGCTGTGATCAATAACTTTTTTAGATGACTGAAGACCAGTATGTTACCTATAGGGTAATGGGTCCAAAAATAAGACCCATTTTTTAAACCTCTTGGTAATCGTAAAGTTAATGGATTCAAGAAGTCTTAAATTAGATAAATGGCTGGTAATTGACGCTATTATACTGCAACAGGTTTAAAACTAATTTTAAAGTAACATTTTTTTAACAATAAATTAATTTTTTTTAAATTCTCATCTTAAATGGGGGTCTTAATATAAGACCATGTGGTATCCTAATATGAGAGACTACATTATAGAGGCTATAAAGGTGATACAAATTATTTTAATCCATTATTAAAATGTATTATTGTATGAGCAAATACACTGTAAATAATAAAACACGCTAGCAAAAAAATTATTACACAATAAAACTTTGATTACTATTACCTTTTAGCGATTTTAAGAAAATAATTAATTTTTTTATTTTTTTTGGATTTTAACATAACTTCTGGGGCATCTGCCCTATAATCCTCATGGCCCATCGGCAATATCCTCTGCATTGTCTCCATGGCTCCCCCCCTTTAACAAAAGACTACAAACATCCACAAAAAGGCATTCTGCATCAGTATTTCGAGTTGTGTCTACTTAGAAGGACCCGTGGGGACACGCCTTCCTCTGGTAGTAGGTTTGCAGAGTTCGGGATGTGAATAGGAAAGTTCTGGTCACTAAAAATATGTTTGATAAGTGAGTCTATTTTAGGTCTAAAATGTCTTTTTAAAACTATGTACAGAGATGTTCATTGTGGTAGCTCAGTTGTAGGCGATTCCGAACAACTCTCCGACCTTTAAGTTTGTCACTACCTTGTCAGGGTTTGAGTGAAGCTAATCTTATATAGCGTTTACGTAAAATGTTTTTAATAGAAAAAAATCCAACGTCCAGGGGGTCAATTTGTGGCTTGAGTGAGGTGGCAGGTAGACGATGCTTACATTGTTATTTCGTGTCCGGTTTATAAGGTGCACGTTTCCCGTATAGCTTTTAACGACGTTTTGTGCTTCTCAAAGTGCTTAAATCACATGGTGAAAAATATGCTAACAAATCTGTTGACAAAAACTGACTACCATTGTTATTTATAAAAAAGAAATTTCACAAGATTAAAGAAAGGTAACAACGAAACACCACAAACAATATAGAAACACTCACAAGAAGAGATTCAAAGATGATAACATTACCATATAATAATAATAATAATAATAAAGGCCTTTATTCATCACATAATATTATTTACATAAATTAATATTCAAAAAGCTCCAGGCGAGTTTCAGTTCAGGAAATGTACAGTGCGAAGCACTGACACATCCTGTCTGTTCAGCTAACCTGGGCAAACAAATAATAAGAAATATCTAGAATTGTAACCAATTAATAGTACTAATATTTATATAAAAACGAAATCAAATCAAAATGTAAATTAAATAAATTTTAGTTAACTAAATGTAGGAAAATATAAAAATAATTAATCTAGCATTCAATTAATATGCGCCCTAAATGTAAGTTCTACTCATAATTATTTATATTATCAAACCTTACCTATGCAATATTTTTTAAATTTGTTTTGAGTAAAATTAAGAGCAGTGGTATAATTATTCATAACTTGAGCTATATGATATGAAAAAGATCGCTTATACTTCTGTGTACGATGATAAGGGATAGAAATGGTGTTTTTATGTCTGATGTTAATATTATGTACATCAGTACGGAATTTTATTTTTATTATAGAGATATGGTGGGTTTTAAAATATAATAATTTTTTGGAATTGACAAGCTGAATGAAAATGTCGTCTGAGTTTCATACTTAACCAACCTGTTTCTTTAAGTTTGTAACTTATTGGTTGATTTCTGCGGATACCATGTATCAAACGAAGGCAAGAATTTTGCATTTTTTGTATTCGATAACTATCACGTTCTGTAATACATGAATTATAAATAGAATCGCAATAGTTAAAATGTGATAACACCAAGGTATCACACAGCAATTTTTTTAAGTCTTTGGTCAATATATGACGGATTGAAATATAAATTTCAAATTTATTATAACTTTTCTGCAAGCACTTGTTCACATGACACCAAATCTTAAGTTATGATCTATATGTAAGCCTAAGTTTTTGACAGTTGCCTTAAATTCTATCGAAGAATTATCAATGGTGATCATATGAGCAAAATCTCTCAGAAATATTTCTCTTTTTGTCACTGGACCAAAACTATACCTACAGATTTATTGTTATTAAGCCGAAGACAATGGCTATAAGAAAATTGAGAAACTCTTTCTAAATCATAATTAATTGCAGCCACTGCCTGTTTAAACTCATCAGCTTAAAGGATAAGTAGATCTGAGTGTCATCAGCAAAATAGTGCTGATTACAGGAGAGAAAATGAGCAGGAAAGTTTGAAGTATATATACTAATAATTTGGGACCCAATATAGAGCCCTGTGGTACCCCTTTATTTGTTTTAAGATAGTTTGATGTCTTACCATTGTAATGAATAGCTTCACTTCTATTATTGAAATAACTGAATAGTATATCAGATGCCTGCTTAGACATACCAATATACTTAAACATTGAAATCAACAGAGAATGGTCAAGCGTATCAAAAGCTTTGGAGTAATCCAAAAGAATCAGCACTGTAATTAAGCCATTATCGCAACCACCAAATATGTCATCAGTTATTTTAAAAGGGCACTAGTGCAGCTGTGATCCTTTTTGAAACGGACTGATTTTCTGGCACAATTTTATGTTTATCTAAGTGAACTGTAGTTGCTGATTTAAAATTTTCTCTAGGATTTTTGAAATAGTAGGTAGTATACTAATCGGCCGTATTTCATTAAAACCTGTCGGATTATTAGTTTTCGGTATCGGTACAATTTTAGCAACTTTCCATATCGATGGAAACTCTGCTCTTACAATGCAAACATTGATAATATGCGTCAAATATGGTATATAAAACGGAAGGCACATATTAATTGTTAGTATATTTATTTTGTCGCATCCGGTAGCAGCACTCTTGATACTTTTAATGACATTTAAAACGTCATTTTCTTGGACACAGAGAAATTTGCACCGATGTCCACACGAACATTATTATTATACAAGTTGTTAATTGTTAAATTAGGATTCATATTAGGAATACAATTTATAAAGTATTCATTCATTGCAGAAATATCACTTAAATTTTCTGATAGTTGCTTAGTATTATCAGTATCTCTACCAAGACCTATCATTTTTAAAGAATCCAAAGGTCTCTCCCGTTTTTATTAACCAATTTGTTTGAATAAAAGGCTTTTTTTTCTCGTTCTGACTGCTAAAGTAAAACTATTTCTAATCGTTTTGTATTCCTCCGAAGTTTGCATGTTTTTGTATTTTTTGTACGTACTTATATGTTATACGTAAAACGCTTGTCAGAAAAAATTGGAAAAGGATAGGAAATAAGTATAAAATCACAATAACATTCTAAACAACCAACACATTAAGACCTATACTGTCCATAATCAAACCCAATAACTCACAAGAAAGATCAAGTTGAAGTGATGTAAAATACCCTGTTAATGCAACAATTTCTATGTGGAATAAACAGCAAGACCCTAGTGTCAGGATAATCTGAGCATGAAACATAAATCAAGAAGTGAAACTTCGACAAATCTCAGATATGCAAACATACCTGGGATCACCAGCACAGTGTACAATGGAGCAATAATCATGAAAGAAACATCAAGAGAGAAGTCAAAAAAGCAGCTCTCCTCATACTTAATAAAAAAATGTGTAGCAAACTCATCAGTGGAATGTAACAAACTTTGGTTGCCAATGCTAAAGCAGAAATCAGTAACAAGAGTATACAACAATAGTCAATAAATAAAATGTCGGAGACGCGTCATCTACAATGTATACACAATACATATGCAACACAAACATATAATCTACGTAAACACACATTATATAAGAAAACTACAAAAAACTGTCAAACTTGATATTACGACGGTATAAACATCAGCCTCAAATTTGCACCACTCTTAACAATAAAGATACTATTGCCTACAAGGTCGAGGTCAAGTAAGTCAGCCATCAATTTTGAAAAACATAACTTTCTAACAACAACATGTTTGTTATACATTTTCGCAGAATTTTTTAAAAGAATATTTTTTTAACGATTTCTGAAGTGGAAATCTAAGCAATCATTGGTAAGTAAAAAATTTCGGTATTGTTTCATTAGTAAGGTCACCAAAAAAGCGAATTTTTGTTTGACACTAAAAAATGGAGAAAAAACAAAATTTTCGTGTTTTTTAATTACGGAAATATATAGAAAGTGTAAATGTGTTTAAAAAATGAGAAAAAGCTTATAAAAAGTAGTAAATTGAAAATTAGGAAGAGGCAAATGTTATCCAAATACGAAATAGCCTTACTTATATAAAAAACATATTCCAATTGTAAATAAAAATTATTTTTTTCCTGTTAAATTATACAAAAATATAAAATATTGTAAAATATCCAAAATTCATTTTTTTGGAAAAAGAAATCAAGCGCGTTTGCGCGCAATATAAAATATTCTGCACCGGTTCAATGTTGCACATATTCATTTTTTTTTTGCGCAATATATTGAATTTAAATTTTAAAAAAGATGTCAGTATATTTATATGAGTTAATATTATTTTTTGCGTAAATATATTGAATTAAGATTAATCATATATAAAAATTTAAATTCAAAAAGAAGTTAACCAATGTTATTTTAAATTAAATTTACCAAATTTTAATAAGAGTTACTAAATATGAGTTACTATTGTTTTTTGCGGAATAAATATATTAAATTTAAATTTTTTGAAAAAATAAAACCTAACCTATCTATACAGCCCTTAACATCCATCCTTGGATATAGGCCTCCTCCTCCTTCTTCCATGCCTCTCTATCTTGGGCAATTTGCATCCATTTTGACCCGGCGTGTTTCTTCAGGTCATCTGACCATCGCATTTGTGGCCTTCCCCTTTTACGTTTGTGATTCCATGGTCTCCAATGTATAATTGTTTTAGTCCATCTTTCATCTTTCTGCCTTAGGGTGTGTCCGGCGAACTTCCATTTAAGCTTTGCTACTTGGGTTGAGACATCTTTCACTTTTGTTTTATTACGGATCCATTCGTTTCTTTTTTTGTCTGATAGTTTAATGTTCAGCATTTGTCTTTCCATGGATCTTTCTGTCTTTGCTATTTTTTCCATATTTTCCTTTGTAAACGTCCATGTCTGAGAGCCATATGTGAGGACAGGGAGTATACATTGATTGAAGACTCTCGTTTTTAAGTATTGGGGGTATTTTGAATTCTTTAGAATATAAGACAGTTTTCCGAATGATGCCCAGGCCAATCTTATTCTTCTCTTTATTTCTTCGGTCTGATTTTCTTTATTTAATTTAGTGATTTGGCCTAGATATATATACTCTTTTACTTGTTCTATTTTTGTTTGTGCCACTGTAATTATAAGTTCTTCTGGTTGATTAGTCATGGTTTTTGTTTTACTATAATTCATCTTGAGTCCAATTTTTGTCGATTCTCCATCTAGTTCTTCGATCATTCTTTGTAATTCTTCACTTTTTTCTGTTATTAATACAATATCATCAGCATATCGTAAATGATTCAGATTTTGCCCGTTTATATTAATTCCCAAGTCATCCCAGTGTAGTCGTTTAAAAACATCTTCTAGCGCTTGGTTAAATAACTTGGGCGAGATGGTATCTCCTTGTCTTACTCCTCGGTTTATTTTAATAGGCTCCGTTTGTTTCATTAGCTTAATAGTTGTTGTTGCCTTGTTGTATATATTTGTAATTAAGTCGGTATATCGGTAGTCTATTCTGCTGTTTTGTAGGGAATTCTGTACTGCCCAGTGTTCCACACTATCAAATGCCTTCTCAAAGTCAATAAATGCCATGTATAGCGGGATATGATATTCGTTAGTTTTTTCGATTAAAATCTTCATCGTTAAAAGGTGGTCACTTGTACTGAAGCTCTTTCTAAATCCGGCTTGTTCTCTTGCCTGGTATCCATCTAATTTAGTTGTTAATCTATTTGTTAATATTTTGGTTAATAGTTTGTACATCACAAAACCTAACCTAACCTAATCAAATCACTATTGTAGCGTGATTAAATAAAACGAGCGGTTCGAATTTATATAAATATATTTATTTATAACTTTACAGTTCGGTATTCTCTTATCAACTAAACTAACTCCTAAGATCGTTACATTATATACCAAAGTTACTATTTTCTAGAAAGTTCCCACCTCTAGGCGTATACAAGACTGATCTTTCTCGAAATAATCGAGTCGCTTTCGAGATGCCGATGCCGCCGCGCCGCATGGAGCATGAGGTGCTGTTTCGAGATGCAACCGTTATACGTGCCTCGTTAAATGCACGTTCGTAACACTATGCTTCCGAGAAGTGGAAGCATAACTTTCTTATCGTCTACGCACGAAGCGATGGTTTCGGATGATTCGGATTAGAATTTTATTTCGGATTTGGAGTAGGATTCGGAATTACATTAGTTCCACGTAGTGTACGGTTTCTGTAGGTAAACCCTGTGTTATGTTGATATCAATAGTCGCCAAAAAAACGATACGTGTCGTACTCTGTCTTCCATTTCAAGGTGTCAATTGTCGTTTTGTATCAACTTATTTGTAGCTGTGGCTCGCTTCCACTCAAACACCTTCAGGACGAGGACGTGTTGTTTTAGAGAGAGGACACACGTCGCTTGATAATTGGACGCATTGGTTAGAAAGAGATACAACTAATCGGTAAAAGCGTTCAAAATTTAGGTTAGAGTTAGCGGTTTATTTATATGTAAACATCGTGTCGTATATTGTATAACCGTATCGTATAAATCTTATTTTTTGGTATTTTTCACTTTAATGGAGTTAGGAAATTTGATTTTATTTGCAAATGTCTCAATAATGGCATCAATTATTTCAAAAATTATTGCCCTAGACATTATTTGTTGAGACACTAATTGTAAATTTTGCCCTATAGTGTTTTAGTATAGTATAGTAGCTACCAGTAGCAAGAAATTGGAGGGTATCAAAAAACTTTATTGCAACTGGAACTGCCACAACATTATTATGGATGACCATATTTTGCATGATTCCATTTAATATATCTCTTGCTATATCTTTGGTTAAACGATACATCCTTTAAACTGAAAATCTGTTAGTTCATTGAAAGGATCACTTTAATCTCTAAGTAAACGCATATTAATGTTAAAGTTTCTTAATACTCTTAACCTCTCCTCATCCTCAAAAGCTAATACGTTCATATTGTTCACAGGCAACATTATCACTCAGTATACCTTACCTACTAAATAAATTACTTTTAAAATAAATTAAATTGCAAAATACTTAGTAATACCAAGACAAAAATGTCACTAAAATTATAAAGTCTAAAATTGAAAATTTTGCATTGCCATTGGATATAATGTTTTAATTAAAAACGTGTAGCCAATAACAATACACTTTTACAGAGAGAATCTTGAATCTGAATATCTACCTTAACTATTACCAATATTAGAAACACAAATAACAATGAATGTTTTTGGAAGTGAACAATAAGATCTCGAAAATATCCGAAGCAAAAGCCACACTGACACAGAGTACCAAAATAATAAGATGTAGTAATGAAAGTCGCAATGAAATATCCGTTTCTACATGTTGCAAGCAACATGACACAGGGTTCCACAGCGGGTTACATTGCGTTTCCTTTTAATTTCGTTTCTTTTTATTTTCCGAAATATTCACCAGTTTGATAGCCACGGAGCAAAGAGGAAACGGAAATTGGTTTCTTCGGTATTTCCCAAAAATTCATTTATCATAATCAATTTAAAACCTAAAACTAAAGAAATTTGTAACGTTATAAACGTCACATCTCTATTAATTTATATTTAAATAATTATTTCATTTTAATTTCTTTATTAATTTATTAATTTCTTTTTGTTCAGTTTAATTTTTACTATTTTTTATTTAAAAACTAGTTGACGCCCTCTGTTTTCGTTTTCATCCTCTGTCTTTATTTACTCTCGCTCTATATACTCTATATTCGCCTCTCTCTTTCTGATTTGTGTTGACAGACAAGCTAGTTTCATGAAATAGCAACATCCTATGACATCTGTGCTAACTTCATTTAGTCTCCTACTTTCTGTCAAAACAACTTTTCTAACGTGGTGGGATTATTTTTTGCCTCTTTTGATATTTATAAAAGAAGGCAAAATTTATTATTAGACTCATTTTATGGTCTAAAAATTCTCTTGGGGTAAGTACTTTCATCGTAATATTTATTCTATAATTCTGACCGCATTTTCAATATTCATAACCTTACTTCTTTTACTAAACCACGTTTCTTAAATATGATTTTTTTTATCGATTATATGCATCTAGAAATCTTAACAAAATTTAGCTAAAGTTTAATAATAATTATATTTCATTTTATCCTTGCCATACGTTATTTGTTTAATTGTAATTTTGTAAGATGGCAAGGACGTTAAACCTTTCTTTTTGATGTGTTCTAATGGAAGCTGTTCATATTTTAGTTTATTCGGAATTTTATTGGGCACATTAGCAACTGTATTAGCATATTGACAACTTTATTAGTACTAAAATTATTACCTTTATTGGACTTTAATCAGAAGATACAACCACATGTGACTGCAGCTCTCCATAAACAACCTTTATTTGGAGGACCTAACAGCTAGAACACACAAGCAGCCCATCGATAAAAGCAATAAGTATCACTTATCAATTGTTAAGCTTTGGCAGGGTTAATTATTGTTTTTTTTATTCTTTTTAATAAATATGTTTGGTTAAAACAAGTCTTATTTGCTATCAACTAAGAACTCAGGTTCAATCCCTAGTTTAAGGCAAGACTTGCCTGAGCTAGGCAAGGTATAGACGATAAGCTCCCATGGTTGATTGAGGTATTATTTTTACAATAACACTTCAATTCTCTTTGGTATTCTTATCGTTACAAATTAAATCTAATCAATATTTAATAATATAAGTTAATAACAAATAAAATACACTTATGATTTCTTTAATAACAAGAACTGAAATGATACTCATTATCATTATTCCTGTATGAAAATAGCCGAGAATTAGTATTTTCCCAATAAAAAATAAATTTGAAAAGTGTGGCAACATTGGGTCAAAAAGTATGCACGACGCATACGCACATCATTAACAACAGATGTAATGGTACAAAATATCAGTTGTTTGAATAAAAAATACAAAAAATCTATAGCTTAACGCAAAAAATGTATAGATTGTAAAGTGAATAAAAGTAAACCACAATCCACTGTTCAAATTGCTTTAAATCCCATACAAATAGAATATTTAACTTTTATTTTATTTATTTTAGATGAGTGATCAATCTTAACATGTTAATGATTAATTTAAACAATATGTGTTTAAGCCCTTCATAGAAACCAAAACATAACCATAACTAAAGAAAAAATTGAGAGGTTTGATTTGGAGCAGTACTCTCCATTTTTACGTTAAAACAGAAGATCTGCAGATACTAGGTAACTGTGATATCTATAAAAAGCTCGGAAGGAACCTGGAGAAAAATGAGAAAACTTGGAGGAAATAACTAAATGGGCTTCTGCTGTAAACTGTCATTGTCCGTGTAGGACCAGTACCAAAAAATCTATATAATAAATAAAAACGCAATCTAAGAACAGTTAAATATGTCCACTGCGATATCTTAAATAATAATAGCTATTTAGTTGTAAAGTAATCTTCCATCTACCCATTTTGTTCGTTTCTTTAAACATACGTAAATAAATTTTGGTACACCCTGTATAATTGCAGGTAACATACTCAATTCCCATCAATGCTATATTAACAGTAATTAACATCGAGTCCGGGAATGCGCATCCTCTATTTCAAGTCGGTGGTTCTGAAAGAGAAAATAAGAGACCACCTTAAAGATGATAAATTGGAAAAATTCAGGTGCACAACTCGTGTATCCGCTACTCGCCGCCAGGATTCCACCACTGACATTTGACTAATCTTTCCTCAAAACACTTTCTTTTGAATCAGGACCAAAAAAGCCTCCGGCCACATTCTCCTCTTGTATATACGTAAACGGCAACTCGATTGGCATGCGCTGGATGCCTGATTTTATCAGTTGAACATTTTTCAATTCTCGTATTGGATATTTTAAATCATACCATGAATTAGTTTATATTTGTAGATATTTTTTTTAAATATTCTTCAAATTGTTTTTTCTACTCCAAGTTTAACATCCATTGCTAAGTATGGTCGTTATTACATCGTTCGTATATTATTATGATCTTTTATCTCGTTTATTTAATGTCTAATAAAGATATATCAGTTTCATATACGAGGCATAGCTAGTGACTTTCAAGACTGTTGGTATATTATTTTTATTTTACAGTTTTTTTTAATTTTGCACTTTTCTCCTTCAATATACTCTTCCTTCGTTATAGAACATCCCAGAGGTACTTTTCAGTGCGTCACATTTTTTCGATTTCTTTCTAATGCATTAAGTTGGATGTGACGGAGAAAGCGGTAGTTCGGTGATTAAACAGAACTATATTGCAGCGTTAGAATAAGCTTACATACATAACAAGTTCTTTGCTAACCTACGTTTGATTCGTTGATATTTTAGATGCGCGCTTTCTCTAGCCAATCAAATACGCCTATTACTGACAGTTGACGTAAAACTTCGTCCATGCTGGCCATTCTTTCCAAGTGTTCCAACAGCAAGTGACGACTGTCGTTCAGGTCAGTATTTGCACAGAATATAGACGCTATAATATATTTATATTCTTTGGGATTTGTTTTGTATAATTTTATTTTGTATGTTGTTTTACATAGTATTGTGATTGTGGCTTTATTTGTTTGTACAAGATGACAAAATATACGGAAAAAGAACAAGTTCTAATATTAAAATTGCTCAAATATTTTCAATTGGAAAAGGAAGCTGGACAAACATTATTACCAATTTCTGCTGTTCGTAAAGTAAGTTGAAAATTACCTGAAAATTGTTTTATTTACAAGGGCGTCCTGTAATGGAGACATTAGGTATTTGTATGGTATTTTTCAAAATACATAGTTTTTTCACCATATTGCGACCTTTGTATTTACTTGACCTAGTGGTTTAATGGTATTATAATTTGATAACAGAGAACACTATTGTCATACCATTTTTCACACAAAATTTCATTAGTTTTGTCAAATCTATAATAATTAGAATTTTTCTTCATTAGTTTACTCTTATTACCTTTCTTCATTACCGGACATTTTATAGTTCCTGTTGCATTTACATTTTTTAGTTTCAGATATATCATTAGTTGATATGTCATGAAATGTTTATCGAAAAAATTTCATTTGTAGATGGTTCAGGCAACTAATTCAAAATATCAATTACTATTGTAAATTTCTATATCAAATACTTTTTAATAGTACCATTTGCTTTTTTCGGCAACAAACGTGAAAACCATAATCTTATTCAGTGGAACCAGTTATCATCCAGTTCTTATATCCAAATCTGACTGGCTCCTCTCTAATTAATGTTTTGCTAGGTTATGACCGAAATATTTCACCATGAATTTGTCTAAGGATATATCTTTAAGGAAACTCTCCAGTGGCAGTATTTTTCTATAATTTTCTATTACACTGATATTCAAATTCTACTTTTCAGTGTTGTCAATAAACTATTATTATTACACATTAGTGAATAAATAGTTCTTATGATTAGAATTATATTTTATTTATGTAATTAATTTAGAAGTTACCTAATAAATTTTTGAAAACAGTTTTTGTTACTTATACTATGGCCAAAAAGCAGTAGTGAGAATAGAAGAAATAACATCAGAAGAAATAGAAGTACAAAGAGTTGTTCGACAAGGGTGTATACATACACCAGTATTATTTAATATGTATACTCGAAAGACATATTAAGTAAGGCAATGGATTAACGAAAAGTAGACATAAGAATTAATGACATGATCATAAATAACCTGAGATACACTGATGATACAGTTTTTTTAGCCGAATCACATGAAGACCTACAGATACTTCTTAATTAGGTGACCGCAGTACGCGAAGAAGAATATGGACCATCACACAACAGAGCAAGAAATATATGATAATAACAAAGAAAACTGAGGACATTCGTGAGATATATGTACAGAATCAGCCTATTGAAATAGTAAGAGAATTCCAATACCTAGATACAACTATTAATGAAAACAATGACAGCTCAAGAAATACGAATCAGAATCAAATAGGCCAGAAGCGCATTTACAAGAATACAAAGGCTTCTCTGCTGTAGAAACTTAAACCTTAAGTTAGAAATACGACTGCTGAGGTGTACGTGCTATCCGTATTATAATACGGGATGGAAGCGTGGACTGAAGAAAATTCACGTGAGGAGACTGAAGGCATTCGAGATGTGGATGTACTTAGAGTACTAGAGATCTCATGGGTAGATGGAATAACCAACGTTGAGGTAATGTGACGTACACATAAGGAAAGAGAAGTACTAACAATCAAGAGGAGAAAAGTGGGATATAGGGATCATGTGATGAGAGTAGATAAATATCTAATACTCCAGGTCATTATGCAGCGAAAAATCGAAGAAAAAGATCCATAGGAAGGAGACGTCACCCATGTAATAAAGACTTATTTAGAGCCGCTGTCTCAAAATTAAAAATCGCTGTGATGATTGCCAACTTTCGACGCGCAGACAGCCCTTGAGAAGAAGATACAAAAATTATATATATAGATACAATAAATGAATCATTTTGTCGTCAATTTCGAATGTTTCCATATTTATAAATTTAATAAACAATATTGTTTACTTTTGATTTTTATTAATATACGGGATTACCCCCTGTGGCTAAGTACGATCCTGGAATCTGTCAGATCCTTCAATAATTATATGAAATAATGCTGGACACACCTAATTCATTATATGACGTCATAATTCGTGACGCACTGAAAAGTACCTCTGGGATGTACTTTATCCTTACATCGCTCCATGCAAAACTTTCACTGTACAAAGAGTGCTGCAGTTTATCTTCCTACAGGCTGTTAAGTAGCCGCGCCGATTTTGGTTTGACGTACTATAATGACTCGTGGCAGGTTACTTTCAAACATAGTTTTATTTTTGGGAACAGATAAAAGTTACAGGATGCCAAATCTGTTAAATATGGTGAATTGTTTATGACTACTAGGGCGGCCCTTTTATCTTACAAAAGAAAAACGAAAATTTTGGAAAGTGAAGATTTACTTCTTAACATAGTCTCCTTTTAGCTTAATACACTTGACCCAGTGATGCTCTAACTTTTTTCCTCCTCATTTGACCTAAATTGCTGCCCGGTGAGTGCCCTTTTTAAGTTTGGAAACAGAAGAAGCCGCAAGCCACATAATTCGACCAATTTCGACATGGAGAAGTCGAAGGTATGAGCTGGTACATGGTCATGGTGGAACAGCACGTTCTTCTTCTCCAAATGAGGTCGTATTTTCTGCAATCCGGCGTCGAATATGCCAAAAATTCGAAGTAATACGGCTGTGACTACGATGCCCTTCTCTAGGTAGTCGATGTAGATCACCTCTTGTATATCATAGAAACTGGTGGCCGTCACATTTCCGCCCGAAAGGACAATCTTTGCTTCTACGGAGCACGTTTGCCGGGTCCTATCCACTGTTTCGACTGTTCCTTGGTCTCTGGGGTATACAAGTGGATCCATGTTTTCTCTATGGTTACGAAACGATGTAAAAACTCCTTCGGATTACATTTAAATATAGTCAAACAATGCTCTGAAATATGGTCTCAGGACAGGTTTCTCATGCCCAAAATTTTATGCGGTCTTTTGAGTGACCTACTGTATCAACTATCTGGCATATCTTTAGTTGGCGGTCTGACCAATACGAGATCTTGGATTTTTGTCACGTTATCCTCTGTGGTAGCCATTTTCGAGGCGACGAGGCGTGGCTCATCAAAAACCGACGTGCTACCACACTGAAACGGTTTAATCATCTAAAAAACAATTTTTTATGGTTGCCATCGAAGGAGAGGAGTTACCGTACACAGCACTCAAGCGCACTTTCATTTTGCTGCACGATATTCTTTTAAAAACAAGAATCGAATCACCGACCGATATTGCTCTTTTTCCATTTTTCTAAAATCCGTGAACACATTCGCTTTCGCACGCGATCAAAACAAAACTACAATTATAGTTTGACAATAGCCGTCTACGAGAGTGTACTACACGATAGTAGATTTCTGTTGAGATGGTAGTGTCATAAGGCAGTGAGGCTTAGTATTTATCCATGATAATATGACTTCCAAGATAAACCCACTTCGCAATTGAATTTTGTACGTTGACGCGCATGACGTCACTTGGTGATAAAAGTTCCACTTTTATCACCAACCTTTTATCATCACAGTCGGTAAAACATATATGGAAAGAGAGGGTTTTTATTTGAATATTTAGAATATTTAGGGATGTTAGGCAAATATCTGCAATTAAAACTTAAAAATATGTTATATATATATCTCTGTTAGCCTAGTAATGTAAATTAATAGAATTTAAATAGATAATAAAATTATATAAAAAAGTAGGAACTAAACATCCTTTTTTAAAAAGTGGAAATTTAGATTCAATGGATTGATTTTTTAAAATAAAAATTTAACACAACTGTTTTTACAGTGTACTTTACAAGTTTATTTAACAATTTATTTTACAATTTTTAATATTTTCTTCTTCTAACTTTGGATTTTTCTTTAATACATCTATTCAATTTTCTAATTTTAAAATACAATTTACACCTAAAAAAGATGTTTGACATCTGAACTTACGTTTACTAACACAGCTAAATCCATTAGCGATTTTAAATAATTCTTGGTTAATTTTAATGACCCTTTGTTAAAATTGTTAAAAATATGGTCCAGTTCATTACATTTAATTAGAAAATCTGGATATGGTTTAAGTAAACCTCCTTCGGAAAGATGGTTTACCCAGTAAACCGATGTCAACGTACAAGATAAACGATAAAACAATACTAAATCTGACAAAACTCCATACAACACAGAACATTTCTGGTAACATTTGTCGCCAAGTGACGTCACACGATTGATCGCGTGCGCGTGGGTTTATCTTTAGTTCATAGGATCATGGTATTTATCGAACCTCCTAAGTATAACCCATTTTTTGCCAAATAGTATCTGTCAGAGTGCGTGTTGTCGTGATGGAAGATCCAAGAGTTCTCGTTTCACATTTTGGACCTATTTTTAAACCCTTTTGGGGACTTAGCAAATATATTATTGTAACTATTCCAAGACCCAAAGGCAGATCTCCTATGAGATTGACAGATGATCTGAAAAGGACTGCCGGGAAAAATTGCCTACAAGTAGCGTACAATAAAAAACAAATGAAAGGAAGACTTGAAGAGGCTTATGTTCAAATGTGGACGTGAATGGCTAGACGAAGAAGAAGAAGAAGAACTATTCCATATGATATCCATTCCATGGGTACTGCACTCCATATGTCGAAGTAAACAACGGCTTTCCATTTGGACTTTCCGATCCTCGCTTTTTTTACGCTCGAAGAGTTTGGAGTAATTGACTGCATAGAGGACCACTTGGTTTTATTGATAAGAAACTGGATAAGGAATTATGTTTCAGATGGGAAAGATATTGTAATAAATAACGCTTTACTTATGGTATCGTATGGTACATTTATTGAAAACACTACTGTACACTCTTACAATTTTACTTATCTTAAATGTAATAGTATTTAGTTGACGTTGTGACAATACGCGATACATTAGTTTGCCATCTTGACGTTAAATTATTTCTGATCCCCGAGATAATGATTGTTGTTGCTTTTATAGTAGGCCTTGCATATATCAGCAGTTTATTTCTTAGTGCGTCAAGTTTGTTCACGACCTACGACAACCGTGTATGTACGTCGTGATTGGCAATAGTGCTGACAGCGTACACTACAGTAGTGACAGCGCAGTGATCAGTGAACAGTGTAGTATTATCTGGGGGTTCGGGAGACTGAGACTTCGGAGGACCTGAGGAAGGCATCAGAGAGGATGCCGAAAGCTCGGCAAAATGTAATAATATTAATCTTAGCTCTAGGTTTCCTATATATATATATATATATATATATACATATATATATATATATATATATATATATATATATATGTATATACATATATATATATATATATATATATATATATATATATATATATCGCAGGAATGTACTAGAAAATTTTTATACTTGCATATCGATAATTTTTTTAAAGGAAATTATTATGCGACAACGTCAAGATATCCGAGGGTCCTTGGAGCGATAGATTACACGCATATAAAAATACAAGCTCCTGAAGAAAAAATGTTCAAGCGACGTGCTATGCACAATTAAAATTTATTGATATAGTTACTTGGTGGTCTGGAAGTGTACATGACTCAACAATCTTTAATGATTTCCACTAATGGGTGATAGTGGATATGCTTGTAAAAAGAATTATTTAACACCACTGCTGAAACCACAAATACGTCCAAAATATGAATACAACAGGGCTCACATACGAACTCGGAATGTTACAGAGAGAGAATTTGTAGTTTGGAAGGGACGTTTTTTAAGTCTTTCAGTGGGTATGCACATCAAGAAACACACAACATGAGCTGTAGTAGTTGCAATTGTTGTCTTATATAACATAGCAATTGGAAGTGGTAATGAAATACCAAGTGAACAAATACTAATTGCATTAGAATAATCAGAACTTTCACTTCAAGAATTGCCAAACTATCACAATGCTGTAAGAACAGCATTAATTAATACAGTCTTGTGTTTTACAAGATTTTAAACATTTTAAATATTACAGGGTTACGTATATATGACTAGAGTAGTAAATAAATGCAATGCGCTTGCACCAAAGGGTACAGTTGGTGAAAAAATAATTGTACTATAAAACTAGAACTAAAATAAAAAAGGAGATCAAATTAGCCAAAGAAAACTGGATGAGAAAAAGGTGCGACGAAATGAAGGATGTAATATCTAAACACGACTTATTTAATGTGCCAAAAAACTGAAAGAAATGAGTAATATATTTAAAAAACGAGTTCTCTCTATACTTGTTGACAATAATAACAAAATTATTGTAAATGAGCACGAAATAAGAAAAGAATAGCAGCTGTATATATCAGAGTTGTTTGAAGATGACAGGAATGATATTGCCGAATTCTACTAAAACTGTAGTGACGGCCCAGTAATTATGAAATGCGAAGTAGAACACGCTATAATAATGCTAAAATTATAAAAGCTTGTGGTCCAGATGATAAACTAACTGAGTTGCTGAAACTAATAGAGAAAGATAACATAAAAGTAGTAGTATTGTCTATTCGCTTAGCTAGGGCATATTTTGACAGACTCATTGTCGGAAACCTACAACACAACAATTCCTACTTCTCAGTATTAATAGCTCAAGTATACTACTATTGCATTCTTTCTTTGAAAAAAAGAAGAATTATTCTAAATAGTGGAGGTGTATACTAAACCCATCAAATTTTACCTATATAAATATAATATTTGAATTGTTACAATTTAAAATATTGTAGTAAATATTTGTATTATTCGAGTTGTTTATTTAATTTAATATAGTTTTATTGTTTTATTATCTTTGTTTAATTGTTTTGTTAGTTCTATTCAGTTAATTAGTTAGTTATATTTTAAATTTTATTATTATGGATAGTCAAAGTTTTCCATTTGTTCCATCATCTAATGCGTTGGTAAGTTTTTCTTAATAAATATGATAAAATGTTTTTTAAAAGTTAATATTTTTAGATTAGTTGTTTCTAATTTAATATAAACTTGTTTATACTTACATGGAGGTTTTTGTTGTTTGTTTGGGTTTATATATGACTGCAGACTGCGGCCAGGACACTGAATTCATTCACCATATGTGGAAGATTTTAACATCCTCAAATGCTAATGAGCAAAAATTACTATTGAACCACGAATTTGCCTAGTCAAATTACTAATATTTGCTTTTAGCATGTGGAAGTACACTTATTTTGTAAGATAATAAAACAACAGTTTATGTTAATGCTATCCAATGAACTGTTAATCTTTAATCATTGATTCCATCCTAGTGACAACATAAGGAACTTGCTATGTCTTATTTCACCTCACTTTGACTTTTTAATTTTGTAGAATTTATTCCCACTTTTTTTATTTTGTACAATAAATAATTTTATTATTTGCTATCAATACATTATACGGTGTAAATAAATAAATATTGATTGTCGGCAAAGTTCTATTTTATTTACTTTTGTTTACATTAATATTGACTAAGAGCACGTATGCTTGGTTGTATAGTAATTTCCAGCCACTTCGAGTCTGTCAAAAAGTAACTAACTTCGCAAAAAAATAATTACTAAAATCACTAGACAGTTCGGACTGGGAATAGCGAACCGGGTATAAGACTTTTTATTTCAATATATAATACCGGAGTGATTCCCGCAGATTGGCTGAAATCCATCTTTATCACAATACCTAAAAAATACAATGCGAAAAAATGCTCAGAATATCGATTAATTAGCCTAATGAACCACACTTTTAAAATTTTCCTCAGAATACTTCACAACAGAATTGGACGCAAATGCGAAGAAGATCTTAAAGATATTCAACTTGGTTTTAGAAATGCTATGGGAACCATAGGGAGGCACTTTTTGCGCTTAACATCCTATTGCAAAAATGCCGTGAGCAAAGAAAAAATGTATTTGCATGTTTCGTGGACTTAGAAAAGGCATTCGATAAAGTACAGCATATAAAATTAATGCAAATACTGAAAAATATCGGAATAGATGACAAGGATATTCGTGTCATTAAAAATTTGTATTGGAATCAAACTGCTATCGTAAAAATTGGAGATAACTACACCGATGAAATCCACATAAAACGAGAAGTCAGACAAGGTTGAATTTTGTCGCCAACATTGTTCAATGTCTACTCGGACCAGTTATTTAAAAAGGCACTTGAGAGACAACCATATTGAATAAAAATCAACGGGGTACTACTTAATGTGATTAGATATGTAGACGATACAGTAATTCTATCTGATAATATTGAAGGTCTTCAAATTCTGCTTGACCGTATTCACAAGGTAGGAGAGAAAATGGGCATTAAAATAAACTCAAACAAAACCAAATTTTTAGTGTTTACTCGTGACCCACATCCCGATGCAAAGCTTCAATTGAACGGAGTCCAAGTTGAGAAAGTTCACAAAATGACATATTTGTGAACGGAGATAACGGACCAACTAGATGCAGACATAGAAATAAGACGTAGAATAGCAATGGCTAAAACTACTTTTATGAAAATGAAGTCATTTCTTTGCAATAACCATCTCAATTTAGAGCTAAGGCAAAGAATGGTTAAGTGCTATGTTTGGTCCGTACTTTTGTATAGTGCAGAAGTATGGACGCTAAAAGTATTCATAGACGAATACTGAAGATACCTTGGGCAGCAAGAAAAACTAATGAAGAAGTACTAAGGAGCGTCAACAAAGATATAGAACTTCTAAAGACTGTTAAACATCGAAAATTGTCTTATCTGGGACATATAGTAAGGAGAAGTCGATATAAAATTTTACAACTGATCCTTAAAGGCAAAATAGAGGGCCGTAAAGGTGTAGGAAGAAATAAATTTCTTGGTTAAAAAAAACATTCGTGAATGGACTCAGATACCAATGTCAGGACAATTATTCCATATTGCAAAAGATCGAGAAGCCTTTGCAATTGTGATCGCCAACGTCGGATAATTCTGACATGGCACGCGAAGAAGAAGACTAGAACTTATTCCATGAATAACTAACTCTCGCACACAAATAGCTGTTAAAATTAAAACGCAATAAAATATAACGGACTAATAAATTTTCGATCAATAACTATTCACCGATTTATTTGTTGTTGGTGAAACCGGCCCTAAACATACCTACTTTATGTTCTTTACAAGAGAATTTTAGCTAATTCTGCACAAAATACCTCCATAACATTGCCATAAACGCTTTAACCGCGTTATTTTGCTACAACCATACCTGTCTTAAATTTTGACTTTGAATAATTAGTTGCAATATTCAGAATTTAATTTTTAATAAGACGAATAAAATATTTTGGTTTTGATAGATGTAATTTTTAATTTGTTTTTTTTTGTAACGTTGAAAATATTCAAGATTCCTTCCCCAAGAAACGTTCCCAAATTTCAAATATCGTTTTCAGTTTCTTACGCATCGACCACTCCATAACAACCTCGTTTCCCCTTTATTCGTCAATCTCGATTTTTTCGAAGATCTTCACTCGAAATCACAATGATCAAGAAGCATAAAATTAATCTGGAGCTTGTTTTTATAACATAACTGCATCGAAGGAATTTAAATCACAGAATCGAACAGTAGCAAACTGGAGGTGACATACGGCTCAGTCGACCGAAAAGATCTCTTCGGAGCCGCTGGGCACCCTACCGGGTCTGTGCAGGACCGTAACGAGAAGTTTCTTTATCCTAATTGATTGCATCTTCCGGTATTACTTCAGACTGTTAATGGTGTTTTGTTACGTATTAATTGTAGCAATATTGGCTTAGATGTGCAACAAAATCAAAGCAACTGTTATTGAATTCGCTTGGATTTGTAATATAGTTATTCTAAGATATGCTTCAAATACCATTAATAGTTACAAATCTATATTATACTATCTATATATACTAAATCACAAGTAACATTACTTGAACCGTTCCCTTTATCCTTATAAATCTATATAAATTGAAGAAAATATTAAATAGACAAGCGGTTTAATAAAACAAGATCAAAAAGACTTTACCTTTGGCATGCATTTATTTATCCGATGTTCATATATGCAATTCTAATCTTCTAAGGTCTTTTTAAACTTTAATTAATCTTTCATGTTTAATTCAGTCAAACATTTTACTGTAATCAACATCATCATAAGATCTGTAGTTTGTCCATAAAATCATGTGTACAACATTGAATTTCTAGATATTCCTTAGTGCTGTCAAAAGATTTCCGATTAAATAGAAGGGCATATGAAAACCTAAAAAGGGATGCGAGGAGTATATGTATAAGGAAAAAGTGAGAAATGTTAAATACAACAAATTGCAGACTATAGTAATAGAAGAGAGACTAGGAAATTCTACACGGAAATCAAGTGATACACTCAAGGACACATGAAAAAAGCAACAGTGTGCAAGAACAAAAATGGGACAATTATCAGCAACAAAGAGGAACTAATAAAAAGGCAGAAGGAGCATTTTCAAGAGCTTTTAAACTCAGAAAAAAAAAAATAAAATCAATAAAAACAAATAATTTATCAAATAGTTCATCACACACCAGATAAACTAGTTGAGAAACCAAAATTGAAAGAAACTGTATATTGGAAAGTAGAAATCATACTTGTTATGTACAAGGAGGAGACAAGCGACTCTGCAAAAATTATAGGGGCATAACAGTATTAAATATCTCCTACAAGATATCAGGAATTATATACAGCCGTCTTGAATTATTTTCTGAAGGAATAATTGGTGAATACTGTAGTATATTATAATAGACAAAGAGAAAAGAAGAAAAAAGTTAACGAACACATATAATGTCAATTGTCAATGTAAAAAGGATTTAATTATTATTTTCCTGTTAGTTAAAAATACAAGTTGTATAAAAATATAAAAATGTGTTTAATCATTTATATTCTTCCCCCACATCACAGTAAATACCAATGTGGTTTCAAAGAAATAGGTCAACTGCAGACCAAATACATATGTTTAGAAGTATACATGGAAAACGTGCTAAATGTAACATCTTCGTTTAGTTCCATGAACGTTATCGACTGTTATATATCCAGTTGGCTACCATATTTGCTATCTTAACTTTATTGACAGTCTTCCTCTTCTTCTTCTACTTTTTGTAGATCTTTCGATCTGTTTAATTCTGAAGCTGCCTCTGGTTAATTTCTTGGGAGGTAGATTGTCAACTATCCCTCCATCTTTTAGGGGGTCTTCCGGGGGGTCTTGAACCGGGCGGATTGTTTTCTAGGGCAATTTTTGGGAGTCTATTCTCATCCATTCGTCTTACATGGTTGTACCACATCCTCTTGCGCTGTCTTCCCCATCTTACAATATCTTGAATTTTGCACTGCTCTCTAATGTTTGTATTTCTCGCTCTGTCTCTTCTTGTTTTCCCCATTATTGTTCTTAGGGTTTTCATTTCGGCAACCCTTAGCATTTGTTTCGTATTGTTAGTATCTTCGCGCACTTCTATGCCATATGTCATGATCGGTCGTATGCAAGTCTTATAGATTCTAATTTTACTATCTGTGCGCATATACGGATTTGACCAGACTATCTCCCGCAGACATCCTGACAGTGCAGATGCTTTGTTGATCTGACTCCTCAGGTCTTTTACTGGATCGTGGGTGCTTGATATATCTATGCCCAGATATCTGA
Organism: Diabrotica balteata; assembly: GCA_918026665.1. Taxonomy (NCBI): domain Eukaryota; kingdom Metazoa; phylum Arthropoda; class Insecta; order Coleoptera; family Chrysomelidae; genus Diabrotica; species Diabrotica balteata. Next base: position 82,400,713 of record OU898276.1, read on the forward strand.
ATTGCATCACCTGTTCTATGGGGTTGTCCTCAACCACTTACTTACATCTGAGTGGATCTTTTGCTATTGTCATACATTTAGTTTTGTTGGTAGAGATGTTCATATTTAGTAGTCGGCTTGTTTGAAAGAACTAAAAGAGCTGCCTTTGGAGATCATCTTCTGATTCGGCAATAATTGCTGCATCGTCTGCGTAACACACCATACCAATTCTTTTGTTGCCCATTCTATATCCGAGATTAACAAATGTTACTTTGTTGATAATTTTGCCCATGAGAAGATTAAACAAGAAGGGGCTTAAACTGTCACCTTGTCTAATTCCTCCCGGTGTTGGAATATTTTCAGTGAATTCGTCTCCTGCTCTAACTTTGGTTACGTTGTTGTTATTTAGTTTATGGAGTATCTTTGTTATACTGGTCGGTGTTTCATTTTCTATTAATATATTTAGAATGTCTCCCAGGCAAACTCTGTCAAATGCCTCAATCAAATCAATGAAGCAAATATACGCTGGCATGCCGAACTCTATAGCTTTTTCTTTTATTTGTTTTATTATAAATACTGCGTCTGTTATAGACCGCCCTTTTGTAAAACCTTGTTGTTCTTCAGCATTAGTGATTTGCTTTTCCAATTTGTCCTTGAGAATACCCGTGAAAAGTTTCATTGTTGTATTTAAGAGGGTTATTCCTCTATAGTTTTGTGGGTAGGTTTTTTATCCTTTTTTAAATATGGGGATTGTGATACTATTATGCCATTCCTCTGGTGTTTCTGTTTTGTTTAATATTTTGTTAAATAATTGTGCCAGTTTTCACAGTAGCACTCACATCTGTTTCGCCTTCGTTTAGATTCAGCGTTTCTTCAGCATAGCTACTCCTTTGGTCTGCACGAACTCGTTAACTGGTTTTTTCCTGTTGCGGAGCATTTTCCATACTTTCTTTTGGGCACCATATAGGTCGTAGTTCATGTCGCAAGTGAATTTGGCCCAATGTTCTCTGTTGATTGATTTTATTCTAGCGTTTACTTCGTTTCTTATTTGGACATATTCTGCATGAGCTTCTTCCGATTGCGTGCTTTTATATCTCAGGTAGCATTTGCGTTTTAATTCAGAGAGTTCTTTTACCTCTTGGCAAAACCACGGTTTGGTGTGGTTTGTCGCTCTCGTATTAATTTTCCGCTTTCCAATCGCTTCTTCTGCTGCTTCGTTGATGCATTTCTTAATTTTTTGCCAAGTATCTTCTACTCCCCATTCGGGTTTTAAGTCGATCTCTTTTAGTTTGCTGGTAATCCTGTTCTCATAAAGCAGTTTTGTGCTCTTTTTTGCTAGCGACTCTATATTATGTTTTTCGATGAACATTGGGGGTTTTCTGTTTCGTTGCGGACGTTCTAGTCGCATCTTGCATAAAACAAGGTTATGATCAGTCCCCAGGTTAGCAGATGTTAGTGCTCTGACATCAAGTACTTGTGACGGAGTTATCGCTCGATTTGTGATTATAAAATCTATCATTGATCGCTGGCCTCTATTATTGTTAAAAGTGTATTTATGTTGGTCTTTATGAAGAAAGTATGTATTGTTGATTCTCATTTCATTTCTAGCGCAAAAGTCTATTAGTGCTTCGCCGTTTTCATTAATTATTTCTTCGTTGTACTTTTGTTTTATACCTGGTATGACAACGTTTCCGATCCGTGCATTAAGATCCCCGAGTACGATAATTTTGTGTTTCGTATTTATGTTATCTACGACGTTTTGTAGTTGCTGATAGAAATTTTCAGTTTCTGCTGTGGGCTTAGATATGTCTGGGACATGCGTGCTTATCAGGTGTGGTGTGATGTTACGCATTTTTATAGAGATTTTTAATAATCTATCGTTGATGTATTCGATATCTTCGATGTTTTGCGTGTATTTATCGACAGTAGCTCTAAATAATAATGTAGTCGATTATGGATCTTTCTTTACATGATCAGATGTAAAATTTATATTTTTCAGGGTGTCTCCTACTGTGACCGAAGTATTTCAGCTTGTGTCATTTTATTATATTGACCAGTTATGTTTTTTGGTTCAGACGTCTCAGGACCTTTCCATTTCTAACTCTGGCGACCCATGTTAATCGTAATAGTCGTCTATATAACCCCATCTCAAAGGCTTCTAAGTGTTTAACCACTACCTCACTTAGGGTCTACGCTTCTACTCCATACAGCAAAATGCAACATTAGTTTTAAACTGGCGTTTGATGAAGTAGATAAAAAAAACTGCTAAAAGAACTATCAATGTTAGGAATACCGAAAAAGTTAGTTAAACTTATACAAATGACTTTGGAGAATTTCAAGTCCATGGTAAGGATAGATGGGAATATGACAGAGGCATTTAATATTGAAAATGTAGTTAGACAAGGTGATGACTTATCAACAACACTTTTTGATCTAACTTTCGAAGTTATTATCAGAAACTTAGATATAAACGACTGTATTAATACAAGATCCAGATCAAATATCCTCATGTGCAGATGACGATGTGATAATAAGCTGCAATAGAAGGGTTGTAAGTAAAAAAGCTATAGATGTAAAACGAATATCAGCTGAATTTGGTCTAAATATAAATGATAGAAAAACAAAATATACGCAAAGTCGAATTGAAAGTAGACAACCATACCTACAAATATGCCTCCACCTTTTCCTACCTTAGCTTGATAATAAATGGCAGTAACAACGTGGGTCAATAAATACAAGCACGGATTCTTAGCGGTAATAAGTCCTTTTATGCATACAAAGACTTAACGAAAAATAAGTTACTGAATCGTGGTTCTAAGCTTAAAATCTACAAAACACTAATTAGACCAGTGGTCACATAGGGACGTGGAACCCTTTTAGGCACCGATGAAATTTATTTGAGAATAATTGTGCAAAAATGTTAAGAAATATATTTGGACCAACCCATTGTAGCGATTGTTCGTGGAGAACAAAAGTGAACTATGAGCTGAATGAATTATTATAGAGCACAGATATCGTTAGATTTGTACGGCCACAAAGACTAAAATGGCTTGACCACTTAGAAAGGTAAAAGATAATCGAGCTGTCAAAGTAATCAAGAGATGGAAACCCCAAGGAAATAGGACAAGGCCCCTTAAAAGGCGGATAGATGATGTAGAGGAAAATCTTAAAACCATGAACATCAGGCAATGGCGAAGAAAAGTATCCAACATGGCAGAATGGACGAACGTTGTTAAGCACGTGAAGACCCATAAAGGGTTGTAGCGCCAATGAAAGAAGAAGAAAAAGTGTCAAGAGATATGTTAATCTTTTGATAAAATTTTTACTTTTTACTTTACAAAATTTTATGTCATAAAACTGTCTCCTTCATAACATAAATACTCAATAAATAACACACATTCCAAAAATATATCTCTGATATAAGTGTAAATAATTTAAATAATACAATAGTAAAGAACATCACTTTCATCTGACAAACAACCACAATATACCTATCTCTAATTCATTGGATCAAATCTGTTCTCCTCAAGAACTTCCCGTTTATTGTCAAAACAACTGCAATAGCACATTAAAGTTCTCCAATCAACAATACATGATTTTTGCAACCATGACCTACCATCCATCAATTAATAGAGTACCGGCATGTAAGTAATGTTTGTTTTGTTTTATTTATCTGCTCATTTATTAATTTATTACAATATAATATTACTACTTTATACCAATTGTGGGTCTTACCTTGTCTGTTAATACCTTTTATATATTCAAATTTATTCATTTTGAAAACCACAGACATGTAATATTGGCATAATTACTATAATTTGTATGAACTAACTTATTTGTTTATTTTATCTTTATTAGACACCACCCTAATTGGGTTTATTTTATTGCAGCATTAGTTTAACTTTGTATCTAGACCTGAAGATGCTTTGCAAATTGTAGAAAGCGAAACCGGTCGTCTGATTGTTAAATTAAATTGATTGTGAGTAAGTCTTATTATTATTTCTTTACCTATTTGATATGGACTCACACAAGCAACACATTCATGATTTAAAATATAATTTCTTCTGATCGACAAACGACCACGAAAATTTAATTAGATTAACTAAAACATATCCAAGGGTAAATATAGGATCAGATCATAACCAGGTTGGATCAAGATTTTATGCCAAACTTAGAAAGCTCGTAACTAAAAGTAACAAAGCAAGAGATAGATAGCCCAGGTAAGGAGTACATCAGTTAGACAGAAGACTACAGAAGCAATAAGTGAAGAGTTAAACAATATAAAAATTACCACCATTGGAGATGAGAACCGTATGAGAAGAAATATGACAAAGTATAATAGGTTTTTATAAAAAAATAAGACTTTTAACCTGCACAATAAAATAATGGAGCTATTGATGTTCAACGAAGAAGATAAATAGAACTTGGTACCAAATAAAAATGGAAGACATTAAGGAAAAATTTGAGAGATGAAGGGGAGACATGCAGGAACTTTCTGAAAACGAAAGAGAAACTCTTATTAAATGACCACTGCTACCACTAATAGCACAGATCATGTATTACTAAACAAGAAATATTATAAACAATAAAATTAACAATAGCTAGTAAAGCTCCCGTGCCTCAAATACAAACAGCAACAATCAAACTGATCAACGGGAAACATATAGTACTAGTAGATTTGTATAACTCTATATTCAGTACAACAAAAAAACATATTCCTAAAGCATGATTGAAGTCTACTTTCATCGCATTACCAAAAAAACCAAAAGCAAGAGAATACTCTGACCATCGATCGGTTAGCCTGAAATCAAATAAAGAATTAGATAAGCAAAACACGCATTTACCAGAATAAAACAATTGTGTAACAAAGATTTGTCTATGGGATTAAGAGTTAGACTTTTGAGGTGGTACCTATGACGCCTAAGAAATAGATCCAACGATTAATTGGAGCTTTGGAAATGTAGGGTTGTGTGAAAAATAAAAAGTGGAAGAAGCCGGGGTAGAACACATATTTTCTGGCAAAACAATTTAAGAAGATGCTTTAACTGCAGTTCTACAGGGTCCGTATTCTGCAACTCGTGGGAGTGCTCGTGCACGACAACTCATCGGTGTGAGTACTCTATCGATCATCGCTCACATGGTACTAAAAAACCCTATTCACTATGATTTAACGAGTCTACTACATTTTACCCAGCGTTGCCAAAGCGAACAAGTAATATGACCTATTATTTAGTTCAAATGTACCTACTGTAGGCTTAGCCACAACCATATTCACAATAAAACGTAATGAAGAAGCAAAGTTTTTGCTGTTAGGTTAGTTGTATCACTTGTTGTGTTAATTCTCGTTATTATTATAAACTATACTTTTACAAACTTTTAGTTATATATTAAAAAAAATGTTGTGTGAGGCACAAAAGAAGTTATTAATTAGTTTCATAGAGCAACATGAAGAGTTGCGTAGGGGGCAATTTACTGTAACTTTCATATATAAAAAAGCTTTCACAAAGATATATAAAGCTGTCTTTATTGAGATGGAATGTTTAATAAAATTCACCTCAGATAACGTCAAAAAAGGTTCTTCCCGTTAGAAATAGAGACGTGGTATATTATTTTTAGCTTGTTCTTCCGCCTCTTCAACATGGGCGATTAACATTAACATTATTATATTGTCATCATCTATTAAAAAAACAATATATAAAAGCCAAATACAAATAGAAATCAACAAACTTTTTAAAATTTCAATATCCTTTCTTTCATATAAAATGTATGTATTGTATACAATACAATCTTCTTCATTTTATTGGGTTTCTGTCATCTATAATTTCTACGGCGCATGTCCATTCTCTTAAAATTTAGCAATTCTCTTAGTTTTACCCAATAGAGTAGTAGAGTACTCGCATAGGACTATATGAGCGTTCTATTACATTTTCGTGAATACGGATTTTACAATTTTAGGAGAGTGACATGCGCATTAAAGCAAAATTGTGAGAGAGAACTCCTACACGACCACTCACTTAAGTTCATGAATATGGGTCCAGAGCTGTTCAGAGCAGTCGTGACAATGATTTGAATTGCTCTGATGGTTATTTGCATATATTCGACCTCTTTACGTTTTCCCTGGATGCATTCGTCCCAAGTAGAAATAACTAGTAGTTCAATTTTCTTATTTTATATTTCGTTACATTTTGTTTTCAGTCAGGTGTATCCTTTTCACTAGTTGCAATACCTTGCTTATTTTCCAGGGTTTTTATTGTTTGCGATCTTTTTTGCCTATATTTCAATTCATTACCTCCACAATCGTGTTTGAAAGGTTTACACACGATTGGTAAAAAAAATCTTTTAAACAGTGTTTCAGAGTTAAAAAATGGCATACCCAGTGTTTCCAATTAAAATAATTCCCAACAAAACTTCCAATAGAACAACGAGGGAAAGTCAACAATTATAACTCTTTCTAGGAAATGGGTGACTAAAATAATCCTACCAATGCTATTGGAGATAAATTCTAAATCTAATTGAAGTCCGGTTCTGAAAAAAGAGCTACCAGTGAAGTGAAGAATCGAAACGAATTCTTGGTACCCTTCACATGAATTTAGATCCATACATGAATACTTTTATCATTTTATTAAAATTCATGTCAATCAAATTAATTTCTTCAAAGTTAATCATTATCGGCTACCATCTGTGTTATTTGAACTGGTTTCAGAATCCCAGCTATAAACAGGTAGAGTTAGGTAGAGATTTGAATATATAATTTTTTGTTTTTCTAAATAAAGCAAATGTGAGCGTCTAGTCTAAACAAAGACTTTTATTATTGTAGCTTCATATTCTCTGAACAATATTTATTTTAATGATAATATAATAGCAATAAAAATAAATATATAAGACGTTTAGCGAATAATTATCAAATGGATATAATGCTGCAAAAAGAATCATGATAACAACACATCACACTATAGCGCGCATCTTAATATATGTCTCCATCTCTGTAAGGAAGAATAATAATAACTTAATAGTAATCTGTTATGTAATATAGTTACAATTTACATTATTTCACAACTGAATTTGTCTTCTTTTGTAGCTCATGGAATAACAAGTTTTACTTTTTCTTATCCATTTGGAAAACTAACACAGTATATACCAGTACAAAGCGGAGTCAGACAGGGTGACTCGTTAAGCCCACTTGTCTCTAATATAATAATGGATAAAATAATACAAGCAGTACGTAAAGGTCATCGCTACAGAATGGGTAACAAAGAAATCTATATATTCTGTTATGCAGACGACACTGCATTAATCGCCGAGACAGAAGACGAGCTCCAAAGATCTTCAATACAACAGCTAAAAAATACAATACGATAATATCAGCAGAAAAAAAAAACAAATGTATAACAACATCTAAATACCCACTATGGTCTAAAATCGAAATTGATGGGAAAATAATAATGCATGAAGCAAGGTTTAGATATCTCAGAATAGATATAACTAGTTACGGAGAAGTTGAAGAAGAAGTACGACAATACTCTTAATGGCACAATCTGGAAGAACAAACACCTAAGGCAAGACACAAAAATAAGAATCTATTAGCAATTAGACCTATATTAACGTACACGGTGGAGACAAAACCTGACACATCTAAAACGAGACGAGTACTAGAAACAACAGAGATAAATACCCAGACGAATATCAGGGAAAAGTCTGTTTGATAGGGAGAGAAGCGAAAACAAAAAAAGAGCATGCAATATAGAAGACATAAATGGATGGGTGATAAAACGAAAACAAGAGTGGAACGAACACATCAGTAGAATGGCAGTTGATAGAATAGTACGAATAGCACGAGACAAGTCACCAAATGGACGAAGAAGTATTGGCAGACCAAGAAAAAGATGGTGCGAGAATTTAAATAATTTAGGAGGCTAATATTGAAGAAGAAATAGGCTTTAAAGCCTAGCTACAAAAAAAAGAAGAAGAAGACTTTTTCTTATCACTTGCCAAATTTCTTGCTTTGGCCAATTTGCTCCTTTCATTTGCAATATGTCCCCTACAGCTTTGTACCATGTCTGGCTTGATCTTTGTTTCTTTATTTTTTTATATATCCTTGTTTGCCGTATTCGTTTTACTTGTCTCTGAAGTTGTCCATTATTTTTAGATCCTTCCACCTCATGATGCAACAGTGTATCCTTTAGAGCAGTCAACTTAAGTCAACAGTGAAATTAAGAAATCAAGAAACATCGGGTAAACGTTCAGTTAAGGTTACAATATTTTACCAAAATGTTCAATCTGTGGGAAACTGTCTTAACACAATTCAAGAGGAAATTCGGCTAAATTAACATGGGGAATCTAAAGTAGAACTTGCGACATATAATAATACATACTAATGTAATATAATTTTACGAACTTTGTATTGGTTTTTATTTTTAGAAGTAAAAGAAAGGATGGGGAATACGTATTTACCTTGAAACAGGAAAAGCGTAGAAGCTAAGAAATGATATTGATCAGATGGTTCTTGGGTGTTGGTCTGTGGAAGTAGTTTTGAGTAATAGGAAAGTGTTAATTTTGCATGTGTATCCTTTTTCAGAAATTTCTGTTCAGCAATTTATGGATTGTTTAAAGAGTTTGTGTTACACATTTTTAACGAGAATTGTCTTATTTATATTGCAGGTTATATTAACACAAATTTGAATAAAACAATAAAAACCTGCATATTTGGAACCTGTAGTGTGTTGATAACATTTTAACAACTTGTGAGTTTTTTTAAGCTGAAGTATCAGCCTCTATTGTAGCCTAGTATTATGTAAAAAAAAATTATCATAAAATACTTCACACCCAAGAGATCGGCGCCAACGTAAGCAAAATGAAATATTAGACAACGATAACATCGACAAAAGCTGGGAAAAACTCAAAAATAACATAATTACCCGAGCAACATAATTACTTGGAGAAAGGACAGTAACGAACACTAACATAAAAAAAAGAAAACCCCATGGTTTAGAAAGAAAGTGAAGACAAAGTCTGACAAAAGAAATTTTTTTATAATAAAGACTTTTTATAATATAGAACACAACAAACACAGCAAACATAGAACCATTACAAAATGAATTAGAAATAAAACGAACTATAATGCAGGCCATTCACGTTCCGACTTGTGGTACGACTAGTGTTCCAACTTCTGCAGTTGGATCTGAAATCGGACCGTGAGTGGGCTAGTTGGATTAGTTGGACAACTAGTGGTACGACTCGGAACATCTAGTGGGACGACTTGAAGATCCGACTTCCGACTGGCGACGAAGTCGGAGCGTGAATGGTGAAGTTGGAAGTCGGATCACAGGTTGGATCGCAAGCAAGCAAGCAATTTGATTAAACCCAGCCTATGAGAAATGTTCACCCAGGTAGTACGATCGGGTGTAACAATTCATTGGAGCAAGGTGTGTTAACTCGAGTAAAAACAGGAGTTACCCCACTGTGCTCCAATGCTCTAGGCCATCCCTTTCCCCCCTATAGCAATCTGATTCGCTATAGAGGCACAACAATCAGCCAAATGCTCTTCATGTGGAGGTCCTGGGTAATAGAACCCAACATGGTTTCCTAACCGATTGCAAAATCTCAGGACAGCGCATCTCCGCTTTATTCCTGTTATCTTAATATGGCTTATCCGCGAACTAAAATTGCTTACTTGGGCCTCAAGTCTCCGCTCTGAGTCCCGGCTCAGTTCGGCGACTTGGTGCTCAAGGGGGTTGGGCCCTACGTGCCCGGGTTTTTGGGTTTTTGTTAGTTTTTTTGGTGGCCGAAGCCGGTTTTTTGTGTTTTTTGTAATTTTTTTTGTAGGTGACCTGTGGACAAAAAATCATAATTAGTGTATAATCTATACTATAATAAGGAAAATATATAAATATTATACGATACCATAATATAGATTAATTACTGTTAAACTGGGAATAAGCCACAATTAAAGATAAAAATACGTTTATTGACGTTTCACGAATTCACGAACAAATACTTACAATGTCGGGATAGTATTATGAGGTTTTTTTCCTGGTTTTTCCCTCATAATTTACTATGGAATCACTAACAGGAGAATTTTACTATCATCATGTCATGTGTTTGTCTTTTTAAAGACGAATTACATGCTATGATTTTTTCTGACGAATATTCTCAAGTTAAAGTTGATTTCATGTAATCGAAATATATTTATATGAAAAATAATTTCATGTATAAGATAGTTATCTTATAAGTAAAGTCGTCCCAGGAGCGCAACTCAACAATATTGGCAATATCACTTTAAAGTCGTCTACTTTAAAATGCATAATGTATGTCTGAATTGTCAATATAAATGAGTCAGATAAAATTAAATTATTAGAAGAATTTTTCACTATGTAACAAAAAACAAAATTTGTTTAATTTACTGTTTGTATTTTGAGAACGATTTCCGAAGTGGAAATTGAAACGTCAATAAACGTATTTTTATCTTTAATTGTGGCTTATTCCCAGTTTAACAGTAATTAATTTACAATGCCACAAGAAAATAGCTTCAGAACAATATCATAATATAGATTGTATCCTAGTTGAGCTGCTGTGCCCACTGTGAACGAGGCGATGTGCGATATTCTGGGTGATTTGAGCTACGAACTATCTTCCTTGTGTATGTATTATGAATTTGGAGTTTCTTCTCAGTCTGGGCTTTTTGTAGAGTTTTATCCATCTGGGGGGTTTTTTGTTTCTCTCTCTGGTTTTACTTTAATCTACTATTTGTTGTTTAGGTCTTTTGTGCTTCCATCTGTGGAAAGCATCATACCTCATTGTCTCTCGTAAGGTTGGATCGAAAATTTCCTCAGTTAGTTGACCTTTGGCACCTGTTACGTATGAGATTTCTATGAAATACTTTACAAAAAGATCTCTAGTTCGCGAATATTTAATAGAAAATTACCGACTTTCAATTGCACGAAAATAACCTTTTTGTTAGGGCAAATCATTTTCCTTTCTGTAGATCTATTTCGGATATTCACACACAGGTAAATTTCTGATACTCCGGATTGGCTACGGAAGAATTATCAACAAACAATGAAAATTAAATCATAGTTGTAGCAAAAGATCCCTAGTTCGCAAAAAAATAATACATATAAAATAACTTTCAGTTGCACGAAAAATTATTCCTATTAAAAATATACGACACACACACAATAAAATAAATCCCAGCTCCAGTTTAAAACAAATAAAATATAGATTTTATATTTACACAAATCTTTAAAAACTATAATTTTTTCCTACATCTTAAAAAGTCATAAAAATCAAGAGTTGAAAAAATTAATTAGTTCAGCCCTAGACAAATAACTTGAGAAACGAAACCTAATTTTTAAACATACATATCATAACATACATATAAAAATAACAAGCACAATGCTGCCATTTTCCTCCTCCTAATTATATTTTGCGTAGTGTTTATTCGATACATTTTTTGGTTAAGCGATGTACACCATGGTGGAAACAACCTAGAACTGAAGTTGAACCGCTAGTTGGATAGAAAGTCGGAGCGTGAGTGGAGACGAACATCCAACTAGTAGTCCTACTAAGTGGGACCACAAGTCGGAACGTGAATGGCCTGTCTTAGACAAATAAAAAGGGAACGCTGGCAGAGCTTCTCAAAACATATGGAACATGACTTTTTCGAAATACAAAAGGAAAAGTGGAGAATGATTAGAGGACAAAGGAAAGAGATGAACGAACTCATAAAAACGAAACTATTCAGAAGAAAACATGGGCTGACTACTTTCGATTCATATTTGCTAAAGGTTACGGTTATGAACCACCAACACCAGAGGTGACGACAAACGAAGACATAAATATTAAGAAGGAAGAGGTAAAGAAAGCATTAAAGAAGTTAAACAATAGAAAATCACAAGGAGAGAACAGAATAAAAAACGAACTCCTACTAAGCAACTAATATAACGAAAACGAAAAAAATAGAACAAAACAGAATTCCTCAAGAAGGGAGATCAAGCATCCTAATGCATATTTTACAAAAGGGAGGCAAATCGAACCCAGAACCCGAACAAACAAATTAACAACCAAAGTTATAACAAATAAACTGAATGAAATTATAACACTAGCAGAAGAACAAGAAATTTGTAGGACGGGAAGATCATGGACATACGCTTTATTTATAATGTGACAAGTGCAAGAAAAATCATTATAATAAAAAAGCCAGCATGCCCATGTTTCGTGGACCTTAAGAAGGCATTTGATCTGATTATGGAGGAAATAATAAAGTCAAGTAAGAACTAAGAAAGGCTACCAAATGGGAGGAAAACAAATTAAAATATTCTACTATGCAGAAGACGCAATACTACTCTCTCAAACTGAAAATGATTTACGACGTATGCTACACCAATTTAATATAACCGCCAGAAATTACAACACGTTAATTTTCATAAACAAGACAAAATGCATAATTATGCAAGTGATGAAGTTTAAATATCTATGCATCACATTATCTATCTACGAAAAACTCGAAACAGAAGTAGAAGATCAAGTGAATAAATCAATCAGAGCCGCAGGATACTTGAATGAAACAATTTGGAGAAATAAAAATATCGAGAAGAATTTACAATACAGTCATAACACCAATACGACATACGCGGCAGAAAGATAACGTCAAACAGAAAGGACAAAAAGGATGTTAAAAATAGCAGAAATGAGAACACTTACAAAATGTGATGGTAAAACACTATTGGACAGAGTTAGAAGTACAGATATACGACGTAGATGCAAAGTGGAGAACATCAAGGACTCATCATCATCAATGGTGCTACAGCTCTATGAAAGAGCCTCGACCTTCCCAAGTCTATTACGCCAGGCAGTCCTATCCATTGCCAACCGTTGCCAGTTTGCTGCGCCTATCTTTCTACCATCCTCATCTACACCATCCTTCCATCTGAGTTTTGGCCTACCCCTTTTTCTGCTTCCCACGGGTTGTGACATAAGGATTCTTCTAGGAGGGTTGTTCTGCTGTGATCTTGCTAGATGTCCTGCCCATCTTAATCTTCCTATTTTTATAAGAGATACTACGTCTTTACCACCAAATATTTGTTTATATCTGTGGTATACCTCGTAGTTGTATCTCCTCCAAACACCATTTTCACAGATGCCACCAAATATTCCTCTCAGGATTCTTCGTTCAAATATAAGCAAAAGGTCTTCGTCTGCCTTGGAGATGGTCCATGTCTCCGATCCATATGTCAACACTGGCTGTATAAGGGTTTTGTATATAGTTATTTTTGTTTTTTGGCTTAAGTTTCTACTTCTCATATATCTGCTCAGTCCAAAATAGCATCTGTTTGCCATTACTATCCTTCGCTTGATTTCTTCCGTTATTGCGTTCTCTTTGGTGATCAGGGAGCCTAAGTATGTGAATTTCTCAACCACTTCAAAGGTAGAGTTATCAACCGTGAATTGGGGACCGATGTTCCTGGCTCTATTGTTGGGTGTTGATGCCATCATCTTAGTTTTCTCCTCATTTACTTGCAGGCCAATAGATTTTGAGGCATTTTAGAAGGTGGTATACATTTCTTCTAGCTTGCGTGTTGTGCGGGCAACCAGGTCCACATCATCTGCATATGCCAAGATTTGGGATGATTTATTAAAAATATTTCCTCTGTTGTCTATTCGGGCATCTCTGATTGCCTTTTCCAGTGCTATGTTGAAAAGGAGACACGCCAGCGCGTCTCCCTCCTATCAGTAGGAAGACGAAAACTTTGGAAGGAATACTTACTGGAGGTACATTAAAAATCAAACATTTATGTCTATATAAAGAGAAGAAGAAATATATATATATATATATATATATATATATATATATATATATATATAAGCATAAAAGTTAATCTTTTAGGTCACTGACAACCACAACGTAAGTGTTGTCAAAAAGAAGAGTTATTAATCAACAAAATAAGGAAGAACACTTTACATCCCTGCTTGGAGAACACTAGTGGGAAAAATATTTGATACGCTTGAAGATATTAATGAACAATGGGAAATATTTATGTAAATTGTAGTTCCTATTCATAAAATTAACAGGTGTCAGTACATATGCGACACAATTTACAAGACATTGAAAACAAGAAACGATACAGTGATAAATCTTTATAAAGCAATTGACTGATTACTATGTTGTGAAATATTGCTGTGAAAGTTAGGTAGCCACTCAACGAGATAACTCGTAAATCCAAGCTAGCGAAAACAAATTTCTCAAAAGACTAAAAGGTATTACAATGCCTGATAGAGAAATGTGGGTAAAAATTGGATAAAAATCGATAAAGTAAACCAAAACATAAAAAATATAAAATACCTCATTAATGCAACAATTAAGGCGAAAGAAACCTAAAGACTACTAAATGAGCATGATACTATATATGCTAACATATCTGGAACAGTGAACACAGAGTACAATGGAAAGCTGCATTAATAGTGATGAAAGAAACAGATAGCAAAAGGATAAAAATCAAAGAAATAGTCTAGAACTGACGAAAAATGTGGAGCAGACTCACCAACAGAATGTAGCAGGCTTTGATTACAATGCTAAAAGAAGAAAGCAGCAATAAGAATATACCAACATTCAACAGGTTAATATAAGGTCAAAGAAATATCATCTACAATTAACTACGTAAATATTAGAATTGAATATTAATCCGAAGGTACATCACCCTTAGAATTTTAAACCAAAATATAGCTATTTTCTTACAAGATTGGGGTCAAGGAGCTTAACTGTCAAATTGGTTGCAACAAATCGCCAATTGATAAAAATTGCAGGCTAACTTAATTTCTTAATTAATAATTTTTTTTTGAATACGATATCCGAATTTTTATGTTTTTTCTCATCACCTATGTCTCGCATAAATATCATTCTACTGGTGTGGTAGTAGTTTTGTAGATCCTGGTTTTTGATCAAAAAGAAAGCTGGAAGTCTTTAAACAAAAAGTCATGAGAAAGAAATTTTGAGCTATTAACGAAAATGGCGTATGAAGATGCAGGATATTCATGAACTCTACCAAATGTTCAAATAGACCATTCTCAGAGTTCATTAAACTTCGTTTGAACTGTAGCTTCATTGGAGAGAGAGAGAGAGAGAGAGAGAGAGAGAGAGAGAGAGAGAGAGAGGGGATATATAAAGATTTCCGAATCGAAAATCGAAACTTTAAAATTAAATACATATAGATACGTAAAATGTAATTTTTATTCAAATCGATAATTGTGGTTTAATCCCATAAAAATATAAAATGAAATAGAAACAATAGACTGTTGAAAACAGGATTCACGTACATATAATTTATAACAATTCATCATAGTCGTTAACACCTTGGCAGATGTGTAATACAAAGATTGAACTATAAAATATAAAAGACTCTGGTCAAACTTAACAAAGACCAATATTTTTAATTATAAATTAATTATAAAAAATTCTCAATAACCTCCCGACAATATTATCGATTCAAAGCTTCTGGACGTCACTGTATTATACGAAATTAATAAACATATAACATTTTTGAAGAACAGCCGAGCCGAAAGTATTTAACAAAATTGAAGTTGACTAATAGTTATATAAATACCGAAATTTTTATAAAATTTTAAAACATTTTAATTTTATGAATAGTTAATGTATGTACAGTTGAAAGAAGATATATTTAAAAAGCTATGATTAATGTAAAATAGAGAAATTAATTTGTTAATTTGTAAACGTGGAAAATTAAAAAATTTATAAAATTTGTACTTAATTTAAAGAACTTTAGATATACAGAAAATGTCCTGGCTCCGAAACATAAGGCAATGGACAGGGATTAACGACATACAATCTCTGATACATATTGCAAGAAATAGAGAGTTAATGGAAAATGTGATCGCTAACATCCATTAGTGGATTTGCATCTGAAGAAGAAGAAGAAGATATACAGACAAGTTTATGAAATCTAGTAAATTCAAATTCTAATTTCATGCAAACTATCGTTATGTTACGTGTCCAATATCATTATTCTATATTAATTTAAATTCTGCATTCCCATTAGGGCTTTACAACAGCCAAAGAAGACGTAATCTCTCAACTGCACCAGATTCACATTGGGGACATAATAACCTGGCAGAAAACATCGAACAGGACCAACATTGAAGGTGTGAGCCTTGTGGTCGAAGCAAACCATATGGTCGTATAGTAGCGCAATTTTCACACAAAACCAATATGTCCATAACATTCAGAGGAAATAGATCTAAACATTTATGGAGCCATCAAAACAACCGACGTACCTTTATAAAGACGTTTCATCTTAAAAAAGCCCAACGTTCAGCGAGTAAACAATAGACTGTGGCAACGCCCCACTGAGCATAGCTAGACAGAAAAAAATAGATAGAAATCCTTGAGAGTATGAATATGTTATACAGCAGCAAAATTGTCTGAAACCTTATAAGGAAACTAAATGGTGAACCAAAGGTGAGCAAAGCGCCTTCGAACATTGCTCCCAAACATATAGCCCATAAACCACTTCTTAACGACAAATGTAACACCATATGCAAATAAACAGATAACCCCCACCATTGACCGACGAAAAGTATTTTCACATACCTTTCACCATTAAAAAACTCAACTTCTTCTTCTTCCTCTTCTGCCTTCCTGTATTTAGGTTTTAAAGCCTGTTTCTTCTTCAATATTAGCCTTCTAAATTGTTTAAATTATAGCACCATCTTTTTCTTTGTCTGACAATACTTCTTAGTCTAATGGGTTCGTTCTTCTGTTTCCGTTTTGTCACCCATCCATTTATGTCTTCGATATTAGTTTAATCGATGTCTCAGTTTTTGTATCTTGTCGTAGGTGTTTGTTCTTCCAGATTGTGTTATTAAGAGATTCCACCGTTTTACTTGCTTTTAAGCTTTTTTTTTTGTTAACGTACTTTTTCTTCAACATCTCCGTAACCAGGTTTATCTATTTCCAGATATGTAAACCTTTCTTCCTGCTTTATTTTTTCTTCCATCAATCTCGTTTTTACATCGTAGTGGGTATTTAGATATTGTCATAGATTTAGTTTATTTCTGCTAATATTATCACATTGTACTTTATTGGCTATTGAATTAAAGATGTGTGTTAATATTTGGAGCTCGTCTGTATCATAATGCTTTTTCTTAATGCGTCTGGTATCTTGCAGTGCAATATTAGTTTTTGTATAAGTTTTGCCATCTCTAGAGTTATACTTTCTCCTCCGTATTTTAGAAGCTTATTGGTTATTCCGTCTGATCCTGGTAACTTTCTATTTTTGAGTGAATTTGTGGCTATTTCTACTTCCTAAAAACTGATTTCTATTTCGTGTTTTAATTTAGGTACGTTATTGTGTTGATTATTATTTTCCTTTCCTTTAAACAGTTCCGTCAGGTATGTTTCTCATTCGTTTGCTGGTATGTTATTTCATTTCTTCAATTCTGCCATATCTTTCCGTTGATTTGTTATGAATCTCCATAATTGTTTTTGTGTACCGTAAAAGTCGCTTTCCATCCTTTTTGTAAACTGTTTCCAGTAATCATTTTTTGTTCTTCTTACCAACTGCTTGGTTTCATTTCGTATTCTTCTATAGGTGTCCCGGGATTCTGGAATATTTGATGTTTTGTACTTCGTGTAGACCTCTCGTTTCTCTTTTATTTCTTTTCTGAACCATGGTTTATTGTTATTTATTTTGTTCAGTATGACTTTGCGTTTTCTTAGAGCTTCTGTTGCTGCTTTTGTTGTTTTTAATTGTCTTCCATCTCGCGTTTATATCTTTGGTGCCGTCTATTTGTTTCAGCTGTATCTTCTGTGCTAGCCTCCTTTGGTACATTTCTCCTATAGAGTTGTTCCACAGTGATTCTACATTGAATTTTTCCTTGGTGATTTGCTGTAGAAAATGTTTTGGTGTTATTTTCATTGGAGTCTGCTGAGATTAAAGTTTGCGGATATCTAGAATTTACTTTGGGTGGATTTTTCTATTGGTGACCATAAAATCAATCATAGATTTGTGCCCTGGGGTTTACAAATGTATATTTATACTGGAGCTTATGGGCGAAACATGTATTATTGATTCTTAGTTTGTTAAAAGTAGAGAGATTTGCCATAAATTCTCTATTAGCGTTGGCATGGTTTTCACTCAATCTTTGTTTTACTCCTGAAACTATTTCAAAAAACTCATCAAAGAACTAAATTAACTTAAAAATAGGAAAGCCACAGAAATCGATGATATATGCGTAAAGTAAATTAAAGTATTATGTTCCTATTATAAATAATATTGTTCTCAATGGCAAAAAGCTGGATTCTACGCATTTTTAATAACTACTCAAAGGCATTCGTATTACCAACACTGAGTAAGAGCAAAAGTTATAGCTATACTCATCATCATCAACTAGCCTCTAACGTCCACTGCTGAACATAGGCCTCTCGCATGCTTTTCCACTTAGTCCGATTTTGCGCCATTTGAATCTAATTTGTAGTCACTATTTTTATGTCATCTGTCCATCTCGTTGGGGGTCGACCTCTATTTCTGTTAGCTTGTATTCGGGGTCTCCATTCCAAAATTCTTTTTGTCCACCGGTCATCAACTGATCTTGCTACATGACCTGCCCAGTTCCACTTTAGTGTTGTTATCCTTTCAATAACGTCTGCTACTCCTGATCTTTTGCGTATAGTAGCATTAAGTATTCTATCACGTAGAGAAATCCCTAACATAATTCTCTCCATTGCTCTTTCCGCAACTTGTAGTTTACTCACTGTTGTTCTTGTGAGCGTTAGGGTTTCTGCGCCGTAGGTTATCACTGGCAAAATACATTGATTAAATACTTTTCTTTTCAGATACATTGGAATCTTAGACCTAAAAATATCCTTCATCCTTCCAAATGCAGCCCAAGCGAGGTTTATTCTTCTTTTCAGCTCGATTGTTTGGTTGTCTCGACTTATTCTGATCTCATGGCCTAAGTATTTATAAGAGTCAACTGGCTTAATATCTTTGTCTATCTTTGTATCTATAGCTATACTAAAACCTGAAAAAAGACCGGTCCTATATCGCTTCTCTGTCATCTGTATATGCTGTATGAAAGATATTTTACACCTTATCGAAAATACTATAATAGAATATACTATAGCAGGATAGTTTCAGACTTGTAAAGATATGCACCAGGTAATTTGTAGCTCTGACGAAACATATAGAGAACTGATTTGTAGAAAAAAAGATTGGTAACAAGCGTTGCATATGACATCGTCAATCACAGAAACCTACTACAGAATGTCTACGGACTATCAACTCGTCAAAGAACAGAAATCACTACTGCAAAATAGACGACTCTACGTGAGCCATCATCTTCTTCTTCTTCTTCTTCTTCCTCTTGAAGCAATTCTGTTTATTCATTGGCGAATTAATACCTCTATGGAAGGTTGTCACTTGATCTTTTGCGCGGTCGTACGATACTTCTTCTGTCGAGTGGGTACTTATCTCCTGCTATTTTGACGGCACGGGTTTCCTCCATTCTGCCTATGTGGTTATTCCTTTCTTTTTTATATTTTATGTCCATACATTTATACATTGTACGTTACATTTTCTTCTAATGTTTTCACTTCTCTTCTGATCTGTCAGCGTATTTCCTGTAATTCTTCTCAGTTCTCGCCGTTTCCAGTAGCCTTTCGTTGTGGCTGTCGGGTCTTGTTTCTGAGGCATAAGTCAATATTGGTCTTACACTAGCTTTAGAAATTTTTGACTTCATCTTAGTGTTAATGTGTTTCGTCATATAGTGTTATTAAGGCATCCTGCCAGTCTATTTGCTTTTTGTACTTAATTTCACACTTCTTTGTCCAGGTCTCCATAGCTAAACATTTACTTGTTTATTACTGATGACATCAATTTCTATTTTACATTTAGTTGGTTCTTTGCTGACTGTTATTGTTTTAGTTTTCTGTTTTGAAAAATCGTATTTCGGATATTATGGCACCTAAAGACTTCTACGTTGTTTAAAAGAGGAATCATAGAGAGTCATTTCAATGACGCAATATCTTTACCTGTACCCCGTGGAAAAAATAGTTTATAAAACACAAATCGCGTTATTTCATGTTTTTTTTTTGCTTGGTTTTTTAATATATTGTTGTCAAAAAAATTATTATTGACTTTAGTAACACGTGACATTTTGATGTGAAATTTATTTTTAACGTGCGTGTATATTTATATGTACGAAATGTGCAAGAATTCACCCAAATATACCCTACAGTATTGTGCGAATTAATGGAATCACTGTGAATTTTTTTTTTCATTTTTTCAATATTCACAAGAAAATTTTTTTGGGGATGTTTTTCATACATGGGGGTTGGATCTTTGGTGCCAATTAAAGGCACGATGAACAGCCAAAAATACAAATCCATGTTGGAAAAGTATTTATACAAACAACTCCAAAAATGTCAACCCCAAGGAGGAGCGATTCTTCAACAGGACTCTGCTTCCTGTCACGAATCAAAGGAAATGATCGCATTTTTTAAAAATAAGAAGATTAATGTTTTAGATTGGCCCGGTAATTCGCCCGACCTCAACCCCATTGAAAATTTATGGGCCATTTGCAAAGCTAGACGGCGAAAAATCGACTGTACCACTAAAACAAAAATGATAGAAGCGGCCATTCAGGTTTGGTATCGAGATGAAAGGATATCTGACAACTGCCAGAAACTCATAGAATCTATGCCAAAACGGGTAAAAGCAGTAATTGCTGTCAAATTGATTCGATTCCATTAATTCGCACAATACTGTAGTTCATAGGAACAAATTCATCCTTTTCTCAAAAACGAACCTCTTTATATAGTAACACTCTAGAGGTTTTTTATATTCAGGTGTCCATTGACCGTATGACCATATGACCATTGACAAGTAAGACCCTATTTTAGCCCTTGTGTGTTGTAATATTTATATTAAAGAAGGTAACCACATTAAGTTTTAGTCCACAGAAACTGTTTAATAAAAGTCCTTATTCTCAACGGGAAAAAACTATTATTTTGAATGTTCGTGATGCGTTAGTTCACATAACTGTTTTAGTTAAAGTTTTCATCTCCCAAGTTGAAAATTCCCCTGGAAGACACCTGTCTAGATTCGCAAATGCCAACTACAAATTATTTTAATTTAGGTATAAAAGTATTTTATGCATTTTTCTTCATATTGTAAATATGAAATAAAAATAAAACGTCCCACTTTAAATACTTTTTTTTCCAAGAAATCTATTTGTATTCATGGTTTACTTATTTCAAACAACAAAAGTAATTACCATAACTAAAAACATTCATATCTTAATAATACCGTACAAACTTTCTTAATGATATTTTTATTGAATTATAAAGAATCGTTTAGTACAGAGTGATTCATGAGCGATATAGTGTATAGTGCGCACTGTTTTTTTATGCCTCATTCGGAATAACACCACTAGTTGAAAAAATAATAAGTACTATCTATGTACTTTTCATTTGTCACTGTCTCCTTATTTGTATTTCTAGATCAGATTTCTAGCGGTTTTTTTCATCGTATTTAACACACACAATAATGTTTTTAGGTATCGCCACATCTATTAGTGTTCTTTTCCTAATACATTTATTAGTCATAGCATTCTTCAGCATCTGATCTAGGCGGTTTCGAGTAGAAACAATTAATTTAAAAGCATACATATACAACACATAAGTACACCTGGGTTCAACCAACGAGAAACACAAAGTCAATTATAGATTATGTCATCACAAAACAAGAAACACTCATACAAGTTGAAGACATAAGAGTATTAGGAAGAGGACTGGAGTGCGGAACTGACCACTATATGGTAAGATCAAAATGTTACCTACAGTATCGACCTCGGCTACTACATCAAAATGACAACCAACTGGCTCAATCAAAACCCCTGGAACCGGATCTACCTAAATACAATATTGATGCACTGCAAAACGACTCGACATCATTCTTATATAAGCTGCGACTTAGCCAAAAATTGGCAAACCTGATCTACTCCTTATCCCAAAATACCTATAAAGAGATAATCAATAAAATAAATAAAGCAGCTTACGAAGCGCTCGGCACAATCCAAAAGAACAAAAAGAATACTCCATTGTGGGGACAAATGACATCGCCAATGCAGTACACAACAAGAAACAAGCATATCAAAAGTTGCTGCAAACAAATGATCCAGATGATAGACGAACATATGCAAGATTAAACAGAGAAGTAAAAAATTTAGTAACTAAAGCAAAAAATATTTCCTGGGAAAGTAACTGCGAAGAACTCAACAAATATATAGGATCAACAAGATCAAGAGAAGCATGGAAAACGGTAAAAAATCTGAGAACAAACAGAAAAGAAACGAGTAGAATAGATTTAATAAAAGAAAGATCTTGGATCGAACACTACTCACAACTTTTTACTGAAACAAGACCTCAATTCACGAACATCAGTACAACAACATATGAACTGTAATTCAAAGAAGACGATGAAATAACAGTACAGGAAGTCGAGAATGCAATACGAACTGTAAAAAATCGGTCATGCGGACCACAAGGTATACCAAATGAATTATTAAAACATAGCCCACAAGTATTACGAAAATAACTGACGTATGTCTTCACCTTATTCTATAATGGACACGACTTGACCACCGGAGTGGACAAAAGCACATATTAACAACATCTACAAAAAAGGAGATAGAAAGAATTGCTCAAACTACAGGGGGCTAAGTGTCATAAATTCACTCTTAAGACTGTATGGAAAAATTATAAAAAATAAAATTGAAAAAAAGATGACAGACGTAGAAGAACAGAATGGCTTTCGTGCAGGCAGATCCTGTATGGACACTATGGACAGCATATTCTCCCTAAAGCAAGTTATCGAGAAAATATTAGCCCACCACCTTTCAACTCATATAGTCTTTATAGATCTGACAAAGGCATAAGATAGTGTACCACTTTCAATGCTTTGTAGAAGACTCTCACTGTGGAGAAGAAAGAAATGGGGCCTCACAATTAATATACAAAAAACTAAGTACTTAGTTGTAGGAGAGAAACCAGAAAGCCTACAAATCGAAATGGGAACTATAAAACCAACAGACAATTTTAAATACTTGAGAGTCCAAACAACATCAAAAGCAGGAAGTAGCGAAAAAATACATTCCAGGATTGGCCAAGCAAGATCAGCCACCAGACAGCTACACGGACTATTAAGGAACAAAAAAATAACAAAAGAAAATTAAAGAAGAATTTATAAAACAATAATAGAAAGTATTGGACTGTACGGTGCCAAACTCTGGGAAATAAACCAAAGAAACAAATCAAAAATTAAAGCCATCGAAAAGAAGTACTGGAGACGATGTTGCCAGCTCACTAGACTTGATAGGGTGAGAAACGAAGATATTCGGAGAGAAATGGAAATTGATCTAGACATAATAGACACAATCGAAGCCAAAAGACTTAACTGGTATGGACACCTTCAGAGAATGCCGGAAAATAGATGGCCAAAAAAATAGAAGAATGGACTTCGCTAACTTGAAGAAAACGAGGTAGACCAAGACGATCCTGGAGAGACGATGTCGACGATGCAATGACCGCCAGAGATCTAACAACTGAAGATAGCTTCGACAGAAAACCCTGGAAAATTAGGATGCGAGAAGCATCTGATTAGGTTTCACCACAACAGTTATTTTTTATGCTAAAACTTGAGTCAATGGAGTTCAGTAACTAAGATAGTGGATTCATCGCTAGACAGAACCACAACAGCTTGGAAAGGGCCTCGGTTAATTGGGATATATTCAGTTTACCATGTATTTAAAGGTGAATTTAAGTATTTAACTCCGTCAATATTTGCTTTAAAATTGCTTTATTATCATTGATATTACATATTTTTAGTATATCTCTAAGCCATTTATGCGCCATTCAATTAAAGGTCTTCTTGTAGTCAATGAAAGCAGTAAAATGTTCCTTTTTTGGTATATGCCTGGTTAGAAATAAGTTGTTTTTTGCAACACATGGTACCCTTAGCGCATCCTTTCTGTTGAGGCTGTATGATATTGTTTAGATTACAGTATTGGTAGATAGGCCGGGTTACAAAAAATGAGACCAATTTGTACAAAGTTCAAAGACAAGTAATTGAGCGATATTTCGCTAGATCTTGGATGTTATTTTGATCATTCGGTATAAGATAAGTGGCTGGCTAAGTAACAGATGACGGTATTTATTGCGAATTGGAGATAACATAATTAATTAACATTGACAAACACTCATGAACATTCCAAAACTTCTTTAGCCAGAAGTTTTAAATTCCGTCTGATCCCGGAGATTTCCAGTTATGAAGGTCATTGATAGTATTCGAGACTTCTTTAGTAGTAAAAGTTTTGTAAGGAATATTATTGTATTGTTCTTTATAGTGTCTTTAATCCATACAGCATTGGCGTTATGAGTAGCTAGCGTTAAAAGTTGATTTCCCAAAACTCATAAATTTCTTCTTGGCTTAATGGTGTTCTGTAGCTATTTTTTGTGGCATCTTAAATCAATTACTATTTTGGTTGGAAATAAGCCACAATTTAAGTTTATATTTGACATTTGGATTTCGACTTCAAAAATCTTTCTCAAAATACAAAGTATTAATAAATTTTATATTTATGAATGTAGAGATACAGAGATAGAAAGAGGAATAGAGATAGACATATACAAAGTGATATTACTTATCGTTATGTCTTCTACAGGAGGAGTTGATTTACTTTTTGGTAAAAAGGGTCGAAAACACTTTTAAAGCATCCGGCTATCCATCAGCGTATCACGGATATTTGAATCTCATGCCTCCACTACACATCGACAGACGCGTCTGCGGATGTATTTGCAGATGTATCATTACAAGCTGACCACACATCTAAACACATCTGTAAATCGTTCCTCTTCTTCTTCTTCTTAGCCTTCTTAGCCCTCCTTACCCTAACCGGTACCGGGCCACGAAGGCAAAACGCCGGGTCTCCTCGCCTCGCCGTTTTCACATCTGAATTTTCGTCTGCTGCACCGCTTCTTCTTTTATTCAATTCAGTGTCAATTAGTGTCAAGCCAGAGAGTGCGTATTTTTTGTGCGTATTGATAACGTTGAATTTGACGATGGATAAATTTGTTATAAAACAAAGTACTAAGACTAGCACAAACAGTCCGTCGAGTGATCTACACTCGGGTACAAGTTCTAAGAGCGACAATAATCAAAGATAATCAAGTAATGTCCATCTTATAGAGGAAGGTACTAGTTATAATTAAAAACGGCCGCTCGATGCACAACTGTCACAAAAAGAAGAAGTCTTGGAACTCATTTTTTATTACTAATGTTTCCATATTATCTAAATATAATCACAGTGCTTGAATAACCCTGTAAGTATTTATCGCAAGACACATCTTGATTTACAAATGACTAGGGAAATGGTACAAAGTATGATACAAAATAATTGGTACTATTGTTAAAAACGATACATGAATATTTACATCTGCCTACCCCGGCCTTTCGCCATTGTTCTTTTTTCATTCTCAGGGAAAGTAGAGCAACATTTCTTTTACTCTATGAAGACATTCTGTTTTATTGATTACTAATTGTTTAGTTAATGGATGATATTTTGTTGGATACAAAAAGGTATTAATTAGCTTGAAAATATCCTGGGGACATATTTATACATACTAAACGTTTAATTAAGAAATGTAGAAAACGGCGTGTCTAATTAAATGTATATTAATTTGTATTAGCAGGTTATTAGAAACGAACTAATAAAATTAAACAAAGTAGTCAATAAAACTCTTTTCCTTTATTTCTCGTTTTATAAGTTATATAAGTTATCAGCTTAATCTTCAGAGAGAAGTTTTTATTTTACCTATATCACATTTTTTTATTGTTATTTTATAAATTGTTTTTTAATATATTCTCAGTATTTTTCGTCCGCTTTTAGTTTTCTAACATATGTTCAATTTGCTTATCTTGATAGTCTGAATTTAGTATTCCAATATCTATTTTAATATCTTGTAAGTCTTCACCTTAGACGAACCAAGGATTGGTTAAAAAGTATCCACAACATTACAATGCATCCGATTTTCTAAATAACTTTGATTCTAAAAATCTTAAATAATTAGTAGTTGGCGTATTGCTGCTCAATTCTTCTTCTTCTTCTTCATGTACCATGTCCTTTCAGAACGTTGGTTACCATTATGACTATCTTAATTTTATTGACTGCCACCCTAAATAGCATGCTTGTATCAACACCATACCAATCTCGCAAGTTCTTCTACCATGAGGATCTTCGTCCTGGAGTGCATTTGTCTTCTATTTTTCCTTGCATGATAGTTTGTAGCAACCTATATTTGGGACCTCTCATTACATGTCCGAAATACTCCAGCTTTCTCTGCTTGATGCTTTTTATGATCTCAGTAGTCCT
The DNA here is from genome assembly GCA_918026665.1 of Diabrotica balteata. Classification (NCBI taxonomy): domain Eukaryota; kingdom Metazoa; phylum Arthropoda; class Insecta; order Coleoptera; family Chrysomelidae; genus Diabrotica; species Diabrotica balteata. The sequence continues at coordinate 82,427,131 of OU898276.1, forward strand.
GCTGAGACGTTCTAGTATTGTGGAGTTTTAAATCTTTTCCACCCGGGAAACTTTTAAAATTCTTCTATAGCACCACATTTCGAAAGCCTCAAGGTGATTTAGATTGATATAGACATTGACATATTGACATTTCGATGTCAAGGACTCGAAACCATAAAATAAGACCGAGAACACGTAGCAGTGAAGTAGGCGGATCCTCAATGCCAATTTTATGTCTCATAATACCTCGTAACACCATTAGGATACGTAACACCTTTCACATCCTTCTAAAAGCAGCTCTAGCCTGTTCTATCCTAGATCTTATTTTGCCGTTACTTTCTGTGTTACAATTTAATTGCTGTCCAAGGTAATCGATTTTATCAAATTGCTCAAGTTTGGTATTATTTACATATATACACGGTGTTATATGCTGTTGTTTACTTATTACGAGTATTTTGGTTTTCCATATATTCAGATCCAGACCTGCCTCCCTACAACTCTCAACGACACCATCAAGTAGTGTTTGCAGATCTTCTTGACTAGAAGCTAGGATTACTGTATCGTGTGACGGGTGACAATAGGCATCCCTGCCGTACTCCTCTTTTAATATTGAGAGCCTGTGATTCCACACCATCTACTAAAACTGATAAATGGTGTGGAATCACAACTGACTATTCAATTAAATGCCATAAATAGCATTTGTATAATTTAATTAATTGTTTCTTACTTTTATAAAAACTTTACGGTAGACTATAAATAACCCCGCTTGGTCCATTATGGAATTGACAATTATCTAGACTGCTCGTTAGTTTGCAACAGACGACGTCGTAAATACGAGTAAACAGTTACGTCGAATTTATATTTTGCAGTTTCCAGTATTTGAACTATCTCTGCGGTGTTAGATTGTCGTCTCGCGCTTCTATATTTTAAGCGCAGTTTGAAGCATTTCTAGTTAGATACAAGTTACGGCAACAGTGACTCAGACGTGAGTGAAAACGAAAACAATATTGAAGTATTCAAAAAAGATGACGACATTGAAAATTCAACTGAGGATAGTTCCATTTTCGATACAATTGATGTTGTGTGGCATACCAATAAAGAAACTGAGAGTACAAGCATGCCAAAAGCAGATGATACCGAGATTTTGGCTTTACTTGGTATTTTCTTTTTGATGGAAAACTGACAAATTTTCCATCAAATTTGCCATCAAATTGATTGGCAAATGGAAATAAATGTTCAAGCAAATGGAACGGGAGCATAATATGGGAATTAATATAAATGGGGAAGATTTGAACCACCTAAGATTTGCCGATGACTTTGTTTTAATATCTGATAGAGTTGATAAAGCTACAAAAATGCTGCACACGCTCTATAAAGTGTCAAAAACAATTGGTCTTAAAATTAACACCTTAAAGACACAATTTATGAACAACCTTGTAGTCAGCGGTAAAATTCTGATTGAGAGCCATAGCATCGACCAAGTAATAGTTGGTTAAATAACAATTGGACAAATGTCTAGACCATGAGACTCGCTTAGGCCGAGATAATCAGACAACTGAAATACAAAGAAGGATAGGTCTCACATGGGCGGCCTTTGGTAGATTGAATAACATTTTCAAGTCTAGTATCCCCGTTTGTTTAAAAAGAAAGGTTTTTAACCAGTGCGTTTTACCGGGTCTTACATATGGTGCAGAAACACTGACTCTGACAAAAAGAACAATAGATAAAATAAGAGTTACACAACGCGCTACGAAAAGACCAATATTAGGTATTACCATCAGAGATAAAGTACCAAACCTAGAAATAAGAAGAAGAACAGGAGTCACAGGTGCAGTTGAAAAAATAGCCATGGCTAAATGGGCTTGGGCCGGACATGTTGCCAGATTAACGGATGATAGATGGACCAAAAAGATTCTGGAATGGCGACCAAGACAAGATGCATATCAAAGCAGACGACGACCACCGACTAGATGAAAGATCAAGCGCATCATCACCAACTGGATGCAGGAAGCTCAAGATAGAAATTGGTGGAAAATTTGACGGGAGGCCTACGTTCTGCAGTGGACAAATATAGGATAATTGATGATGAATGTTGACACCAAATATCATGCCTTTGGTCTAAGAAATTTGGTTGATTATCGTATATTGCTTAATTAGTCGAATAAAACCACCAGAGCTGAAAGGAAACGGACAGACAAGTTTGCACCCTTACATAAGTTGTTTGATTCCCTGAACGATACAATTTTTATATTTTACACCAGATGTGAACGTCGTTATTAAATGTTATCTTAATTTTGAGGCTGATGCCCGTTCAAAGTTTTCATGAAAAAACAACCCGGTAAATAAGGTGTTCTTATACAAATACTTGCAGATTGTTCAACTCGTTACGTTTTTGTGTATGGAGGTTTATGTAGGAAAATATGAAGGCAGCACACAAGCATCTAGGGATCCAAAGGGAATAGTAAAAAGATTGCTGTCTTCGATTTGAAACTCTGGACGTAACGTAACGACGGACAAATATTATACTTCCGTGGAGCTTGCAGAAGATCTCCCTAATGACTGGTCAGATTTTATTTAGCACTATCGAACAAAATCGCAGGCATATACTGAAAGTACTAAAGAAAACGAAAGGAAGGCAATTGTATTCAAATAATATGTTTGCATTTTAAGATCCAAAGTATGGAAATCCACCGAATACTCTTCTGTCTTATGTAACACGTCAGGAGCCTACAAAGATAATTCTCTTTCTATCAGCCCAGCATTCTGATGATCTTGTAAACAGCGAAAAAAAATCAGATATCAATCTTTTGACAATGCGACTAAAAGAGGTGTTGATACTTTAGACCAGATGGCGAGAAAGTATACGTCGAAGCCATCAGCGCGAAGATGGAAACTTTCAGTTTTTTTCACTTTGTTGGCTATTTCAGCCATCAATGCGTACTCTCTATTTATTCTTAATTTTCTAAATTAGAATGAAAATAAGAGCAATGCCATTGCTCTTATAGCTCATGCCACAAGCATGCAATTTAAGATGCCAGTTAATAAAATTAAAAAAGCTAGGATGGTAACCAACGTTCTGAAAAGTCGTTCTACATGAAGAAGAAAAATTAACATCTTGGAATAATTTTTTTAAAAAAGTGTAAAAGTGTTATTTTTAAATAAGTTTTAATAAAGAAGAACGTTTTTGATTACTATAAATGTGGGCATTTATTGACCTCCTTGGTTATTGCTGTTTCTAATACTTATAATAACCTTAGAATAACCAACTTGTGGTTGGTCTTGCTCCTCCCCAAGGAGTTCCCCAATTTGTTTAATTTCATTCATTTTATTTCATCTGGATTTTACAGCGCTCCGAAGTTGTTGAGTTTCTTGAATATATTTTGTAAACTAGCAACGCTACATAAAATTATGTTATTATTTGTAGCAAATTATCTTGTTTGCAACTTTATTTTCGTTACTTTTATCGTAAAATAAAAAATAAAAAAGTTATTAACAGATATATCTAAAAATTTTTGAACAAATTTTATTTTGAGCTTTATAATTTTTTTAGACATTTTACAATAAAATGACATCAGCTCAATATTAATATTAATAAATTTGTATAATTTCATTATTTTTCTTGAATTTCCAGCTCTCCTAACTTGACCTGGTCCTTGATTACTCGTAAGACTAATAAAAACGAACCATTAGACTTAGTTTTTTATTAATTTCCTAACATTCCTATGTTATTTATTTATTATCTACCCTTTCCGCAACCATAAAAGTTACCACACCTCGTGCGCTTGCGCTGCACGAAAAAAACATCAATCTACAGAGATGAAGTTTAATAAGAGAACCGTACCAAATTCTTCCAAGATAATTTTTTTGGTAATGAAAAGAACAAAACAAACTTAATAGACCTTTCCAACACTGCTCTATTAGAAGTGGGTTTTACGTCGATCAGAAGTCGATTAGGCTCAATCTGATGCAGATAGTAATCATTCAATCTGCGAATGCTGCATTCCAGTCCTAAGATTCTGTGACTGTCGTAGCAGAAGAAATTAACAGTCTTGTCTTCCTTACGGTATTACGAAGGAAGCAATCCAATGTTGTATGAGGACGTCATTGCAGAAAATTTGCTATTGCAGTGCTATTTACAGTGTAACAGCCGAGCCATCTTTGCTCACTTTTGTTAACAGAAATTTTTCGGTGAAATAAAAATGCCTTATCCAAGTTATGTAAGAAACTAAAAAGAGTAAATTTAGTTAACCAATTACCTATTAATTTTAATTTTTAAACCGTCACTTAAGAGTAGAACAAATATAATATCTATTATTGAAAAAGCACTTGAAGAAAAACAGTACTATATTATAAAGCCGTAATCCCTGAGGCATCGAAGGTATTTCATAAGAGTGTAGCACCAGGGATTCATCTATAAGGTGGGTAGACTACTACCGCGGAACCTCTTTTTTCAACCTTCAAGCTGATCTAAGCTGGTGTACCACAAGGTAGCGTTTTTTAACCACTCTTGTAAATACTTTGTATTTCAACAAACAATGCAACAATATTCGGCACATTTGCAGATGACACGTCATTATGGTAAGAGATGACGCTGAACAGACAGCAACACATAAATTAAAGTTGCTATTAACAGTGTCTGTAAGTGGCTTAAGTATTGGAAAACATAACTTAATGGAATAAAGTTTACTAATTTTATTCTATTAAGTTATTTCACGTTACGGAAAAGAATTAACGACCTCTCTTTATATCTTGAAGGACGTCAGTAACATCAACGAGACTCAGCGAAAGCTGAACAAGTTGCTATCGGCTTACATTAAAGAATGTTTTCTGAATTAATATTCCATCATCACTGTCATCTATATGTACATGTTTTGAGCCACTAAATACTTCGGTAAAAACCCGTTTAATGTTACGAAGTGGTCAGGCAATTTAATTACTTAGGATTCGTTATTAATATCAGTGGAGGATGTGAAAGCGAGATCCGTCGACGCATCACAATGACCAGATCGGCAACAGCCAAACCTACAAATATTTGGAAGAACACTGACATCACAAAAAAAACACAAAATCACGCCTTGTTCGAGCATTGATATTTCCTATTGCCACCTATGCTTCAGAAACTTGCACAATAAAAAAAACCGATCCAAAGCGTATAATGGCATTAGAAATGTGAATCTACCGTAGAATGTTGAGCATACCATGGACCGCCCATCGCACAAACAACTTAATTCTAGCAGAACTTAACATAAAAACTAGACTCATTACAACTAGATATCAACCAAAATATACTGAGATATTTTGGACATTTGAACTAAAAGAAGAGAAGGTACCTATGCATGGAGCGAATAATAGTTGAAGGTAACGTAGCGGGTAAAAGATCCAGAGGAAGATCTCCAGTACGATGGTCGGACTAAATAAAGGAGATGACTGGTTAGTCATTCTCCGAAACAAAACCACACGCACAGGAGAGAGATAATTGGACAAGAATAGTTAAACAAATTACATGACGCCACTACATCCTTACGAAGGAGAAAACATTGAGGATAAATCGTTCCATATTTCTTTATATCTCATAGGACTTATAACTGACAATATAGACAATAGATAATAAGAAATACACTAGGAATATTTGCGCAAATACAAATAATGAGGCCAATAGTTACATCGTGTGTCACTTCTAAGGAAGGTTATTTTGAACATTTTTTGTAGCTTTGGGCCTGTTTTAAAAATTTTAATATTTATTTTCTGATAGTTCTGTTTTAATGTTACTGTATTAGATATTTCTTGATAATGTATTAAAAACATGAAACCCTTTCACTGCGTCAAATAAATACTTATCGCTGACCAGTGCGGCAGTAGTTTTTTAACACTAAATGCGATATTTTTTCAACAATTGTTTTTTGTACATATATTAAAACCGATTATTTAATTTTTTTTCTGAATTTTTGCAAGACGCACATGTACGCTGTACGCAGTTTTCAAAGAATTTCTTTTAAATTGCGGAGGAAGGACTTGTGCGCTTGATATAAATTTTTGTATTTAGTAAATTAAATCGACTTTTTTTATCTTAACTAAATTTTATTCATAAAAACAGGATGTAAAATAAACAAATAACATATAATGTAAAATAAAAGTATACAAAATATTAATTTTTTCGTAATGTCTTTCTATATTGATACATGACATTCTCTGAAACATTTGCTTAAGCACAAGCCAGGTTTATCGGGACATTCTTGACAATGATAAAATAGTATCCTTACGTATCTTATTTTCATTGCATTTCCGACATTTTTTTCTAAGAGTTTTACCACGTTCATTATGTAACTCAATTTTTGAAGGTGTGTAGTTTACATCCGAAGTAACTGCTAATGTGCCGTTACAACTGCTGTTTCCTGGTAACAACTTTTCAAGTATTGACAATCGAAACTTATTAATACGACATTTTGTTATTTCCGTGGTACTTATTATACAATCTATGAGCATTTTGCAAATATAACTGAAACAGATGTATGCCAATCTTTTTGTATCAACGTAAAGTTTTGCGTATCGGCGGATAATAACAAGACATTTTGTCTTGAAGATCTACTACGCCCATATATTTATTATATTTAATTATTGACAGTGGTTTAATTTTCTCATCCCCTCGTCTATTTCTTACGGTTACCATCTCATTTTTATATTCAGTTGAAATGTAAATGATATCTCTCTTGTCTCGCCATTTTCCAATCATTACGTTGTTGAGGTACATACTTTTGGTCTGGCCTTTTTTAACTTTGCGTCTACGACGTTTTTTGGACAGCCTTTCCTATCTTTTCTCAAAGTGCCTGTACAAAAACTATTTTTATCTAGCAGTAATTTGGCCAAGTTATAACTATTGTAGTAGTTGTCCATGTGAAGCGAATGTCCATGGTCGAAAAAATTACGCAATAGGTGAAGCACCACTCTTTCTGTATGAGACTTACCAGCAGTTGCATTGCGTGCACCAGCATATATATGGATATCTAAAATTGTTGAATCGGCTTCTGTCAGCATATAAAGCTTTACTCCATACTTATGTCGTTTCTTAGGGAGATATTACTTGAATACCAGTTTTCCTTTCCACAAGATCATAGATTCGTCTAGAGATAAATACTTTCCTGGATAGTATAACGTCTTCATTTTGTTATTAAAATGATCTAGCAAGGATCTTACCTTATATAGTCGATCTACTGGAACTGGTTCATTTTATTTTACATTTTCGGCAAAATGAAGGCATCGCATTATAAGCAAATAGCGGTAGCAAATATATGAAGAAAAACAAGTCGAAAATAATTTATATTTTTTTTTCAGTAGTCTTGTATGCTAGGCAATTGGATTGTTTCTGTATGGAAGGTTACTCCAATAAATATTAGCAATTCCGATATTTTTAATTCCTTCCATAGGGAAATTCTTAAACGGTCACATCCTTTGCTGGTAGAAAGAACTTCAACTGCATAACTGTTAGTTTGTAAGACAATCATATTTAAAAGTTTATCGTCAAACAACAGCCTAAACCAATTGTACGCACTATCACTAGGACTATCGACTAACAATCCACTTCTTTTTGTAAATGGAATTTGTTTCATATTGCTAGTTGTTTCGGTCCATTCATCGTCTGTAATCTGTACTTCAGGATTATCTGCAACGGTATTATCTAACTCGTTCTGTAGTATATCATCCTTAGTATCACTTACAGAAGAGTCTTTCGAAACATTTTTAATTTCAACTAAAAATATTAATTTCAGACCACAACTTTATTATTACATTTATTTATTTATAGCTATCTACATCAGAGTCTTCATAATCATCATCTGAGTCTGAATTATATAAAAACTGCATCAATTCCTCAACACTCAGATTTTTTTCATTTCTCACTTTCACGGTCTTACGTCTTTTTACGCCTGAAGGTCCAGCTTTATTTAAATTGACCATTATTATACAAATAATTAAACTTATAATCACACTAAACAGATTAAAATAATAACACCTTTAAAAACCTAACTATGTGGGTAACTGATCTACAACGCCACCTATGAATAGCTTTGCAAACCTAACCACATGATTTACTGAGCCGCTACGCCACCTATGAATAGAAGTGACCTTGAATAAAATGTGGACGAAGTTCTCTTGATCTCCTGAAACTTAGTCACTTTTAAATGTATATGGAAATCACCATACACATAGGCTGCTCATGTGCGCAATACGCCTTTTACAAAGAAATGGGAGGACGCGCATGTGCGCTTTACGCAGCGAAAGGGATGAAGAGTACACGTTAGGATATTTTATTTTTTTTTGCATAAAAATGGCACCTCATATAAAAATTAGACAAGAAAGTTTTTATTACAAATTAAACTAGGAATATAAAAATTATTGTTAACTTGAAATATGTCACCATTTTCTTTAAAACATTCAGATCTCTAACTTTATGTGCGTAGGTATATGATAAATATAAAGCTCTAAGTTACACGTCAAAAAATTTGCAATGACTACCGCCTAAATTTCATTTGTATATTATCTTAACCGGTTTCAAAGCGATGACTAAATCTTCAGTTTGTAAGGAAAATTTTTACGCTCCGTATCTAGGAAACGAAGCAATTGCAAATATCAAACAAGCAAATAAATAAAAAACTGTCATTATTTTTTCATGCAAAATTGGTCCCTGAAGTTTGTCACATTTATTTATTAACAGCCTGTATAAAATGTTAGAACAAAATTTGTTATCCAAATTGATTGTGTATTTTATTTCCTCTGTAAAATTGCTTTATTTGCAAAACATGGAAATAATATTAGTGTTTTCTGCACTTCATGCACCAAAACTCATGTTTTTGATTACATATTTTATTATTTGATTTTTATGGTTCAGCAATCAACTCTGAAGTTGTCGATAAGTTCTTTTCCAGTTTTCTTTCACGCCTCTGCAGCCGATGTCGATGAAGACCAAATTAAAACTACTTTATGGATTCCATTAAGTCGAATATATGTGACGCAATCTGGTCGTTATCGAAAAGCAGCTCGTGATTGTTAGCAGAGGCGTAGCATCTGAAGTGAGCGGTTTCAAGTGCCATGGTTAGACTAATGATATCGATTTGTCTTTGGATTTGCAGGGTTCATATTTCAGATAATAATATAATTAATTAAAAAATAATAATATACATTGATACGGAGGTTTTGAGGCAGATTAATCGAAGTCAATATTTACTATTTAAAATGGATTTGTTGTTCTTCAAACGACTCTCCGTGTAGATTGATACATTTTTATACACATTTAAATCAGTGAAAAAGACAGCAAATATTTGATTTCACGCAAACAGCGCCTTTGTATCTGTTGATACGTATTTCGACCTAATAGGTCTCATCAGAACAGTTATTCAAAGGTGTTGAACAAATTGTGTTTCGAAACTATTTTACGACATTTAAATCAGTTTAGAAACTTTTTTACTCGAAACCGATAAGTTAAACATATTGTGTCGTAAAAAAATCTATGAACGCTTCTTTGGACGCCAAGAAACTCTGATCCGGCACTTTCTGTGTACTGTTCTTGTAAGGCTTTTTTTGTTGATCTAAATAGTTCTGAAACTGTTTTCTTGTGGCATGTTTAAGTTAAATAATATTTTTTAGGGTACGTACTAAACCACAGTTGACTCTAATGAGAATTATATTTTACATCTGTTTTGACAAATTTTTGTTCGGAGAGTAAACGTCATTCTGACCTTTTCCGATGACCTAAGGGCTACGAAAAACCGGACCTTCTTACTAAAGAAGGGGCAAAAGAAATATTTATAGGGCTAGATTTTGTCGTTGGAATAGCAAAGAGCAAAGACAAAAAAACGATATCGGACTGGGTGGAACGTAACCACTAGTACGAACAAATGAGTCTTAAACATTTGAAGGCTTTATACATGAAGAAAGTGCTACTAGATATGACTACGAATGATTTGCGAATTATCGTATATCTCTTAACCGGACACTGTCTACTCAACAGGGCACATGAATAATAACACACTGACACAAAGTGCGAATTGTTGATTTTTCAGACTGAAGACGAGATGGCTGAACACTTTCTATACAACTGCCCAGGGTTGGATAGAATAATAGTCAATACAATTAAGTAATATCAACTCAACCCTTACAACTTCGTGGAAGTGTCACCAAAGGCCCTAATAGACTTTATATAAAAGGCTGAACTAAAATGATAAGTTTAATCTAGGAGCGAGCCACCATATATCTCTTCAGTTGACAGGATGGTTACGCGTGCACTCATATTAAACTTAACCCTACAACTCGGGCGATTAAGACGACCATCAATCAGATAGCAAACATATAGCAAACAGATAGCCTCAACAATATGGCCACTACAAACCAAGAGTTACGGAATTTTTTTGCGTTGTTGGATCCTAATTAACCAGAGTACACACAAATAACTTTCGTTGATTCCAATTAATCTTAGACCAAAACCCATCAAAAATCTTTCTTAGTTGCTCATCGGTTATCATTGAACACTTCCTATTTTAAATCCCGAAAGTAGAAATTAGAAGATTTCCATTGACGAAACCAAAGTTTCGATTTTTTATTTAATCTGTATCTTCTATAAATTTTCAAAGCAAAACAGACGATGCTAAAGATGTAGGAGAGATAGGGAGGATCTAAAAGTTGCATCTTACAACATATCTCCTCATCTAAGTAGAAATCTTTGGCGAATTGGTTACTTGTACTCATAAAGAGTAGAGCGAAATAAAAGAAAGAACAAGTTAGATTTGATTTCACGTATAGTAGGGAAACGACGGGTAATTACGAACACTTAAGGAAAATAATTGTTTATTTGAAATATAAAAATGTTAAAAACTTGGAAACCACTACAAAGTGGCTAACAGTAATACAGCTATTAATTTTTGTTATTGGATAATCAAAAATAAAAATTTTAATAATAAAAAAACTTAATTAAAAATTTTCACGAAATGTTCGCTGTTACCCGAAATGTCGGGTAATAATAAACATGAGAAGGGTAATGGCGAACAGTATTACCTATTAACAAAAATCACATTTATAGTTAGTTTTCCGGTGTGTCCCAGCCGCTACATAATTTATGCACACATCCACCACATATAATGCAACGGAACCAAAGTTCGCTTTTCCCGAACTCACCACAAATTAAACAAGATTCTCCTTCATTACAATCGTCGGTATTAATATCGTCATTGTCATCAGATTCATCATCTTTATATGATGTCGAATCTTCCACTTCGCTTGAAGATTGTAGTACTTTTCTCTTTGCAGTTTTATTTTTCTTTTTCAAAAATTTTTGTTTTTCAATTTCTTTTTCCATTTTTTGTTTCCTTCTAAGCTCCTTTTGTTCGAGTTCTAATTTCAAAGGCGTTGAGGTTAATATTTCGGATCCTTGTTTTTTTTTTCACCCTTTATAGGAATAGATATCTTTTGTTTTTCTTTCGGTAGAGGCCAGATATCGCTGAATGAAACATTTTTGGTATTTTCACATATCTGGTTTTGTTTGCAAGGGCCTGGTTGGGGTTCCATTAAATCTTCTTGAATAGTTTGTGAAAGAACTTCTTGGCTATTATTTTGTTGACTTTGACTATCGTTTGAACTGTAAAAGTCTTATCTTCATTAAATGTATTTCGGTTGAATGGAAAAATTCCGGTCTTCTTAAAACCGTTTGCAGCTTTGTTTATGCTTGCAACTCTAGTATACGCCTTTGAGAATAAAGTGCTTATGTGGCACATTTCAATTTTCTCATAGGGTTGAGATTTTAAAAACAAATCACATTCAATGTCATATGCTCGTTTCAATGATGAGAAAAAGCTAACGTCTAGTGGTTGCAGACGATGCGAGGTATGTGGAGGTATTGACAGCATAATGATACTATTTTCTTTGCAAAAATTATAAATTGCAATAGATCAATGACGAGTGATTGTCCAGCATTAGTAAAATGGTATCAACTCTTGTAGGTTTATTGGTTTTCGCAAAATGTTGAATCCAAAACAGGAACACTTCTTCGTTCATCCAACCACTTTTTGAACAGGAGTACAAAGAACCTGGAGGCCCATCCTTTTCTAAAGCAGGATTTCTTCTCATTCGTGGATAAATGAATAGTGGAGGTGTAAAAGATCCGCTGACACTCATACAACAGCATACCGTCACGTTATTGCCTCTTTCTCCACTTGTAACGGCTCCAACTTGTTTTTGGCCTCTAGATCCAATGATCTGATTAGGCCTATTCGAGTAGGTGGAAACTTATATTCATCGTACAGCTTACCCAAATTGTCATAAAACCTTGAGACTTGATCCTTATTAAAACCTTGAATGCGATTAAGATTTGTTGCTTCAGGTTTACGGAAACTTAACTCAGGATGCCTTGACATGAATCCATATAACCAGTCTTAACCTGCTTCTTGTTTTTCTCTGTTGAAACTATGTTTTAAGTTTTATTTTTCTGAATAGGCGAAGGCCTCTTTTCTGAAGGCCTCAACTGAATTGGGGTTAATCCATAAAATATTTTAGACAACGTTAGTAAATGACGACTCATTTCTTCTTCCTTTTCATTTAAAAATAGAGTGTTTGCACCCAGCCTGCCTTTGTAAAAGCCTCTAGAGACTCTGTTTTGTAATGTTGTAACAGGTATATTAAATTGGCGTGCTGCTTCCCTTAGGCCATAACGTCTTTCTTCAATTGCTTTTAGAGCAGCTTTCATTTGATCATCAGTCCATGAAAATTTGTTGGTACTTCGTTTCCGTTTAAAAGGCATCTGAAAAAGATACAAATTGTAAAATAAGTAAAGAAAAGCAGAAATGTAAAGAATCTAAGTCAAATTATTAAAAGAGTAAACGTGAACACTTGGCGGGTAATCGCGAACATCTGTTCGTGATTACCCGATTTGGAAATGAATATGAAGAAACGAAACAATCATAATATAAATGCATTTAACTTCTCCGTAATAGGACAATTTTATAGGTTAAATAATAGTAAGTTAACTAACTCTAATTATTTAAATGAAACCATCAAGTGTTTAGGTACATACCTTTTTTTCTGAATTGCTAAAATTGTAGTGCAAGCACCAAAAACAAATAAATCGCTGTAAAAATTCAACAAATACGGAAGTCTAGTAGGAAGACTAGTAGGAAGCACGAAATGAAGTTTAAAACGAAATGATACAGATGAGGTACGCATGTATTCTGTGATGTTCGCAATCACCCGCTGTTCGCTAATACCCGTCGTTCCCCTACTATACGTGAAATCAAATCTTACCTGTCGTTTCTTTTACTTATTTTTTTCTTTTGCTGTTTGACACTTTGGTAAAATACATCTTGGTTTCATTTTCAGTGAGTTACTTTTTATGGTAACGATAGATCAATATTTCTGCTTCTTTTTTGCTCTATATTCTTTACCGCGTATTCTTAAACATTTTGGTTCAATTCTTTCTTAAGTAAAAGAATCTGCTTTGCCTTCTTGGCAACGTTTTTTCTTATAGAACAGCGTTCACTTTTTTAGGTATCGGTTTAAATTTTTTACGTCTGTCGATATTGACAGCTTCATCTTCAGAATCCGACGAAATATTTGGATGATAACACTGATCCTCTAAAAGGTTCTTCAAATTTAACACAGAAGTTAAAACACTTCACGCTTGTATTGTGGTATAAAAGCACATAGTTAAAATTTTTTAAAAAAGTGTCGTCAAAATTTATGTACTAGCATAACGTTTTCGATCTGAACAGATCATCCTCAGTGCCTTATGTAGTTGAAGCTAACAATAAAGTTGTCGCTGTGACCTCCATATATGGGTTTACATCATTCCAAATTTTAAATTTTAATTATGTTGTGACTCTAGATCGATGACAATGGATAAAATTTTATTACTTTAGGGACTACATGTCTCCCTGCTCGATTTTTTAACACGTGGTACTTGTCAGTTAAAACGACACAGACCAACTGGCTGAGGTGACAGGAATATAATTTAAGAAGACATCTGAACGTGACTAGGTATAGGTGTGTTCCGAGACTAATCTAATTTTTTAATTGTAAAATTATAAAATTTATTTTGTTGTAATAATAACCAATATCTTATTAATGATCCTGTAGTTACAATTAAATGTGTTATTAAATTCAATAATAATAATAATAACAAAATATGTCCAATATTCCAAAAGTTTGGAATATTGGAATATTTCATCATTTTTATATATACACTCATCTGAATAGTTAAACATAATTTTGTTTCAATTTCAACAATACTAAATAAATCTCAAAACCAGATAAACGATAAGCAAAAAAATGATTTAGTCTCTTGGAGTGAAAAACTTTTAATGTACAACTTACATTTAAAAATAAATTAGTATAGAAAAAATTTTTTTAATAAAACTAATAATTAGTATTTCCTCCATTGGCCTGTATGCATGCCTGTATGCGATTTAGAAGGCTGCCGATTAGCTGGTCCAGCTGGGCTTGCGGAATTCGCTCCCATTCTTCACGAGCAGCATCTTTTAGTCCTTGAAGTGTAATAGGGGAGTTGTTTCGCTTCTTCATGTGTGTTTTGAGAATGTCCCAAGCATCTTCAATAATGTTTATGTCGGGGGAATTCGAGGGTCACTGTGATGTAGATATTCCTACTTTTTCCAAAAAAATTTGTACTGCTGCTGTTCAATGAGAAGGTGCGTTGTTATGCATAAACACAAATTCATTACCTACTGCCCCTCGGAATAGACGTATGACAGGATTTAAAACTTTCTCGATGTACAAAGCACTAGTGACTCTTCTCTCCAGAACCAGCAGTGACGTCCATGTACCACTCGTAATACCACCCCAAACCATAATACTGCCATATTCAAATGACACACGCGGTTGGGCTGTTTCTAGTCGGGCTTGTTATCCTGGGGACTTCCAAACCAGTGTTCTTCGCGAATCAGATACCAAGCCAGTTTTTGACTCATGATGCACCATTTCTCTAGACCATTGCAACCTTACTAGTTTGTGTTAGTAGGTTAGTTTAAAATCACGTAGCTGTCTTCTACGATATAAATTTATCGCATTTAGTCTGTGTGTTATTGTTTGCCGTCAAATATTCAGTCCTTGAAGTCTAGAAATTTCTCTGAATATACCACTTGTAGATTCCAAACCATTTCTACGAGCTATTAATGTTATTGGCCGATCTTGTGCTGCTGTTGTACATCAACTTTTACCACTTCTGGGACCATCCTTGACGTTATTTGTATCTTGGAATGTGTCTTAGACGAGAAAGTTTTAATTAATTATTAACGGTAATAGTCTAAAATGCGACACAATTGTTAAAAAACTTCTATTTAAATAAGATTTCATGTGACATTTGGGACAAACAATAACATAACCCAACTAAATTTGATGTCAAACAAATAGTGAGACTCTCTTTCGTTGTTTAATGTGGCCTCTAAAGATGGCACTTCCTCTCTAACAATATTTTTGCCCCCACTACCTTTACATTCCCTCTTTTGTCTTTTTGCTCGATGATTCTACACCACTGGTTGTGAATGCTCTCTAAATTGTTACACTGTAGTGGCGAGGTGTTGAATAGCTTCAGAACCTTTTTACCTTCTTTTGTTTTTCTTTATCTGAGTTAATGTGAAATGTTCTTCTTTTTTATGTAATCCCGGCCACTAATCAATTTGTCTGCCCGTCGTTTCTGTGGTAATAAAGTCACAAAAAATATCCACAAATCAGAAAATCATTAGACGGGTTATTTATGGCTTCATTTTCATCTATAAATTATGTTCGAAGTTGTTGGGTTTGTTTTTTCGTAGATAAGAGATAAAGGTGTGACATTTTAAGGGCTCCTACAGATACATGAAATAGTTGTAATTTAAAAATAATGATTTGATTTCTTTAGTAGAGATGTAAGATATTTTTAAAGGCACATTAGTTTTACATAATTAATACTGCTTTATATTTTAGTAGATTTTCAAAAAAAGATCAAGCTTTAATATAAATTCAAAGACCTATATAAATTGGTTTCCCTTTTGTTTCCCTCTAATATTGTTTACCACTTCTACTGTTCGTTCTGTGTTATCCATTGACTTCTCTTTTACCTTTTCTTCATTAGCAGTTGGATATTTCTACGTTAAAAATTTAAAGAAGTAATTACTTTAAATTTAAATTTCTTTTAATCTGGTGTAGTAGATACGATGGTTATTTTCATTCCAGATTAATTATAATAAACAAAGAGGCTTCACATACATACTTGATATTCATTAATCTTATTCGTATCTGAAAAAAATAAATAACGACATCTACATTGTAATATTATGATTTTTAACAATAACATAAAAACATTAAATCGTGTAAGTATAGCGTATTATCTTCTATGATTTCAAAACAGATGTTTGCTTTCCTTATCCAATTCTTTGGTGTATTGTGATTATACCAAACCACTGAAATAAACATTTCGCTTACTGTTAGTTAATTTATTTAGAACATAAATGTCTTTATTAATTATATATCTTTATAAAATATTTATGTGGATAAGAACAAACATCTCAGTCAAACTCTGTTTCATGCAAGTGTAATTCCGTGTTCTTCATGAGTGGCTTTTAGAACTTCGCCAAAGTTTCTGTTCCATGGAGCCTTACATCTCTGTTTTTCTATACAGTCTATTATTTTGTATGACACTAGTCCCCTCCTCAATATAATAGCTTGATTAATATAGAGATGTACAAATCAGGTAGCACAAATACAAACATTCAATGTTTGTATTTTGAGCACGATTTCCGAAGTGGAAATTGAAACGCCAATAAACGTACTTTAATCTTTAATTGTGGCTTATTCCCATTTAAATAGTAATGATCTCTGCTGATATATAACATATGGATCTTTCCAGAACATCAACTTAACCTTACCCATCAGCTACCAACATGATAAGTATTTTAAAATGTAATAAGTCAATATTAGTATGTTGCGAAGTCTCACTCCGTCTTCTTCTTCTTATGATTAAATATAAAGGTAAATTGGTAAAAAGAGATGTTACATCAAAACTAACTAAATCATAATTTATTCTTTTTTAAAAATTCAAAATCTAAGCAAATTTTATTTGTAGTTTATATATGAAAACAGTAAAATATCACATTTTGATTCAATTTTCCATATATTTGTTACATTTTTTCAGGCATCTATCAATGGTGAATAAATCTTCTTCTTTTTTGTTACTAAACAAAAAAGAATTTTTAAACAAAATTTTATTTTTGGCAATATAATTGTCAAGAATAAAAATTTTAAGTTGACATTTATGACATTGAGGCTTAATTGTAATTGGTCGCTCTTCTAACTTATTTATAAATTTAATTGTTTTTATGTTAAGAAACTTTTTCAAAATTATATTAAAATTTCAGAGAAACATTTATTAGATAAGAACATTTTTATAGTAATATTTTTTGAAATATGTTAGCAGCATTTTTATTAACTAAATTAATTTTATTTGGTGAGTTTTTTTCTTTCTAGTTTAACTTTGTAAGATATTTTGTATTTTTAGCAGCTCTTGATAATAATTGTAAACACAATTGAAAGCTCGAGTAAAAAATAGTTAACCAATGGCCCTTTTTTATTGACTCCAACCCATCCAAAACAGAATAATTGCCAGTCTAGGTAAGCGGAAAAGATGAAATCAGAGTTTAAAAACAATTTCCACTCAGGATGCCGAATCTTAGATACAGAAATAACCACACATTTGGTAAAAAATTATCAAATAATTCATCATATTACCAGTCGTAACTAGTTCTTAGTTTCGTTTGTAAGGCATTTAACATAATGTATATAATAACACTGCAGTGGCTTCCTTAGAGCGATTAAACATTTTAGACAAATACAAATTATCACGAAACAATCGTTCTTTCTGTATTTTATCATCTACTTCGATCATGACATGCCGTTGAATCTAATCTATAACAATAATAATATGATAATTGCTATTTGAAATTTAAAATTAAGAAAGAGAAACGCAGGTGGTGGTATACGATGTCAGGCCAATTTATTTCAACGTGTTCTATAATTGTTTGTATGTCTAGAAAGAAGAATCCTTTATCTATCAGTAGACAACTAAATGCGGAAGTGACTAGGTGTCACGAATATCGTGTCTACAAATTGTATATTTCCTTCTCAGAATTCTTGGCTGGCTCACCTTTAATTGTTTGTTTAATAGATTGGTAGTTTAGTTTAACGAGAAAAGATTTCGTATAAACACGTTGCGGTTAACCAAGGAGGATATAGGTACACTTCAATTATTATTTGATTCTATAAATTAAAGTTTTAAAGATAATTTTTTTTTTTTGAGTATTCGATAAATTTGAATACAAATTTATAGGTCCATTCTTTGAAAAAAAAAAGATACAAGAAAGGAAGATATCTTAAAAGCTCGGAGTCCAAGTGGGTTCTTGAAGGAGTATTTAATTGTTGTTACAGTGGCGTAGCTTTTGCAATAAGATTATAAAAGGACGAATTTCTTAAAATAAATTCCAAATAAAAGTCGAAAGGTTTTAAGGTCTTACAAATACACAACAAAATTTTGTGAGTGAGGAGAAATACTCGATAAGTGGTGCAGAACAGGGTTCTTTTGGAGGCTGTTATAGGAGATTATCGTAATGTTGTTGTTATCATCTAGGTGAGTATGAATATAAAAAAAGTTATTATGAATATAAAAAAGAGAAAACTTGAATACTTAGGCCACCTGATGAGAGGACAAAAGTACACGTTCCTACAAAATATAATGCAGGGAAAGATCCAAGGACGCAGAAATCCAGGCCTTAGAAGAATGTCCTGGGTGAGAAATTTAAGAAAGTGGTTTGGCTGTACCACTAACGAATTATTCAAAATAGCAGTTAATAAAATCAGAATCGCCATAATGATATCCAATCTCCGATAGGAGAGGCACTCAAAGAAGAAGAAGGTGAATGTCAACTGCCAGGTAATCGATTTCATGGGAATCAATGTGAGAGGTAGGATGTAAAAGTGGAAATATTTTTATCGATTAGTAGATAATGTCCAGGAGAGACCTAGCTTTTTGAGTATGGTAGAAAGAATATCTGGAAAAAATTGGAAGGAAGTGCCTTTCAGACTTATATCAGTAAGGGAGAAGATTTGTATATTTATTGTGAAGATCACATGATTCACTAGAGCTCTTTTTCTACCGCCACCCACACAGTTGACCGTACCTAATACACAATCGAATGTGACGATTTAATAATTGAGGACAAAGGTCAGTTCGACCTTATTGTTCCTGATTGTGGATACTACTAAGCGCCCGAACATACAGTTGGTTAGATCAGAGGTATATTTACTGATCATCTCCCGTCTGTCTGTTTTCTGTCATTATTGCGGGAGGTATCTTCCTCTTAGGAAGAAGACATTTGGCCCTCTGGTGAGTTGCAGGAGTCTCTCTTTTAGGGCAGCTGGGCTACCACGCTGTGTGCGTACCATGGCAATTTGGATATTTAGGGGTTTTCAGAAGATAGTCTCGGCTTTTGTGTTTGCTGCTAACGCAATTAGAGCAAGTCTTATGTCTTTTTGGGAATTCAGAGATTTCATGTTCATTTTGGCAGCAACGGCTACAATATTTGGAAGATGAACGGATGGTACTATGGGAGTGAGGAGCTTCACTGGGTCTGATTAAGCCATCTGTATAGATGCTGTTTTTGAAATTTTATAAAAAAGGATCACAAATCTTTAAAGCGTTTTCGTTCCAGTCGGACCATTATCCGTGAACAAGCCTAAAAGTATATTTCCACTTTAAAATGACAAATTAAAATTTTGACTGATATGTAAAGCAGGTCTACTATGTTTACATTTTCCATGAGATTGCACCATTTTTGGATTTTTGTTTGTCTTTGATGGTACTAAGATAATTTTTCCAGCTCGGTGAATATCATGACTGAAAAGGTCTGTATCATACAGTTTTTAACAGTGATTGAGCAATGGAAGTTATTCCTTAAACATAGTAAATATGGCATCGTCTATTATAGAAAATGTTACCACAATGTTGGTAAATTCGACATAGTTTTTGTTGTTGACAAATATTTACAATGATCTTCTATTTGGCTAGATACAAAAATATTGTCCAGACTGTATTCTCTCATCCACCTAAGAGCAAGTTTTTCGACGTGTATAAAATGTAGGTGGCCCTGATCTGCCCATAGCTCCAAGCGTCCACTATTGTCATCAGTATCAGTTTCTCTATATAAATATGTAGTACTTTGACAATTAAAATCGCCGAGTATGAAGTTGGTATTAGGATAGTTAAAATTGTCAGGTTTAGTGAAAATGTAATCTTTCCCAGCGGTTTGTATAAAGAAGTCTCAGAGAGCTTGTTGTACAAATAGTAATAATCTCTATGTTGTTGAGTTTACTAATAGCAGATCATGCTATGTTTAAACCAGATTGAGCAAATATAATACTTCTATATTTATCATGTAGTCTTTCAGCTATCAGCTTTATACCTACTATACTAGGTTTGGGACAATTCGGCCGTCTATGTGTTTCCTGCACTAGAAGCTCGTCACATTTGTGTTTAGCACAGATCTCTAAAAGTAAAGTTTTCTAATACAGAATACGGTGGTCTCATTGATATTGCAAATTTGTACGCACAGTAATGGGCAAATATATTGAGATGCATGCAGCAAATTTAGAGTGGGATATGTGGAATAAAAGGGGGAGTAGTGTTGTGTGACCAAAAAATGTGACTGTCAATATGATGTAGGTATTAAATTTGTAGCAGGTAAACAGAAAGATATGTGAAACTATAGGTACATGTTAGTCGAAAAACAATTACTCAATGATTTTAGGACATTTAGTATGGCAATTAGTATGGGTATAAGCTAATATGAAAACTCTTGTAGAAGTAAAGCTAAGACCTAGGTGACAGTATTAGATTTCGTATATGGATAAAGGTAACTGGCATAGCGGGAGGCACTTTTTCTAATGACCACAAAAATGACTAACATTCGAAAACTTACCAAAAACCAGACAATAAATATAACTGACTAAGATATGAAGACACAATGCTTATCCAAGAATAAATAAAAAAAGTGTTAAATTGTTCGTAGCTGAAAAATAAATGTGTTGTAATAAACTGGCATAAATGTCTGTGATCCTTTTCCAAGTTCGTAGTAAATGACTTATGCATTATAAAACGGAATTCAATACTTTCTGATTGTCGTTGAAAATCTAAGCTCATACAATTTACATCAAAACATAAAAGTGGCGTACTAAATGATTGTTCCTCTGATATTTTACTGTTTTGTGCATGCAATATTCTCATCAATATTAAAAAGGTCGTGATTGATTAGACCTGTACCCTATATCAAAGTAAATAAATTCTTACATATATTTTCATGTTTAATATTTTAAGCAAGACTTTTTTTAAATTTACGTCAGTGTTTGTCGGCGGAAATGATCATTGATATAGATACTCGTTCAAATAATTTTAAGTTATTAATTAAGTTACTATTTTATCATCGTTAAGTGACTTAAAGCTGTGTTTAAACTTTTTAAAAACAATTTTATTAAAAATCCTTTATAAAAGGTATATAATTAAAAACACCCTATCGGCTACATCACAAAACGTTTTCGGAATTAATATTCCATCATCAGTGTTATCTAGATGTACATGTTTTGAGCCAATAAATACTTAGGTAAAAATCTTTTAAATGTTTTTAACCTGAATTTAAGATACAGTAGTTGATTTTATACACTAGGATGTTAAAGTTACAACAGAAATTGTTAAAATGTTAACGTAAGATTCCACTGGAGGTTCCTAGTCCTGAGACAAAGTGTCTACGAGGACTTGTTGATAGCAACTGTCACTGGAATAAGTCCTCGTAGACACTTAAAGATAAAAACGACAAAAAGAAAAGAAAGAGGTGGAATCGGTCGAAACTAAATACAGATAATGCAAACAGAAAATTCTGCACTAAATTGAAAGAAAAACTACTAGTCCTAAAACCATCGAACATAGATAAAACATGGAAAGACATAAAAAATAGTATCTTACCAACAGCAGAGGAGACGATAGGACTAATGGAAGACAATAAAAGAAAGGATTGGTACGATGAAGAATGCGAGCAAGCTAGTAAAGACAAGGACAAAGCAAAACACAGGTGGGTGGCCACAGGGAAACAAAAAGATTTCCTACACTATAAAGAGAAAAAGAAAGAGTCGACAAATGCTGCAAAACAAAAAAGAAGAAATGGATCGAAGAATTACTGTAGGAACTCGAAGCCAATAGTAATGACAATGCAAGAGTATACAAATACATAAAATCACAGAGAAAAAAAGAGATACCAGCACATATTGGAAAATAGAATGGGAAACACACTATAGAGAACTGTTAAAAAAAAGACGATGCTGACAATAGGAATGGAGAACAATCAGAGCCTCCCTTATACAGCGATCATAGTCATCGCTCCTCTCAGTCATCTCCTTTATTTAGTCCGACCATCGTACTGGAGATCTTCCTCTGGATCTTTTACCCGCTACGTTACCTTCAACTATCATTCGCTCCATGCATAGGTACCTTCTCTTCTTTTAGTTCAAATGTCCAAAATATCTCAGTATATTTTGGTTGATATCTAGTTGTAATGAGTCTAGTTTTTATGTTTAAGTTCTGCTAGAATTAAGTTATTTGTGCGATGGGCGGTCCATGGTATGCTCAACATTCTACGGTAGATTCACATTTCTAATGTCATTATACGCTTTGGATCGGTTTTTTTTATTGTCCAAGTTTCTGAAGCATAGGTGGCAATAGGAAATATCAATGCTCGAACAAGGCGTGATTTTGTGTTTTTTTGTGATGTCAGTGTTCTTCCAAATATTTGTAGGTTTGGCTGTTGCCGATCTGGTCATTGTGATGCGTCGACGGATCTCGCTTCACATCCTCCACTGATATTAATAACGAATCCTAAGTAATTAAATTGCCTGACCACTTCGTAACCTGCCATGTTTCTTATTTCTGCTTGGTTGTTTCTGATTCAATCGATGACCATCACTCTACTTTTCTGCATATTTCTTTTCAAACTATATTCCGTGTTCACCGTGCCTAGCCTATTCATAATTTGTTCTAGTTCTTCTGGTCATGATGTCAATATAACAGTGTCATCAAAATAACGTGAGTTTTTTATTTTTCTTCCTCCTATCATTGCTCCACCTTGCCATTGCTCAAAAACTTGACGCATTATATGTTCAGTATATACATTAAATAGAATAGGGGATATTATGCATCCCTGTCGAACTCCAGATTTTAATTTGAAGTTTTTCAAAACCACATTATCAACTCTTACATTAGCAGTAATATTTACACATAGATTTTATAATAAATAGATTAGATATTCTGGAGTACCCATTTCTCTAAGTATATGCCACATTTTATCTCATTTTACAGTATCGTAGGCTTTGGAATAGTCAACAAAGCATAAATATGTTTCTATGTTAAACTCTCGAAATTTTTCGATAATTTGATGAATATTAAGAATATGTTCTCTTGTTCCTCTACCTGGGACGAATCCGCATTGTTCTTGGGGAATTTGTGGTAAGAGAATTGATTTTAGTCTTTCATTTATGATAGCTAGAAGTACTTTGCTCGCGTGTGATGTCAATACTACTGTGTGGTAATTACTGCAATCTGTCGCTGAACCTTTTTTTATATATGAAAATAAACATGAGTTTACCCCAGTCATTTGGCCACTTTCTGGTATTCCAAATCTCATTGCAAATTCTAAGCATTACTTCCGTCCCTAAGTCTTCCATTTCTTTGAGTGTTTTAGCTGTTATTCCCCCCTTCTGCTTTTCTGGAGTTTAGCTTTTTAATTGCCGGCTCAATTTCTGATTTTAATATTTGAGGTTCTTTTTCATAATTTCTTTTCTATGTATTATTGTCTGGATCGTTGTTAGAGAATAGTATTTCGCAATATTGTTTCCACATCTCTGCGATACCGTCTGGGTTTGTTATGATATTTCCACTATTATTTTTGATGATCTGTGTTTACGGTTTGAATTCTCTCGGTAGATACTTGACTTCTGAGAAAGCTCTAGATTTTTGGCGGTCAGCGTGTTCCTCTTGTTGTACACACATGTTTTTAATATAATTATTTTTGTTCTTTCTACACAAGTGTTTTATAGTTGTATTTATGGTGCGTATCCCTATTTCGTGTTGTTTTGAATTTGATGTGCCGTTTCTAAGTTTTCGTCTTTCTTCTACAAGATTGAGAGTCTCTTCAGTTATCCAATGTTTTTTCTAGCTGTTTTGTCTTTGGGAGTAGTGTAACCTCGAAAATCTTTGTTGGATGGTGCTAGAAAGGTCACCAATGGAGACACTGCGGACGGCAGCTAGATGGTTGGTGAAGAGCGAGTCGTGGGTTCGAAACTAGCTTTTGGAACCGGTAATAGGTCCAACGGATGAAATAAGTAAAGATAGGATATAAAATATTAGAAAAGATACAGAAATAAACAAAAAGATAGATGGGTCACTCAATTTTTTGGGGTTTAAGGAGAAAATTAAGAAACCTTAGAAAAGGAAAGGGATAAGGAAAGATCTTTTGGTTCTAAGACCAAATCTAAGGAAAGATATCAATAGTTAATTATTATATAAATTGGGTCAACACACTATAAAAACAAATAATACATATATTAGGTGGACTCCATCCACCTACTTACCTACGAAACTAAATCAGCCTGCTCTTTCTTCTGGTCGAAGGTACAATAATAATTAAAGGTAAAAAGCAAATATTCAGAGTTATTGCTAAATCAGGAAACTTGTTAGGAGTAGATAAATAAAATTCATACATAAAACAAAAACAATATAATCAACAACACAATGATATAGGCGACTGAATGTACACAAAAGTAATAAAAAATGCA
The DNA here is from genome assembly GCA_918026665.1 of Diabrotica balteata. Classification (NCBI taxonomy): domain Eukaryota; kingdom Metazoa; phylum Arthropoda; class Insecta; order Coleoptera; family Chrysomelidae; genus Diabrotica; species Diabrotica balteata. Next base: position 82,452,001 of record OU898276.1, read on the forward strand.
CCATAAATTACTAAATGGTGGTATACATATAAAAATGAACATTAATGTACCTTTACAAATACAATAATATTATAATGCACAGGTTCAATTATCAGCGAAGAGAGCCTAATGCTAATAAAAATATTCTACTAAAGTTGATTAAAGAAAGTCTCTCTTTGCTGTTTAATGTGCATATCTCGAGATACCGGGTTAAAACTGTATAACAATTATAGCAAATAACAAAAATTAATCAAATCTAAATTTACAAGAATACAAAAAGGTTACAGAAATAAAAATGTACCCAACCCGCACTTGGTTGTAATTAATTATCTATCTCGCACTGTTATTTACTGATTGATTGAAAATTTAATGTTCGCCATTATTATTTCTTAAAATTTCTTAGTATCTGATAGAAAGTTCGTAAGAAAGTATTGAATGTTCTTTAATCATTATCATCATCATTTTGGCTTTACAACCCTGTGTGGGTCCTAGCCTCCCCAAGAATTCTCTTCCAGTCGTCCCTATCCATCGCCTTCCTCCGCCAAGCACGTATTTCCATATTTCTCATATCTTGGTCTATGTTATCTAGGAATCTTGTTCTGGGTCTTTCTCTTTTTCTTTGACCAATAGGTCTATTAAGGAGCGTTTTTCTAGCTGGGTCGGTTTGCTCCATCTGCATTAGAGGGCCTACCCACCTCAGACGCCCTATCTTAATGTGTTTTACGATATCTGGTTCCTGGTATATTCTATAGAGTTCGAAGTTGTATCGTCTTCTCCAGACACCATTTTCATTTACCGCTCCATAGATTCGCCTCAGTATTTTTCTTTCGAAACATCCTAACATGTTTTCATTGCTTTTTGTTAAAGTCCAGGTTTCTGAACCATATGTTAGGACTGGGCGTATTATTGTTTTGTAGAGTTTAACTTTTGTATTTCTTGATATTGCTGTAGATTTGAAAAGGAGATTAAGCACAAAATAGCATCTATTAGCCGTGCAAATTCTGCGGTTTATCTCTGCGGTAATGTCATTTTCAGTATTGACGAGCGTTCCCAGGTATACAAATTCGTTAACTTCTTCGATGACGTCGTTTTCTATAACAAGTAGCCGTCGTATTTGTGGTTGCGGACCTAGTTTCATGTATTTGAATTTTCTATAAACTGAATGCAAAAAATCAGTCGTTACTCTCAACTACAGGTGAAGACATGGATGAACTTAGATTCGCCAACATGATTTAAGATAATATTATACCATACCATGTTATTCGCCCAGATAAGTGGAGATACTATGATTATAATAACTTACAGTAATTCTTGATGACTGCTGCACTAATTCACTGAAGTTAATTTACTTTACTACAAGAGATGATATTATGAGCGAAGCGTCTGTTCTCAAAGATCGCCCCACGAGAAGTAAGTCTTTACTCAACGAGTGCTCGCTCAGAAATAAGTTGGTTTCTCTAATATTTTACCAAACTTTCACCAAAAAAAAGAAGGGATATCTCCAACTTAAAAATCACAGGCCAGCCTGTATTTATTTCTAAGAAGAGAAAGTTCTAACGACCATCGGAAAGTTTGAGGTAATTTGGTATGAGAGAAAAGTAAAATCCTTTAGATTAGGTTATTATAGAAAAACATTACAACGTGCCCCTGACGATATTTATCAAATTTATCATAAAGGAACCCGGCCTTAAATCCGGAAGGAATTAAACGAGGATTACCTAAACCGTCGTCTTTAATAAGCTGTCTTCCGTATTTTGAGGTAGTTGATAGGTTCAATAAAATTTTACAACCTTTTTGCGAATACGGCCATGGGCGTATCAGCAACGAAGGTGAAGTGAAGAAAATAATTAATATTTAAATTATATAAAAAAAAATGTTACAGTAGTATTGTTGATCGCTTCAGTGATCCAATTCTTTTTGTACTCCCACGTTTTGTTCAGGGCATCCAGTAGTCACTGGTAGGTCAGATTCTGCTAATGCTTCTCTAAACTTTTCCGGCTGTTTTGAAATCAATTTTTGTCTTTTATTTGTGAATGTTTTCCTGTGTAACTTAATGCTAAACTCTGCTTGTGACATCTTGTGGTCAGAACCTCAGTCTGCAGCTAGTTTTGTCTTTACGTTGATTATTGAGCTTCTCCATCGTTTAGTGACAAGAATATAATCTATTTGATTCTTGCATCGTCCTCCAGGTGAAGGCTATGTTGATAATCTCCGCAGATAATGGAACGATAATCTAAATCAAGGGTGCTCAAACGGTCGATCGCGAGTGCTTTTTGGGTAGATCTCGAGAAGAAAAAAAATTTTAATAAGTAGGTAGGTAACTAAACTACTGTCAGCAAAGTTAAACGTTTTTATTAATACTGAACTATACAAATACATAGAATGCTTGACTAAGCATCATTGCAATTCAAAGAAGTGGGGACAAAAAATACTGTCCACACAGCATATTTTATATTTGCATATATTAACTAATTATTTTATTAATTCAATATTTATTATAATTATTAATCAAATTTGGGATGATATTCTATCAACTACAAAAATGTATTACGTAATAAAATAACACTGCTTGCGGCAAAAGGTGGCTTTATCAAAGAAACGCGCGGCACTTGTCAAAGAAAAGCTGTGTTGTTTCTAGACGAGAGACAGTACAGTCTAGTTTCGGGCGGCGCGTTTGGCGGAAACATTCGAGACTTTCGTTCACGCCGTTATAAATGTTGCGCCTGCAGGAATTGGAGTTATTCTCAATTGTAACTTGATAGCGATCCTACGTCGATACAAAGTTTATTATTAAATAGTAAAAAATGAGTGCAGTGAAGAAATCTAAAACGTATCATTTTAATAAGGATTAGGAGGAAGAATTTTTCTTTCTATGGTGAAGGACAAGTCTTCTTCTTAGAGTGCCGTCTCCCTACGGAGGTTGGCAATCATAATGGCTATTTTTATTTTAGAACTTGATGTTCTAAACAAATCGATCGATCTGCATTGGTACCAATCACGTAGATTCTTTAACCATGAGTTCTGCCTTCGGCCAACAGATCTTCTTCCTTGAATCTTTTCCTGTATTATCAGTCTCAAAATTTCATATTTTGGTCCCCTCATCACGTGGCCTAGGTATTCCAGTTTTCTGGTTTGTATAGTGGTGATTAGTTCTGTTTCTTTACCAACCCTCTCCAGTACTTCTTTATTTGTAATTCTATCAGTCCATGATATTTTCAATAATCTGCGGTATAACCAGAGTTCGAAGGCCTCGATTCTTTTTAAATTACATTTTTTTAATGTCCAAGTCTCAGCTCCATATAATAATATTGAAAATATATAACAGCGAATGGTACGTAGTCTGATCTCCAAATTTAGATTTTTGCACGTTAGGAGTGGCTTCATTCGTATAAATGCTGATCTGGCAATCTCTATTCGTCTGTTTATTTCTACAGTATGATCATTGGTTTCATTGATCAAAGTTCCCAAATACTGATATTTTTCTACTTGTTCTATCACGTTACCATTTATTGTCAATAGGTGATGTATATTTTGTGGCCTTTTTGTAATCAGCATGTACTTCGTTTTTTTAGCGTTTATAGTAATTCCCATCTCAGCACTATTTATACTCAAGCTTTCGATAAGATGTTGTAGATCCTCTATACTCGTTGCTATGATCACAGTGTCGTCTGCATATCTTAAATTATTAATTAATTTTCCGTTAACGGTGACTCCCGCTTCGATATTATTGAGCGTGTTTTGGAAAATTTCTTCAGAATATAAGTTAAACAAAAGTGGTGATAACACACATCCCTGTCTAACTCCTCTACAGATCCTCATTTCTTCTGAGTGTTGCCCATCAATTTGAACCATGGCACTTTGGTTCCAATATAATGTTTGCACTATATTTATGATTTTACTGTCAATGCGCTTGTTCATAAGTATTGATATTAGTTTTTCATGTCTTACTTTATCGAAAGCTTTTTCGTAGTCAACGAAGCACAAGTGTAGATCAACATTTACAACCCGACATCGCTGAATTAATATGTTGATGTAAATAGTCCTTCTCGAGTACCCATTCCATTTCGGAACCCGAACTGCGTCTCGCTAATATCCTCCTCGAGACTTTCGTATATTCTCTTATGTATTATTTTTAGCAGAACTTTTAAAGTATGACTCATGAGGCTCAGTGTTTGATAATCAGAGCATTCTTTTGCTGCTTGTTTTTTAGGGATGGTTATAAATGCTGACTTTAGCCACTCCTGTGGTATTATTCCCGTATCGTACACCGTGTTGAATAAATCTGCCAATACTTCCAAGTTGTCCTCTTCCACTAGTTTTAACAGTTCTACTGGTATTTCATCTAATCCAGCTGCCTTATTGTCTTTAGAGTTTTTGATAGCATATTTGATTTCATCTATCGTGATCTTCTGTATCTCTAAAGGATTTACTTCTTGTATTTTCTGCATTTCACCTCTTTCATCTTGGAAAAGTTCTCTAACGTACTCCTCCCATCGCCTTAACTTCTCTGGTAAATCTACTAGTAGTACTCCTTTTTTGTCTTTTATGTGTCCTTGCTGTCTATTTCGACCCATTCCAGTCACTTCTCTAATTTTTTTGTGCATATTTCTCATATCATATTTTGTTTCTAGTTCTTCTATCTCTTTACATTGCTTCATCAAATAGATTTCCTTAGCTGTTTTGATTTTTTCCTTAAGTATTCGTTGTATTTCTTTATACTTCTGTAGATCTTTTCCTTTATATTTCCTTCTTTCTTCCATCAGTAATAGTATTTCTTCTGTCATCCAGTGTTTTTTAGCCTCTGATTTATGTTCTATTAAACTTTCTTGAGCTGGTTTCAGTAATGTGTTTTTGATATTACACCACTTTTTATTTACATCCATAATTTGTTTGTTGTCAGTTAGTGTTTTTTGCATATTAACATTCACATTATTTTTTGTTTCGTTTTTTATTTCTTCGTTTTGTAGCATTCTTACGTTAATTTTTGGTTGTTGTTTTCTGAGTTTAATTCTTTTTAATTTTATTTTCACGTCAGCCACTAGCGGATTGTGGTCTGAGTTAACATCTGCTCCAGGATAAGTTTTAACTGAGGTTATAGAGTTTTTATATCTGCTATTTACGAGTATAAAGTCTATGTGGTTTCTGACAATGTGGTTTTCTGTATGTGAAGGAGACGTCCATGTATATAGTCTTCTTTTAGGAAGCTGAAACCAAGTATTGGCAATTACCATATTCTTTTCTTGGCAGAATTCTATGAGCCTTTCTCCTCTCTCGTTTCTAGTTCCTAGTCCGAACTGTCCAACTATATTTTCAACTGTACCTACTCCAATTTTTGCATTAAAATCTCCTAAAATGTAAGTAATATCTCTAGATTTTGTTAACTTGATTGTATTGTGCAATTCTAAATAAAAGTTTTCGATCTCATCTTCGGTCTTATCAGCAGTGGGAGCGTAAAGTTGGATCATATTAATATTACAGTTCCGTGCTTGAATTTTTAGCATTATTATTCTTTCTGAGATTTGAATCACACCTAACACTGATTTTTTAATAGTGTTGCTTATGATAAAAGCTACTCCGTATCGATGATCAGTTTTGTCTCCTCCAGTGTAATAAATATTGTGGTTATTTATTGATATCTCTCTATTTCCTGACCACTGTACATCGCTAACCCCAAGTATATCTATATTTAGCCTCTTCTTCTCTTTAATAACATTGTGTGGTTTTCCAGGCTGATACATACTTCTTACATTCCAGGTAGCTATTTTTATCTGAGAGGGTTGAGTATTTTTTTTGTGGTATTTTGTGTAAGGGTTTCGCATGTTGACGACCGAGGAGGCCTTGCGTTCTGATGGTTGTCCTCCCCTGCCGGATTTTGGTCTCCGATTACCATAATCAATAATGTTTCTTGCGCAAATAATGCTAGCCATTATAATTTATACTAGAGATGTCATCAGGGACCTTTAATGCAGTGGTTTCTCGTTGCCTTCTGCATTCTGATGCCGTTGACCACTTTCTTGGTTCTTCCGCCTTCGAGACCAATTTCTCAGTCTCAGGACAATAGAGTGTCCTTCCACTTACTAGCTCATCCGCCCTAAGCCGTTGGCCAGTAAATGGTTGATTGCTTATCCCGGCAAACACTCGGACGTCAGAGCCTCGTTAGTTATCTAGCAGGATGTACCAGAAGACCATGATCTAGATCATCATACAAGCAGGTGAGGTTGACATTTGAATAGGAGTGGCTATTTGTTGCGCTTCACTATCCCATTACATCCCATGGAGATGAAGGACAAGTGCATTTGTGTTATTTGTCGTGCGTCAGTTGCAATACCTAAGCGTGGTAACTTAGAGAGGCATCATAAAACGGTTCATAAAAACTATGAAAAGGATTTTCCGCCACAGAGTGAATTAAGAAAACGAAAAGTAAGTGATTTGATATCTTGTTTGAAAAAAGAACAATCCTAGTTCACAAGACCTGCCAAACAATCAAAAGCTGCTACGATCGCGTCATTTAAAATATCTCATATTTTGGCGAAACACAAGAAACCATTTGAAGATGGATCGGTGGTGAAGGAAACATTTATTGAAGCGGGTGAGACTTTATTTGGAGATTTTAAAATAAAAATAAGAAATCATGTCTGCTATTAGAGAACTTCAGTTATCTCGTCCGACTGTCATGAGGCGTATTGAAGTCATAAGTCAAGACATCGCAGTTAAACTAAAACATGATATCATGGAATGTACATACTTTTCTTTACAGTTCGACGAATTCATCGATATGACAGACACTGCCCAGCTATGTACTTTTATTCGGATGGTATTCAATGACATGTTGGCTAAGGAAGAATTTTTGACAATTATTCCTCTGAAGGGGAAGACCCGTGGCGAAGATATATATGACGTTTTCTTGAATTTTGTAAAAAACTACGAGCTACCAATATATAAATTAATGTGCATTACAACCGATGGAGCACCAGCAATGACTGGAAACAAAAACGGTTTTGTGGCATTGTGTCGAGCTAATGAAGAATTCCCTTCATTTTTTTCATTCCATTGCATTATACATCAACAAGTTTTGTGTTCAAAAGTTTTAAACACGGAGGAAACTATGGGCATTGTAACAAAAATTGTGAATTCCATCCGTGCACGTAGCTTGCAACGGCGGCTCTTTCAGTTGCAGCTGGAAGATAGGTAGTCAGCTGAACACACTGATTTAGTTCTTCACACGGACGTCAGGTGGTTGAGTCGCGGAAAATTCCTAGAAAGGTTTCAAGAATTATTGCCCGAAATAACAGCTTTTCTAAACGGAATAGGTGATGACACTCAGATTTTGAAAAACAAAAAATGGCTAAATAATTTGGCATTTTTGACTGACATCACAATGTACTTAAACACTGTTAACTTGGAGCTTCAAGGTAAAGGAAAATTATTGAGATGATTAGCGCAGTAAACGCATTCAAAAGTAAATTGCAACTTATGATAGATCAACTGAAAAGAAAGGATCTGAAACATTTTCCGTATTTGAAAGCAAGGATTCCTCAGTTGAATTATGATAGGTATGAGGCTGAATTATCAAATATTTTGGGACAATTCGAAATGCGTTTTATGATTGCAGTAAATTGGAAAATATAGCATCACTTATGAGTTATCCTTTTTCATGTAAAAACATTGAGGAATTAGATACTGAAATAGCAAGTCAGTTTAAAAAAGAATGTAAAAGATTTGAAATTCTAAGTGATGAAAATAAAAGAAAATTTGAGACATTTACTGCAAAATCAATGTTTAGATTGGTATTGTATTTTGTTAATTAAACATACAGTAAAATCATATTGTTCTGAAGCTATTTTCTTGTGGCATTTTAAATTAATTACTATTTAACTGGGAATAAGCCACAATTAAAGATAAAAATACGTTTATTGACGTTTCCATTTCCACTTCGGAAATCGTTCTCAAAATACAAACAGTAAATTAAACAAACTTTCTTTTTTGTTACATAGCGAAAAATTCTCCTAATAATTTAATTTTATCTGACTCATTTATATCGACAATTTAGACATACATTATGCATATTAAAGTAGACGACTTTAAAATGATATTGCCAATATTGTTGAGTTGCGCTCCTGGGACGACTTTACTTATAAGATAGTTCATTCGATTACATGAAATCAACTTTAACTTGAGAATATCCGTCAGAAAAAAATCATAGCGTGTAATAGACAAACACATGAGTGATTCCATAGTAAATTATGAGGGAAAAAACCAGGAAAAAAACCTCATAATACTATCCCGATATGGTAAGTATTTGTTCGTGCATTTAGTTTACCTTCAATAAACACCAAAATTCTGATTTTATATGTTTCGTTATTTAAAAAACATAAATGATGTATCCTCTATATGTTACTGACTTACTAATACTAGTATTTTCTTATTAATAAATTCCTCTTTCAATATTGGTAACCAGATCCTACTACATTCTGCCGAGGAATTTGCGACACAATTGGCCTCATTTAGCATAATTAAAGCCGCTTCTTTGATTTTTCTTTTTTTACCATCCGTCTCTTTTAGGATTACATTTGAATTATTCCATTGAACCCTATGTTCATTATCCCATACGTGTTTACATATTTGAGATCTATCAAATTCTCTATTTTTAATATAAGATTGATGTTCACTTATTCTAACAGTTAATGGCCTTGATGTTTCACCTAAATAAAACTGATCGCATTCACAAGGTATTTTATAAATGCAATTCTTTGTCCTTTCTTGTTCATTGTTAGTATGTAACAAAAAAACAAAGTTTATTCAATTTACTGTGTGTATTTTGAGAACGATTTCCAAAGTGGAAATTGAAACGTCAATAAACGTATTTTTATCTTTAATTGTGGCTTATTCCCAGTTTAAATAGTAATTTACAGTAAAATCAGATTCAAACATACCAATTACCTATCTTAAAAAATAAATAGCAATTTCTCATATTATAACTGATTCATATTAAAAAGATATTTTCAAAGATCGTTGAATCCAGATAACCGTCCAAAAGTTGTAATGAAGAAACGATTAATAAACCAAACCAAACACACATATTTTTAATTTCAACTTAAAATTGAATTAGGCTACAATTACAGCTACGCACTTGGTAAAGTAAAGGGTGTATTATTACAAATAAATAGTAGGCTCTGATAGTGGTGTATAATTAAATACGAACAGACAGATGCTTGCGTAAAAAATCGTTCTGTACATTTATTATATTTTATTCTCCGGGAGGTTGGAACCATGTTTCGAGAATATACATATATTTTGCGTTTTGTACACACCGGGGATTTTTTTGTATTCTTTTTTATTCTACTCATGCAGATAGAATAAACAAATAATTATAGATCGACGGTATTGGAATTAAACATATGCACAATATGGAAACATGCGAGTTGAATGGGAAAAAATACATTTTTTGTCAGTCGCCTTTTACATGATCTTATGAAATATCTAAAAACGGTTGAATAAACGCCAGAGGCCATATCTTGATATCACAGAAATTAGTATATACAGGGTGTTAGTAAATACGTGCGACAAACTTTCGGAACTGATTCTGCATAAAAAAGTAATAAGATTTTTCTTACAAATTGACGATTTATTTATTGCTCTGAAACCGATTGAGATAATGATAATGAAATTTGGTGGGGTTTGAGAGGTAGTTGTTACCAATTTTATGACATACAACTAAGAATTTTATATTCGTCATTGGCGCTTTTACGAGTAATGATCTGAATGATTAAAAAAATAATAATATGCCACTGAGTATTTCAAATTTATTTTCAGCATCAGTTTTTAGTAAAAAAGATGGCTTGGAGTAATTAATGATCATTAAGATCAGGGGTGCTCAAACTTGAACTGCTGGCGATCTACCTCAATATTTTTAGACTACTTACGATCGACTTTGAGAGACTGCAAGTGTATGTGATGCAGGGTTCTCGTACATACACGATACACCCTACCTACCTAGGTAGGGCGTACCGTAGCATATATAGATATTAGCTTTCTGCACAATATAGGTACATTATTTTAGTCAAGGTTTGGGTTAGGTTTAGTTAGGTTCTTCTCTACAATATCAATAAAAAAACTCATAGTTATTCAAAATTGCGAGTTTATTTGTTGTTACAAAACAAAAGAGTTACATATGGTGGTAAACTTAACTAAGGAGTGGCTTTGAGTGCTTATCGCAAGCATGATGTCATAATGATCGTCAGTTAGTCGATTGCGATATTTTGACTTAATTATCTTCATTTCAGAAAATGCAGACTCGCACAAGTAAGTTGACCTAAAAAATGCCGTCAGTTGAAGGGCGATTTGCCTTACATTCGGATATTTATCTTCAGATATAAAACGCCAGAAATTTGTACAGATACTGTAGCTTTGAGATGTATATCTGATATAATCTGCACCAACTCATTTTCAACAGAACATGAGTTCATATTAAATTCTTCCATCCATTGGCTAACATTCGGCATTATAATGGATAATCTTTTACTTATAAAACTTTTCTTTTAGCTTTCCCATATTTTGAATGTTCGGTTTATGGTTAACAGCAGCTGGTTGAAGTTTTTTTTTCTAAATACTGATCACCAAATTATAATAAATATAATGATCACAAATAATTATTATATTGTTCAAGACTGTGACATCACAATCACGAGCTACAATCTTATTTTGATAAAGATGGATCTACAACTGAAAATATTTATTTGTAAATATTTATTTGTCTTCTGTAGTGGATTTTCTACCAGACCGATTCTTGTTTTGTTTGTTGCCAGTTTCAAAAAAATTTATAAATAATGGATCTAAAATAATATGCAGTAGTTACGGACAGTCCCTTCAAAACATTTTTATCTGGACGATGGATTGGAGGACATATACCCATAAAATGGCCACTGAGACCACCAGATCTGACTAGATATTTTTTTTGTGATGTTATCAAAGCTCTGGCTATAGGTACCATAAAAAATTCATAAAATTTTGTCGGTCTATGTCGGAGATTTATACAAAAATGTAATGACACAACTAGAAAAATATTATAGAATGTTAATTACAAAAATTGGTTTTACTACTATCAACAGCTGATTGGTAAACAATTTAAATACAAAGGGCCAATTGTTCGAATACTAATCAAAACTTGATTGTAACTAAATATTTGATTACAATCAAGTTTTGATTAGCGTTCGAACAATTTACCCTTAATATACTTAAATTTTGTTTTTAATAATGAAATTTATTAATGTAACAATTGTAATATTTTTCCTATTTAATCAGTTAATAAGAGGTTTAAAGGTTTATACGAAATCTAAGGAGAAATAACATAAATACAACAAAAATATAACCCATCAACATCAATATATTTAAAAGTCACTACCCAATTACAAGAGCTACCTAAATATCTCCAACAAACATCCAGATGATACCAAATCTACAGACCAGTATTAACCATCGGAGATGACTTAACTGCAAAACTTATATCAACCATGAAAAATGAAATAGGCTATGGGCCAGAAGGAAGCCCCATTAAACTTTTAAAAAATGCAACACAAACGCTTGTTTGTATGCTGACAGAATTTTTTAATAAATACCTAAACGGAGATATATACCTGAAAGATGGAAACAGGGTAAGATCCTTCTTTTGTCTTTGGATGGATGGGCATCGATACATAGAAAAAAAGATAAGGCAGACTGCAAAAACTACCGCTGCATTCACCAGCACTCTCAGGAGATTTTATGCAAAAGTTATGAACTCCAGTTCAAAACGAATATGAACCACTTGAGATGGAACAGCAAACAAGATTTCGAGCTGGACGATCTTGCATCGACCACATTTGCAGTTTAACCCAAATAAATGAAAAAATAATTACTAGGAATAAACCAACTCATCTATTATGTCTGCACTTGACGAAAGCTTATAATACAATACCAATACGTAGATCATGGCAAGTACTAAAAAGCTCTATTAATATTACACTTATGAAAGCAATGCAATAATTCTACAACAATCTTCAATATAAAAAAAGATTAGTAGCCAGTTCTCCGAGAATTTTTGGGGTAAATAAAGGACTAGGGTAAGGACTTGCAGTATATCTCCAAGACTCTTTAAAATCTACCTAAGTGAGGCAATGAAGAAATGGAGATCATGTTCTGGAATGATTAAACGATGAAGCAACCCCATATACGCTTTATTTCGTGGACAATCAAGTGGTTATTGCACAGGACCAGGAGGATCTGCAATTTATGACAAAGCGATTAATACAGGAATACGAGCGATGGAGACTTAATGTTAACAAAAACAAAATACATGTGCATAAGAGAAGCTGAAAACGATGAAATAAACTTTTTTTATATCCTTTATTTATTGTAATTTGTTTCTCCAAAAAAAAAAACAATAATCAATAAATTTATCACGTAATTAACACAGGGGAGATCCGTCCAGTAACACAAATCCTGTAAGATAAATTTCTAATATACATAAATATTTGAAATATAAATAACACTTTACAAAGACATTTGCAAACATATTAAAAAATAGCAATAGTTAAAATACGCACACAAGTGCGCGAGTATACGTGTATGGATGTAAAGGTATAGAAAGGTCAAAGGGGTCACAGCGTTTTAGTCTTCCTCTCCTCAGTCGCTTAAGTTAGTCTTGAGCAAGCGTATTTGGATGGTTCAGTAGTCTATTTTTGTAAGTGCCACTGAGTGGGACAATGGGTTCTTTAATATTTTGGATCTGAAGGTCTCGATGTATAATATAATTGGACACATACCACGGTGCATTGGTAATATGTCTCAAAACTTCAGATTGAAAACGCTGAAGTTTCAGTAAGTGAGAATTATCCCATATCTGGATACACTAGGTCCAAACTGGCTGTAGAATACATTTATACAGTAATAGTTTATTATGTAGACTTAATTTGGATTTTTGAACACCGCCATGAACACCAATACAGTTTCCTGTATGTTAATCCTAGTTGCAGTTCGCTTTGTCCAGATGTGCTTTCCCCAATTTAGTCGGCTGTCAAAATGTACTCCCAAGTATTTAACATAGCTTTTTTTGTATTATGGTATTGTTTATATGCACAGGTGGTACACTCTCTTTGCGTAAAGTTAATTTTATATAAGCTGATTTGCTACCATTTACTTTAACTCGGCACAGTTTTAACCATTTCTCTAGTTTATTTAAGTGAATTTGTAAATTTTGACAGGCTGTAAGAGGAACCGAGCTAGAAGCCATTATCACAGTATCATCTGCATAGGTAGCAATTGTGCTGTTTACTCTTTTGGGAATATCTGCCGTATAGAGTAAGTATAAAGTTGGTCCCAATATACTACCCTGAGGTACTCCTAATAGAATTGGAGATATGTTTAATACTGCTTTATTTCTCTATTATATTTTTGGAATAGAATTGATACCCTTTAAATTAAGTGTCACATGAACTCATTTCAACATATAAAATGTGATTTTATATGAGATATGTTTAAATTCGTAGTAAATATTAATGCAGTATGTGCATGCCTTATATGAATTTATTTGAAAAATATTTGAGCATGATTTTAGTACACTTTTATAAATATTATCAAGTACACAGAATTTTTGACTAATAACTTATCTTATGTGAATATTATAGATCGATATATCCCGGTTATAAAATTATATTCGTCTAGAATTTCCTAACGAGTCAATTAATTTTCAAGGAAGAAAATAGAGAGCAACAAATCTAATATCCACAACTCCTATGTCTAATTTATCTTGTTGCTAATTTGACATATAGTCAGGATATACCAATCTCAAAGATAAAATCAGCGCTGAAAGGAAAGAATAAAATCAATGAAACCAGTCAGACTAATAGAGTCAGCGGCATAAAAATGTTAAGGACTTGTTCCGAGGGTGTCACTTCTTCTCTTCCGAAGATATGAGAGTCGATAACGCGAACAGTTTGAAACATTTACACCCTAATCTTCGTCGCAGTGTACGATGAGCGTAAATCACGACTTCAGGTACCTCTGTCACGATGTGACTCACACAGCACAAGTCGGTACTCACTACCATGGAATTTAAAAGATATGTGGTTACACTCGACAAAATGAATGCTAATTTAATCAAATTATTGTAATACTATTTTATTAAAAACAAGTTTAGATAATAAAAGTTTGGTTAATCGAGTAATGTTTGAATATGAGCGAGGACAGCTAGCGTTTAATAAAAGGCTATTTCACCTTTTTTTATTAAAAATGAATTTTCGATGTTCGTTTATAATAATTTTCACATTTCATATAATTTAAGTAAATAACCAGATATATTACTATATACAGAGTGAACCAAAAGTCTGGAATCGCCTAATTATTTCTTAAATGGATGGTCCGAAATGTACAAAACCGGGATACGCCTACTCTGCAATTTCTCTCTTTCTTGTCTTTTTCCCATTACTGAGGATTGTGATTTCTTCCAATATTTTTAACAACTGTTCTCAATTGGTCCCTCTCTTCAGCTGCTCTAAGACCTTCGCAGACTTGATATGACCATCTAGTTAGTGATCGTCATCTTGATATTCTCCCCGGAACGTTTCCAGATACAATTAATCTCTCCAAACCATCATCACCTCTGCGAACCATGTGCCCGAAAAATTGCAGAATACTTCATCCCAGGATGTCTGTCCGTTCCGAACGTTGGCAATCATTCTGGCTATTATGACTTTGTTAGTTGCTATACGGAATAGTTGTACTGTCGTTCTATACCATGCTCTCAGGTTACAAGCAAGGATATTCTTCGTCGTCCATTTTTCCTTCAATTTTACCTTGCAAATTGTCTTGGAGAAGCTCGTATGTACCTTGATTTTTCATTATATGTCCCAAGTAGCTGCAGCTTACGGCTCTTCACGATGTTGACCAAATCCGCGGTTGTGTTCATCCTCCGCAGTAATTATTAGTTGGTGACTTTTTCTGTCCATGGTATCGTCAGGATCCTTCTGTATAACCATAGCTCAAAAATCTAAAGTTTTTATAGTTTTCCTTAATGTCCACGTTGCTACTCCGTACAGAAGCACTGAGTACACGTAACATTTAAAGAGCCTTATTTTTGTTTCTAGGGTGAGGTCATGGCTCTTGAACGCAAAGCTCATACTAAAGAATGCACTTTTTGCCTTTCTGATGCGACATTTAATCCCTTGGGTATTGTCCCACGACTCATTGATTATAGTTACCAAGTAGTTGTACTGAGACACGTTCAATTCTCATTTGGTTCACATACAAATTTGCTTCAGTTATGTTTTCCTTGCTGATGATCATTAGCTTGGTTTTGCTGGTGTGTATATCCAGTCCACCTCTCTCGGTCCTGAATTGCTTTGAAAACTTCTGATCTAATCGTACTATTGCTGTATTGTACAGATTTTTATTAAGTATCAACAGGAGCGTTGGTGTGCCCATTTCTATTAAAATGGACAACAGATTTATCCAATTTACATACTCAAATGCTTTTGGTAGTCAACGAAGCTGACTGACTATAAGTCATACTACTCGGGGAACGAACAGCAGAGACACTGGAATGGTGTAGGCCTTATAGTAACAGAGCAGATAAAAAAATCAGTAATTGATTTCATACCCTATTCTGATCGAATGCTTCTTTTAAAATTACAGAGTAAGCCTGTAAACATAAACATACTCCAAGTTTATGCACCAACTGCTGACAAGTCGGATGATGAAATAGAGCAGTTCTATGAGAATCTCCAAGAATTACTTAAAATGACAAAGAGTTATGAAGCAACATTAATCGTAGGAGATTTTAATGCCAAAGTGGGTTGTGGAAAAGTGGAACATATTTGTGGAAATTACGGACTGGGCAATCGTAATGATAGAGGTGACAGACTACTACAATTTTGCCAGGAGAAACAACTAACTATCATGAACACCTGGTTCAAGCTACCACTACGGAGGCTATATACGTGGAAATCACCCGCAGATAATAAAAACAATTGTGTCCGAAATCAAATCGATTACATTATTATAAACCAGCGATATAGAAATGCAGTAACGGATACAAGAACATACCCAGGCGCAGATGTTCCATCGGATCACAACCTACTAGTGGCTAAATTAAAAATAAAGTTCAAAATGCTAAAAAAGACTGACAAAAGAAAAACCGACATCAATTTACTTAAACAAGAAAATATACAAAGTATGGTAAAGACTAAACTCAACGAGGAATGTGAAAGACTCCAAAGAGAGTTATCACCAACTACAGAAGGCTTATGGACTGAAATCAAGAATGCTTTTACTAGCGCCGAGAAATATATAAAAGACACTAATAACAAAAGAAAATCTAAACCCTGGATGACACAAAAAATTCTGGGAATGATGGATACTCGAAGAGCCTACAAAAATAAAGATAATGAAAAATATAGGGAGATACATCGTCAAATCAAGAAAGAAATAGCTACCGCAAAAGAAAATTGGATGATAGAAAACTGCCAAGAGATCGAAGAATTAATAAAGAGACACGACAGTCAAACGCTTCACAAAAAAATAAAAGATCTAGCTGGAATGACAAAACAAAGACTCCCTTGTAGATTAACAAACGACGAGAATGAAACGATATGGGAATTAAGCGATCTAAACAACGTATGGGGACATTACATAGAAGAACTATTCTCAGACACACCACTAAACAACATAATATATAAAAACCATGAAACCAGTCCTCCTATATTAAAACAAGAAGTAGAGAGAGCAATCAAAAACGCAAAAAATGGGAAAGCCCCTGGCCCCGATGACATACATACGGAAGTCATAAAGCTACTGGAAGAGAAACATTTAAATATAATCGTCAAATTATTTAATCAAATATATACAAGCGGTGAAATTCCACAAGACTGGTTAAAATCAGTCTTTATTCCCCTTCCAAAAACTAAGGGAGCAAAGAAGTGTGGTGATTTCAGACTTATTAGTTTAATGTCGCATATGTTAAAGTTATTCTTGAAAGTTATTCACCAACGCATTTATAAGAAATGTGAACAGGATATCAGTGATGAACAATTTGGCTTCCGAAATGGATTTGGGACACGCGAAGCATTAACCAGTTTTATTATACTGCTGCAAAAATGTCGAGACCAAAAAAAGGATCTCTTTTTATGTTTTATTGACTATCAAAAGGCCTTCGACAAAGTAAAACATGATAAGCTGATGGATTGCCTTCACAAAAAGGGACTAGACGAGAACGATTTTAAAATTATCCAAACGCTGTATTTTAACCAAACTGCAGCAGTTAGAACAGAAGCCGGTGACACAGAAATATTCAATATCAAGCGAGGTGTACGACAGGGGTGTGTATTGTCACCACTACTTTTCAATATATATTCGGAAGAAATCTTTGCACGAGCACTAGAGCAATCAAGAGAAGGTGTTAAAATTAACGGCAGAGTTCTAAATAATGTACGATACGCCGACGACACGGTCCTAATTGCAGAGAGCGCACAGGATCTCCAGACACTCTTAGATCGCGTCAGATCGATCGGAGAACAATACGGCCTCAGCATTAACGTCAAGAAAACAAAAACAATGATTGTCTCCAAAACATCCATCCATCCACCCATGGCTTTAAACGTGAATGGTAACATTATCGAAAATGTCGAGAAATTTCGATATCTAGGGTGCTGGATAACGAAAGATATAGATCCAGACATAGAAATAAAATCGCGAATTGAACAAGCAAGAAATGTCTTTTTAAAAATGAAACAAATGTTTACGTCCCAAACACTCAATCTCAAAATCCGATACCGAATGCTGAAATGTTACGTTTACAGCACCTTACTATATGGAATGGAGGCCTGGACCTTTAAAATCAACTCACTAAGGCGTTTGGAAAGTTTTGAAATGTGGTTATTTCGAAGGATGCTGAAAGTCCCCTGGACAGCGCATATGAGCAACGAGCAGGTCCTACACAAGATGGGTACCGACAGAGAACTCTTAAAAATAATGAAAACACGGAAAACCTCATATTTGGGACACATATACAGAAATGAGAAATACCAGCTACTGCAGCTTCTTATAGAGGGGAAGGTAGAAGGAAGACGTGGTCCTGGTAGACGGCAGGCGTCCTGGTTGAAGAACATTCGTGAGTGGACTGGTTTGGATTCTCAATCTTTAATAAGAAAAGCCAGGGACAGAAATGATTTTGCTGAGGTTATCGCCAACCTTCATTGAAGACGGCACCCAAAGAAGAAGAAGAAGTCAACGAAGTAAAAGCATATAATCATAGGTACTTTAAATTCTCTAGACTGTTCAATGAGTTCTCTCAGGTTCAGGATTTGTTCCCGTGAACCTCTATCCTTTCCAAACCCCGCTTGTTCCTGAGGCATTTGGTAATGTAGATAGGTTTTTATTCTGTTTTAGATGATATGCAACAATTTTTTACTAGCATGTTTTATTAGTGACAATGTCCAATAGTTTTCACATCTGGTAGTAGTTCCTTTTTTGTGTAGCGGGATATAAATTGAGATCACAGCTACACAAATAGAATGGATGATATGTAATCCTTTGTTACCTAGTAACTGTAGTATCTCATCTAGTATTGAATCAATTCCTAGGGATTTATTTTTCTTTAGCGATTTGATTGTATCTTTGAGTTCAGCAAGATTCTCTAGGGTAGTCAGTGGGCCACTAATTTTCTGCTGGTACCTTGTTATTTTTTTATAGCTCTCCGCAGTAGTTTCGCCATATTTCCAATATTTCGTCAGTATCGGTCTTTAAATTACCTTCCCTATCTATTACAGACCATGTTTGAGATTTAAATTATCTGGTAAGGAGTTTGATCTTTTGAAATACATCCGTCGGTTCATTTCGACAACCATGTTCCGCTATCTCTTTGCATATTTGAGAGATGTAATCAACTTTGTCTTTGTGGCACTGTTTCCTGATTTTTTCAATAACTCTCTGTATTCATCGTTTGTTCCGTATCTAGTTTAATGTTCTTTTTGCGTTAAATCAGTCCACGTATTATCGGATATCCACGGCTTACGGCCTGTGGAAACCGCTGCCTCCCAGTCTTTTGCAGCCTTGATTACTTTATCTTTGAGATAGATCCAAGTCCTGTCAGGGTCTCTATCTACTTGGTCACTATCTTTTACAGTTGATGGTCAACGACTTTTATTTTAATCTTATTAAGATGTAGTCTATTTGATTTCTTCTTCGTTCATCTAAGCTACGTCATGTGTATAATCTCCGTGGATGATGTTGATAGAACAGATTTGTAATTGTAAGATGTTGTTCTTTACAGAACTCTACTAGATGGTCGCCATTCTCATGTATCTGTCCCAGTCCATTTTTGAAGGGCACTTCTTCAATATTTTTATTAGATGACCCTACGTTGGCACTAAAGTCTTCTAAAATTATGATTGGTTCATGATTCGAAATAGCGCTATCAGTTTCTTCTAGATAACTATAGAACCTGTTGATGTCTTCTTCTGGTGCAGCTGTTGCAGGAGCGTATATCTGGAAAATGTGTAGAATATTGGTGGATATTCTCATTTTAATAGATATTATCCTATAATCAACAGTATTATATCCAATAAGGCAGTGTTTCAGTTTGAAGGGTATTTAAATTTAAAGGGTATTTGTCAATTCGCTGACATTTTATTAAATTGAGTGAAAATTTAGATTCCGTTGCACAATTTCTGCCAGGTGCCTGGTTCCTCACACCTTAGACACCGGTAGATTATTTCACACCATCTGACGCAGAACCGAGATGGCACCGAGCTTGAGTCGGGTCGCTACATATCCCATCTTCAGTTACTGAAAGGGTCATCGTTATGGGAAGAAATTCTCTTAAATAGTGCAGTAGTTTCCATTGCCTTCTGTATATGGAACACTCTGCAATATGGGGTCCTTTAATTTAATGATTCTAATGTTGCCAGATTTACCATTTTTCTGATATCATCAGTCACTTAGGTTTTTAAAATGCAACAGTCTGTATATTGCATTAATATTGGAATCCTCACTTCAATACGAGTTTAACCATATGTAACACTGTAAAACTTCTCAGTGCCAAATAGTTTTGAATTAATTCAATAAATATTGAATCTTGACCTTAATTCATAAAAGTTGATTTTGACATTAATTCAGAACATGTGATTTTGCAACCGCAGTTGAGTCTTACGTTGCATTATGATTAATTACTTTCGTAACTTAAACATCATAGTTTTTAATTATCAAAGTGGTAACTCAAAATTAATCAAACTATATTCAAAAGGTTTTTATCCACATATTTAGTAGCTTCAAACATATACATCCCGATAGCACTGATGATGGAATAGTTATTCCGAAAACGTTCTGTGATGTAGCCCGATAGAGATACCTTTTTGTTGCAGTTTCGCAACTGTATATAAACATTTGTAAATGTCATGAATGTGTTGCTTGTGTGAGTCCATTTCAAATAGGTAAAGAAATAATAAATAAGACTTACTCACAATCAATTTAATTTAACTATCAGATGACCGGTTTCGCTTTCTACAATATGCAAAGCATCCTCAGGTCTCGATACAAAGTTAAACAAATGCTGAAATAATAAAAACCCATATTAGGGTGTTGTCTAATAACGATAAACAAAGTAGATGTTGTAAATTACAATATTAAATTATTGTAGGAATACACATTATTAATTTGTTGCTGCATATATCAAGTACGTGCACTTGGTATATTTATTTGATATTTGTTTGGAACTTCATCGCATTTGTGCCTCGATTGCGATTGAACATTGTCAATTGGACATTTTGCATTTGTTTCGGTTTATTTACTATACTCTTATTTTTGTATTTTGTTAACACCGATTTTATTTCTTGTATGTTTTGTTTTAATAATTGTACTTATTAATTTTTGTAAACACCGCATTCTTAATGTGTTTTTACAACGTTAAAATATTATATCCTTATATAGGTTGATCTTTTTGGTAAGATTATTAATTTGGCTTTTATCTTTTTATGTATAGTATGTTTGCGGCTATGGTAGGTTTTGTCTTTTGTTTTGTCAGTGTTTTTTTATAGAATCGACATTTTTGTTTTGGTTGGTTTATGGTTGTCTTTTGGTATGTCGTTTCGTATTGCGTAATTTTAAGTTTGTATATTCTTCTTTAATTATAATGGTATATTTGGTTATGTATATTTATGTTTAATTTTACAGCTTTTTAAAATAGAGTTTTATACAGTCCGCTGCCTTTCATTTCTCTTCTTTTATTTGAATATACATACCCAATTTCAAAAGGGGGAAAATAGCGAGTTCTAGATTGAACAGAATATCTCTCCCCCTTGAGGATGACCCCAATTGTTATATTAAGGTCATCATATGTGCCGAACGCAACACTTTTATAAAGGAATTTTTTAAATAAAATTTTTAATTAAAATTGATTTATATACTGCTGTGATACATGGTACTGTGACTACGGATTATTTTATTTTTAATAAAATATGTCCTCACAGATTTTGTTTCTTTAATGCACAGTGAACTAACAATGTAATACTTTATGAAAACGTGGTTTAAAAATATTATGATTGTTTTTTCTCTTTAAATTTGTAACGATAAGACTATCAAAGAGGAAGTACTATTGTAAAAATAATACCTCAATCAATCATGGGAGCTTATCGCCTATGCCTTGCCTACCTCAGTATCTCAAGTGTAAGTTTGTCTTGTCTTAAACTAGGTATTTGTAAAAACAAAATTTAACCAAACATATTTATTAAAAAAAAAGAAACAATAATTAACCACTATTTATAACTGGGAATAAGCCACATTAAAGATAAAAATACATTTATTGACGTTTCAATTTCCAATTCGGAAATCGTTCTCAAAATACAAATAGTAAATTAAACAAATTTTGTTTTTTGTTACATAGTGAAAAAATTCTTCTGCTAATTTAATTTTATCTGACTCATTTATATTGACAATTCAGACATACATTATGCATTTTAAAGTAGACGACTTTAAAATGATATTGCCAATATTGTTGAGTTGCGCTCCTGGGACGACTTTACTTATAAGATAGTTCATTCGATTACATGAAATCAACTTTAACTTGAGAATATCCGTCAGAAAAAATCATAGCATGTAATTCGTCTTTAAAAAGACAAACACATGACATGATGACAGTAAAATTCTCCTGTTAGTGAGTCCATAGTAAATTATGAGGGAAAAACCAGGAAAAAAACCTCATAATACTATCCCGACATTGTAAGTATTTGTTCGTGAATTTAGTTTACCTTCAACAAACATCAAAATTCTGATTTTATGTTACGTTATTTAAAAAACATAAATGATGTATCCTCTATATGTTACTGACTTACTAATACTGGTATTTTTCTTATTAATAACTTCCTCTTTCAATATTGGTAACCAGATCCTACTACATTCTGCCGAGGAATTTGCGACACAATTGGCCTCATTTAGCATAATTAGAGCCGCTTCTTTGATTTTTCTTTTTTTACCATCCGTTTCTTTTAGGACTATATTTGAATTATTCCATTGAACTCTATGTTCATTATCCCATGCGTGTTTACATATTTGAGATCTATCAAATTCTCTATTTTTAATATAAGATTGATGTTCACTTATTCTAACATTTAATGGCCTTGATGATTCACCTAAATAAAACTGATCGCATTCACAAGGTATTTTATAAATGCAATTCTTTGTCCTTTCTTGTTCATTGTTAGGTTTGGTTTTGGACAAAATAGATCTCAACGTGTTTTGTTGTTTTGAATGTTGTTGAAATGTTAAATTTATTTCCTATCCTTTTAAGTTTTTCTGATAATCCTTTTATGTACGGTATTGTTATTTTTCTCATATTATTCCTTGTGTATGCTGTAGGATCTCGTTCTAAGTTGTTCTGTTCTATTCGATCGATTGTTGAAAATTCCTTATTTATAAACGATAAAGGATAATCATTTTTTAATAAAACAGATGTTAACAAATGTTTCTCCTCCAAGAACGAATTTTCGTTAGAACAAGTAATTTTGGCTCTATCGTATAAGGATTTAATTATTCCCTTTTTTACATTAATATTGTGATTTGATTTGAAATTTAAATATCTATTGGTGTGTGTTGGTTTTCTATACACCTGAGTCTCATATCCAGTATCGTTCTTAGAGATCAAAACATCCAGGAAAGGTAGCGTGTTATTATATTCCTTTTCCATGGTAAATGTTATTGTCTCTTCTTTATCGTTTATATCGTTTAGTTTTTATTTTTTTATTTTTAGCTTCAGAACAATAATAATTAACCCTGCCAAAGCTTACCAATAAACTAGCGAGGACGATATTTATGGCTTCGATGGGATGCTTGTGTGCCCTCCGAATTAAATGTTGTGTCCTATGAAGACCTGCAGTAACATGTGGATGTAGGTCCTAATTAAGCGGTTAAGCTAATTCGTTCGCAAATGTGTCAAGTACTTTAACTGATCCAGTAGTGTGTTCATATAGTTCGGTTAAAAGCGTAATTAGATGTTGTGGTACGCCTACTTCTTTTAGTATTTGCAATAAGTGTCTCCACTTGACCCTGTCGAACGCTTTACGGTAATCTATAAAACAGATGTATAGTGGGATGTTCAATTCCCTAGATTTCTCGATTATCTGTCTTATATTCAGCAGGTGTTCTCGAGTGCCTCTACCTTTGGTAAATCCAATTTGCTCTTGTGGAATTTCTCTTTGAATGAATGTTTTCAGTCTCTCATTGATTATATGTAGCATTATCTTGCTGGCATGGGATATAAGAGAGATAGTTCTATAATTGTCGCATTTATGGAAGCTGCCTTTTTTATGTATGGTCTTTTCTGTTTCTATTAGCCGACCTTAAAAGTGTATTTTTCATTTCAACAACAACAACAAATTTTTCCAATAAAACAAACTTTATATTATGTGTATGTTACTTTACACCTTTTACACTGTTTACCTGTTTCCTATTGACCATACAAATGTATGAATAGGAGCACAATAGTTTTTCATACTGTGGTGGGGTGAAAAGAAACACCAGGTTTCGATTTTTTGTGATTAGAGTATTAACTTTCTAATTTTTGACACATAAATATCAAAAGAGGAAGGTAAGAACCAAATAACAATGGATAAGTTTTATGTTTGCAACACATGTTAGTGGATTTTTTTTTAGAAGCGGTTTGTTATTTTGAATTGGATGGTACCGTCTTATTCTATTTTCATATTTCCAGATTTTTCTTCGCACATTTTCTTTGAATTATATATAAATATATATATATATATATATATATATATATATATATATATATATATATATATTATTGTTATATTTAAAGTCTTGGTGCGCCAAGCAATAATTAGCTAATTAATTAATTAATTAATTAAAATTATTTAAATGATATGATTATGACTCTATCACACTTTTTAATTCTCTTATCTCAGGGTTAAATTCGTGCTTCAATATCTATGCTATTACATGTGAAAGGTAAGGTCCAAAGAATACCGGAATAATAAAAAACATATATGATCTAACATTATATATTGAAATAAAATAATGAAATAAAATTCACACTCAAATGTTTTCAATAAACAATATCTCATATGATGATTCTCAAAATTTTGTTCTACGTACGTGAACCTTCAAAATTAATGGTACAAACAATATTAGTTGAAATCTCAAAATCCAAATATTATTCTAAATCTCCTAATCAAAATATTTATATCCTTTCTAAATTAAGTGTAAAAATTGTGTTATCAATGAACGAAAAACTGCAGAAAAACAAAACTATCTTTCTCTGATGATGAGTGGTCCAAATCCTTGTTATTTGTAGACTATACTATTTACTCGTGGCCGCTCCCTAGGTAATCAGCAATCTTACAACAAATTATTGCAAGTATATCGTCCTTAATGATCTCCTTCAAATGCACGAATCGTTTAAATTATGCTAGCTTCTTCTTCTCTCAATAAACTGAATCTCTCGTTGGCCTGAGTGAAAAATGACTCTTGGAATATCTTTTCTTTACGATAAACTGAATCTCTCGTTGGCCTGAACAGTGACTCTTGGAATATAAGTAGAAAAATATGACAATATTTTACTGGATCAGCTTCTGTCAGATACACTAACTACACGAAAACTCACAAACTTTCACTGCTACTGCTTCCTACCTCTGGGAAACTACCCGAGAACAACGGCCGTTCGCCTTGCACCCTTGGAAACCAACTGATTATCTTTTCTCTCTCAAAAATCTAGCTAAACTCTCATTCCTACATACCTATCCCACCTTTTTCAATCTCCGCCAATCAAAGCTCGTCACAATTCCCCCATTTTTTCATTTCGATAACAAACAAATTTTTACCTATAATTATAAAATTTCCTAAAACTTATTTACAAATAATATTTTTCTACAATTCTTAAAAACTAACAAAAACCTCTTTCTCAAATCTATTCTATTGACTTTAATCACTGCAATAATGTATTTGGAAAAATCCGGTTCAATTGTCTTTGGATTTCACTTAAAATTATGCGGGTCACTCAGGTATAGTATAACAAAGGAAATAATTTATGCATAGCTTACATTTTGTTTAATACAGGTAATCCAAAAATTTAAAAACTTTCCTTCTTCGAAATGTTTGTTGGTTATTATCCTACTTATCTGAATTATTTTAATGTTTTTGAACTTTGAAATATTTTAAACAAACCAATATTTTTCTCGATTTTACATATCATAACAATATATATGTAAATACTTTTTTCTTTTTGGGTGTGGTAGTCAATAAAAAATAGAGCTTTGCTAAGGCTACTATTTAGTCTGAATCCGAGCTTTCGGTGGTTGTTTTGCCACCTTTATCAAGGTCTACAATGAAAATTGCTGTGTTATAAACTTTGGCTGATGCAATATAAAAGTTATAAAAACTTACTAGAAAGTAAGATTCATAGCATATAAAACACAACGTTAAATAACATAATGTGACTGAATTGCTGAAGGCATTAAAACTGTTAAAAATTTTAAAATAACTTAAAAATTAATGAATACGTTACAAAGTTTATAATATAAAAAGTAAGACGACATTTTTACATTAGTCGTACAAATACGACTTTTACCAAAAAGAGAAAAGTATTTACATATTTTTTCCAAACTAGTCATAAAAAATTTTGGACTACCTTAATATATATATATATAATATATATATATATATATATATATATATATATATATATATATATATTGTTATGATATGTAAAATCAAGAAATATATATATATATAATATATATATATATATATAATATATATATAAATATATATATATATATATATATATATATTGTTATGATATGTAAAAATGAAGAAAATATCGTTTTGTTTAAAAATATTTCAAACTTCAAAAACATTAAAATAATTCAGATAAGTCAAACAATAAACTACAAACATTTCGAAGAATGAAAGTCTTTTAATTTTGGATTACCTGTATTTAACAAAACGTAAGATATGCATAAATTATTTTCTTTGTTAAAATATATTTGTATGACGTGAATAAGCTTAAGTGAAATAAAAGACAATTGAACCGGGTTTTCCAAATACATTAGTGCAGTGATTAAAGGTCAATAAAATAGATTTTAGAAAGAGGTTTTTGTTAGTTTTTAAGAATTGTAGAAAAATATTATTTGTAAATAAGTTTTAGGAAATTTTATAATTATAGGTAAAAATTTGTTTGTTATCAAAATGAAGAAATGGAAGATGGATGACGCGTTTTGATTGGATGAAATTGAAAAAGGTTAGATGATTGATTGGAGAAAGAGACGTTAGTTAGTTTCGGAAGAAGAAAATATAGTCAGTTGGTTTCCAAGGGTAGAAGGCGAACGGCCGTTGTTCTCGGGTAGTTTCCCAGAGGTAGGAAGCAGTAGCAGTGAAAGTTTGTGAGTTTTAGTGTAGTTAGTGTATCTGACAGAAGCTGATCCAGTAAAAGATTGTAAGTTATATTTTCTACTTATATTCCAAGAGTCACTGTTCAGGGCCAACGAGAGATTCAGTTTATCGTAAAGAAAAGATATTCCAAGAGTCATTTTTCACTCAGGCCAACGAGAGATTCAGTTTATTGAGAGAAGAAGAAGCTAACATAATTTGAACGATTCGTGCATTTGAATGAGATCATTAAGGACGATAAACTTGCAATAATTTGTTGTAAGATTGCTGATTACCTAGGGAGCGGCTGATAGTAGATAATATAGTCTACAAGGAACAAGGATTTGGACCACTCATCGTCAGGGAAAGATAGTTTTGTTTTCTGCAGTTTTTCTTTTATTGATAACACAATTTTTACACTTAATTTAGAAAGGATATAAATATTTTTGATTAGGAGATTTAGAATAATATTTGGATTTTGAGATTTCAACTAATATTGTTTGTACCATTAATTTTGAAGGTTCACGTACGTAGAACAAAATTTTGAGAATCATCATATGAGATATTGTTTATTGAAAACATTTGAGTGTGAATTTTATTATTTCATTATCCTTATTTCAATATATAGTGTTATATCATATGTGTTTTTTATTATTCCGGTATTCTTTGAACCTTACCTTTCACATGTGAAGCATAGATATTGAAGCACGAATTTAACCCTGAGATAAGAGAATTAAAAAGTGTGATAGGCTCATAATCATATCATTTAAATAATTTTTTCTACATTGTTCCTTGAGATTCTTATGCATCTTTTATTAGTAAATTTATAATTTCTACTTTCTACTTTTGTTTCAGATATGTAGCTGTGTAATCCGGGCTTTTAACCGGTAGACAAAGCGGGGTGTGCAAGTAGTCAGACGGTGGCTGTGCACCACTTCAACACCTCGAGCAAAATTAACTCTTCTGTAACCTGTACCTAACGCCTCTATTAGCGTCGTTACGGTATACCCAGCAGATAATTTCCAGTACGTAAATCACTGTCATCTATATCGACAGTGCAACGCATTTATCCGTGGTAAAAGTCAGACTCAATGGCCAGCATAATTATAAATTAGCTGAAAGCTGGGCACTAATTTGCTGTCAAAATAACACCTCTATCTCTTCTAATTAATTCCAAAGGATTTTAATGTTTTTGAATGCGAAGATGTTGACCACGGAATTGATTATTTATCTGTTTTTCTGTTTAAAATTTCTTTACCTTGTTGCAAATTATTTAGAGTTAAGTAGAAGTCGTCGAAAAAGCATTCCAATGTAATCGCTTGTACTTAAATATATTTTGTCCCAACATTATGTTACTTTTTAATCAAAAATCCGTTAAAAACTATCATAAAACTATATTTATTTGAATCTATTATATCAAGTGAATCAAAATCTGTCATTATTATCCACTTACAGGACAAGATCGGCAAGGTATTTTTTGTCTCCTCAGATAGGTATACCGTCTAATAAAGACTTCAATCATCATAGGAGATTTTTTGTTTTCTTGTTTTTTCCTATAAATTTAGAACCCAAACATGTTTATAAATTAACTCTAGTCTACGTTGTTTGGAAGTAGCAAAATGGTTAATAACGTCATCGTAAAATTTATTAGAGTTTTGGAGAGATTTTAAAAGTTTTTTTTTCTATTGACATTTGAGACAAGCTTGACATTCTTTCTTGTTTCATGGTATTTCGACAATACGTTTTGATTATTTTGAGTCAAGAGAAATCTCGTTCATTTGAAGCAGACGTTGGTGGTAATGAGAGAATTATTGACAATAATTTATTAATTTCGGTAACAGTTTGTTGTAACGAATTGCAGTACATAAATTATACATATTTTATAACTTATCCCATCTTCCGAAAATATTTGGATCAGCATATAAACTTTTATTATATTTATTTTCTAATTTTATTTTATTAAAGAATGATCGATAATTTTTAATTAACCTGTCTAATAAATATGTTGGAAATTCTTTGGCGTAACTTTTAAATTTTGAATCGTCAAAGAGGTCAAAAATTTACAAATCTTCAAAATTCGAAAAACGAGTATATATTTGCATAATAATAGTATCCAAAATTTCAAAATATACACGTTTTTCGAGATCTGTTTCTGTGTCATGCCTTTGTCTTTTTTTTTGGCGGTTCGGAAATATCAAGCGAGTCCAAAACGTTACTGCGTATATAGGTAGGTACTGGAAATTACTATCATTACGAAAATCTCTGAGATTTCACATTCAATAATAAAATAAAAAACTTTCAAAAGCTGTTCACGAAAATCTGCTACAGTGAAAACTAACCGAGATTTAAAATTCCATCGCTTCTGACAAACTGTTGGCATTTTTTTCGAAACAAACCGTTCTAAAACATTAGTCCGTATAGGCGAGCTTGAGAAAAATGAAGCAAATCCGCTTAAACTGGCAAAAAAAAGACGACATTCTTAAATTTTTTTACATGTATCCTGCAAAACTAAATTCATTCTATGCGCATGACAAAGCTTGCAATGCAATAATTTTAACTTTTGCCTGGAGACCATTTAATTCACCAGACATCACGGCAGCGCCGTCATAAGTTTGCCCTACCAATTTATTTTGGATATCAAAAAATTTTAATCTGTTCTTTAAACCACCAAAAATATATTCTGCCTTATGGCTTTTACTCACTTCTGTAAAACCTAAAAACTTCTCATAGATATTACCACGTAACGCGTATCAAACAACAATTGATAATTGTGAATGACATGATATGTCGGTAGTTTCATCTACTTCTAGTAAAAAGCAAATGGTTTCCTGAATCTCAGATTCAATAACGTTACTCAAAATGTAACTAATTAATTCTATTAATTCATTCTGGATTGATTTAGATACACCGTCAAATGTCTTCGAATCAGAGAGTAAATTAGAAAATTCCAAATCGTATTTTTTAAACATTTTTATTAGTTCTCTATAATACCTTGATTTAACGAATGCTCCGATTCATCGTGTCCCCTAAAGATAATTCCTGTCAACTTAAAAATTTTTTAATATCAATTCAACGACGTAAAACTGCGTGATTATTCTTTTACAATTTCGTTATGTTTAATAGCATTTTCACGTTGGGCATTATCTAATGAAACACATATATTTTGTTTTCCAAATAAATCTAATTTAATCTGGCTGTAAGTATGATTTTTCGAAATATCATGTTTATGTAAAACCCTAAATAATTCCTTTAAATTATCGTAACCAGATTCACACCATGGATTTTGATGTTGCCCCTATTTGTCGAAAATAAAATGCAAGGCCAACAGAAAAATTTGTTTTTTATTTCACTCCCGGTAAGCCATGAGTACTTGCTGTACCAATTATCTGAAAATGATTACCCGCAATAATATTTATAAGCCGGGACATTTTAGGCAAAGGACGCCCCTTATTTTTAATAACAATTTGTTCTTCGTATGGAATAGAAGAAAACCCATTATGCAAAATATAATTTACAATATCAGACCTATCAATACAGTTTCAACCATGGCTTGCATTTTTTAGGTTAATTTACCTGAATTTGTTTACACTTTTATTAAAAAAAAAACTTTAATATGTCAAAAAACCCTTTAACCTTTAACTATTTACGGCAGACGTTCTTATATGAAATAACATTTCATCCCGCGCTCGCAATGTACAGTTCGCGACCAATTACCAATCCAAATGAAACATCGGCAAATTTAAATTTGCCCTCTTCTTCTTCTTCATGTGCCTTGTCCGTTCCGAACGTTGGCAATCAACATGGCTATTCTGACTTTGTTTACGGCAGCTCTGAATAGTTCAGCAGATTACAATCCGAAACAATGACGGAAAATTAAATTTGCCGTACTTGGTAATTAAGTTCATATGGAAAAAATGTATATTTGGTTGCTAATCAACTAATATTCCGTTGATTTTTACAAGTAAATCGTAAGGTTGGGATCGGCTTGCCGAAAAAACAAAACGTGCCTTTTTAAGAATTTACAGGCGGATGGATGTCTCCGATATCGGATCATCAATTTGAAAAGTGTCTACGCAGGGATCACTTAATGCTCAGATTGGACGAATTCTTTAAAAAACCATGAATAAAATTTAGTCTTGATTATCTCACAGATATTTTTTTATTTCACAAAAACAAATGACATCAACTGATTACCTGCCACAATTATTTATTGAAATACTAAATAAATTGAATATTAAAAAAATCTATAATATCTATAAAGGTGTGGGTCGGCAGTGCCGACCATGACCGGCCGTCACTGCCACTTACGACGGGGAAAACGGTATTTGCCAAAATATATAGGGAACATATACCTATATGAATTTTTTTAATTGCAAATTATAATCTTCGCTATAAGAGCTTTAAGTCTTATCAGGGTTCATTTTACTTACGTAGTTCCTTGACGAAAAAGAAGAAGTAGTAAAATTCTAGAATATTCAAGATGCATTCGAAAATCCTAAAATATCTAGTCTGGAATGTCAAAAAATGTATATAAACAAATGTGGTTGACAGTTTGGATAACAGTTGTAATTGAGTTTTTTGTTAAAGATTTTGCATTATAAGTACTTAAAATTTGGGATAAATCTTCATTTGTGTTATCTGAACTTGTGACTTCTTTATTTTTTCTAAATCTTTTCTAAATTTCTTTTAATTTTGGACGAAATCTCGCCCGATTCGCCGCTTCATACTCTTGGGCTGAGATTAGTTCTCCATTAAGTGTTGGATGGTGCTGCTGTATTCGAAGAGCTTGTTGCATTTCAACATCCTGTAGTCCACCTAAGACCGTTTGAAAGGAACGATAGGTGAGCATGGCTTAGGCGATCAAAATAAACGAGGTGAACGGCTACTTCAATTTGCCATCGATATGGATCTTCGTGTAGTAAACACAATGTTTAAACATCATCCGTGGAGATTATCAACATGGTCTTCACCTGGAGAACGATACAAGAATCAAATAGATTATATTCTTGTCACTAAACAATGGAGGAAATCAATAATCAACGTGAAGACAAAACCAGATGCAGACTGTGGTTCCGACCACAAAATGTTACAAGCAAAATTTTGCATTAATTTACGCAGTAAAATAATCACAAAAGACAAAAATTAATTCCAAAACATCCAGAAAAGTTTAGAGGAGCATTAGCAGAAGCTGACCTACTAGTGACTACCGGAGACCCTAAACAAAACGTGGGAATACACAAAGAAATTGATCACTGAAGCCATTAACAATACTAATACCAAAGACAAAACACCTAGGAAAAAACATTGGATGAGTGAAGAGACTCATAATATTGTAGAAGAAAGACCAAAACTTAAAAACGGCATATCAAATTCAAAACAAAAAGAAATAAAGATATGTACCATAAATACAACTATAAAATACTTGTGCAGAAGGGACAAAAATAATTGTATTAAAAACATATGCGTTCAACAAGAGGAATATGCTTATGGCCAAGAATCTAGAGAACTTTTCTCAAAAGTCAAGTATCTAGCGAGAGAATTCAAACCGCAGACACAGATCATCAAAGATAATAGTGGAAATACCATAACAAACCCAGATGGTATCGCAGGAAACAATATGAAAATAGAAAATATTACAGAGAAAAGAAGTTATAAAAAAAACTTCAAATATTGAAATTTGAAATTGAGGCGGCAATTAAAAAACTAAAATTCAGAAAAGCAGAAGGAGAAGATGGAATAACACATGAAACACTCAAATAAATGGGAGATTTAGGGACGGAAGTAATGATTAGAATTTTCAATGCGATTTAGAATACCAGAAAGTAGCCAAATGGTTGGAGTAAACTCACGTTTATTCCCATATATAAAAAAGGTTCACCGACAGATTGCAGTAATTACAGTACAGTATCATTGATATCACACACGAGCAAAGTACTAACCATCATCAGTGAAAGACTAAAATCAATTCTCTTACCACAAATACCCCAAGAATAATGCGGATTCGTCCCAGGTAGAGAAACAAGAGAACATATTCTTAATATTCGTCAAATTATCGAAAAATCTCGAGAGTTTAACATAGACACATACTTATGCTTTTTTGGTTATTTCAATGCCTTCGATATCGTAAAATGGGATAAACTGTGGCATATACTTAGAGAAATGGATACGCCAGAATATCTAATGTAAGAGTTAATAATGTGGTTTCGAAAAACTTCAAATTAAAATATGAAGTTCGGCAGGGATCCATAATATCCCCTATTCTATATTTCGCCAAAGGGAATTAATTTGGCTTCTTCAGGTCTGAAAGAGAATAAATTATAATTAGCTACCATATATTATCTATAAAAAACATTATTGGTCTTACCGTAACTAGAATTGTTGAGTTAGGATGTTATAAAACTTAGCTAGTAACAACATAGTGCTGTTTTTCGTTGCTATGTGCAAAAAAACGTTGGAAATGTATGGTAGCTTTGAACTTAAAACGCAAAGGATTACCCAAAGTTAATCGAAAAACCCAATGTAGCTACATTTAAAAGGAAGTAATTCTTTGAATTGTCGGCAATAACTAAATTTTTGATTGTTATAAAGTTTGAATGTGAGGATCTATTTTCTCAGAATGCATGTGCTGACAATTCAAGTAGTTTTTGAATCTTTATGTCGTTAAGGTTCATTGGTGAAACCGAATGAAGTTAAATACCAGTTTGGGAAAATATTATTTTGAATTTTCTTAATTAAAATTATTTTAATTACTATTTAACTGGGAATAAGCCACAATTAAAGATAAAAATACGTTTATTGACGTTTCAATTTCCACTTCGGAAATCGTTCTCAAAATACAAACAGTAAATTAAACAAATTTGGTTTTGTTTTTTTTTGAAATTCTTTTATAATTATAGTATATTGTTCATGTATTATTATAATAATATCTTGCTGAGATGAATCTAAGAAAAGCAAGGAAATGTTATCTTTTTAGTTAATGAAAATTATTATTAAAATAGATTAGTTGTTAATGGATATATCAGTCAAGTTAGTTATCTGTGATGTTGTATTGTTCTTGGTATCTGATTTAAGTAAGAAGTGGTATATATCGCTTAGATTCTTAATGTCACTCTTAACATTGATGGAGAAATCGTTAAGGAAAATATAAGACATTTCAATGAAATCTCTTTTAGATTTATTGTTCCCACGGTGGAGAATTGTAGTGTTGGTATAGTCCATGAGATGACCAGTGGAATGGATATGTTTGGCTAATGCACAGCGGTACAAAAGTGATTCTCGACTTCACCCTGACCTCTCTGAATCTGAACCTGTCGTCGCCAGATTCGCGTCTTTGTTTATGAGGAGGTGTATATTTCTCCTCTTTTATTGACCAGTGGCTTCTCGAATCTTTCGGTGGATATTTATATGATCGTGTTTCACTTGGAGGTCTTCGATTAGTTTACATTTTTCTTGCATCGATGTCTCCTTGGCTCTTCGTATCTCTTTTTTGTTTGGTTGATTTCTCGGTATTTCTTGTCATCCCTGTTTTTCATTAATCTCCTTTGGTCAATCATTTGCAGAATGTCATCAGTCATCCATGCTTTATTTTTTACTCTTGTTTATTTTTCATATGTTCAATTTCCGCACTTAGCATGACGTTTTTGATATAACTCCATTTCTGTTCTACACTCTGTTCTTGTTGTTTAGCGGGTTCTAGATTTTCTCTTATTACATCTCTTACGTTCTGACAAACTACAGGGTCTTTAAGAGTGTCATAATCCAGGTTTCATTTAGCCTTACTTTTAATGAGTTTGAGTTTTTATCTGGCCCACTAATGGGTTGTGGTCTGATGAGACATCTGCTCCTAGGAAGGTCTTTGCTGAAGTCAAACTGCTCTTGACCCTTTTGTTAATGGGAATAAAGTTTATCTGGTTTCTCGTGATATTGTTGGCAATATCTGCAGGTGACTTCCATATATAAAGTCGTTTCGGAAAGAGTCTAAACCAGGTGTTAGAATAGGTAAGTCGGTCTCGCCTTTCGTTTTTCTCTCCTAAGTCGTGTTGTCCGACGATGTCTTCTATTCTGCTTTTGACAACTTTGGCATTGAAATCACCCATGATGATGGTAAGCCACATATATTTTAAAATCCCTACTTTTATTGCAATTATGGGTTGTACTATCTACGAGAGCATTAATGCTAATTGGTAATAAGCTTAAGTGCACCCATCAAGACGTTTCTAAGGAATACAATGTCGGAAGAAAAACTGATGGTATTTGCTATGTTATTCATCATAAAAAAAAAATTAATTGGAGAAATTTATGACTTTTATTGTTTATCTTTAATAAACACAGAAGGATTGAATTTTTAAGAAGTAGGTTTCTGGTAATTACTAATTACCTGGTAAGACTATTTACCTATGGTTTTTGTGTATTCTCGAATCATTGTCCCGCTAAACGAAATTATCACCAGCCGCCACTGGATATAAGTACAAATTAAATAATACGGTGACAGCTAAGTTTTGATGGATATGTATATTAATTAATAAATGTTTTTTCACGTATTTAAAGGTATGTGATAAAATGCAGCCTTGTTTTTATATAAAATCTTTTTTTATAAAAATAGTTTTCATACTGACTGACACCACTTAAGGTTTTTAGAAACTTTTGTTGCGTATGTCGAAAGCCATTTTGAAATCAATGAAGGAAAATAATATCTAGTAACTTTGGGATAGTACCTGAATATTTTACCTGAATAGTACCTTTATTCTATACTACCTTGTTTAATTGAATCTGATCATTTACGATTTATGCATTTTTTAAACTGTCAGGTCTGTAGATTCTTAGTACAATCTAATAATATATGCACTAATACCATATGTTCTATATCTTACATAGATATTAATTATCAACACTGATTAGACTCTTAAAATCGCGAGATTTTCAATTTTCTCGAGTTTAAACTCGATTCTTAGAAAGACGATGTAGAAAATAATAAGCTTCTTTATTCCTTTTATTTGATGTGCGACAAACGGTGATTTATTTTTTTATTTACTTTTCTTCCGTTATATTAACATACATGTTCCTACGATAAATATGGCCATGAAATTGCCTGTTTCGAGTAAGATACCATCAAAAATAAAGAAATATCACCATACATAACAAAAGCATTTACACTTTTACCTTTTAATTTCTGGAACATTACTATGCATGAGAATTTATAAGTTAATTACAAATGGCGCAATGGCGTACAATTCCGCGCTATCCAATTCCTCATAACCTGCCACAAAATCCGTCGCTGTAGTAATTTTTGTTATCAAGCCTTGAGATCCAACATGGCTGCACAATATATCATAACAGCACGTGAAGCCGGTGCAGTACCATTATTTCAGAATTTGAATAAATGCTAGATAAGCGACCATTTGCATAATAATATAAATCGGGGTTAATGTCGTGTGCGTGCCTCTGCCGGTAAGGTAGGCAACTAGCGAACCGATAAGCTTATTTCGCCGGCATTTACATTTTTATCAGGGACGGTATTTACAAAACCCAAAATAAATCACTCATATAACAAATTTGTTTTAATAATATCTAAATAAGTGTCTCCTACTACCACATTGCAACAAACTGATTAAAGCTTGTTTTCTATAAAATCATATATGTGTATAACTATCGATCTTAAAAGATATGTATCATTTCAAATTTATATCCTTTCCACAACTAAACCTATCTGAGATTGATTAAAATCCAGTCAAAAAATTTAAGTCAACTTTAAGATTTGGATTTCGGTCACAGAAACCCGGAAGAAAATTTCCCTATCACTTTATTTTAGATGCCACTGAATACATTGGTAGAGACTTATAAGAAACACATGATAAATAAATTATAATTATATCAGATATCTACAGGGTAATTTCTTATTGTGAAGAAGCTCAGTAAATCTGTGATAGTAAAAGATTCAATAAAAAAGTTTTTCCAATCATTTCAGGCAGCTTAAAACTTCACATTTTAAAACTAAAATTTGTTAGTAATTTATAATTAGTTAATATATAATTATTATATTATTTAAAAATTTATACAGTAAAACCTCCGTTAACCGAAATAATTGGGGGGGGGGCCGTTTCGGATAACAAGAATTTCGGTTAAAAATAACATTTTTTTTATAGTATTCTTGGTTAAAGTATTGGTATTAAAAAATACTATGAGGTGAATTCGTAATGTTTTCTAATAAGTACATACAGAATAAAGTAATAAAATTAAGGAAAATGAACAAGTTTAACTTAACAAGTTTTTTAAAGAAATTTTCTATTTTCTTTTACGTTATCTTTGACAACGATGTTTTGCAGCTATTATCTCCAGCTCCATCGTTTATTTACATAACGTCGTGAGTTTGCTTCATTTCATCGTTCGACCAAACCTAAAGCAATCTGAAAAGGACAAAACTTTATACAATGACAACAAAAATTAAGAACCTCGTCGTGTCCCTAACTAATTAGACCTACTGTATAAAATCCTTATCCTTAAGGCATTGAAAATCTCGTCGGCGGTCTTATGCTGCCTGCTCTCTGTTGGGTCGTCTGATATGCTCAGGTTGTCTGGATGAAGAATCATATCAATGATGTCCTGGTTGATGAATTCACTTTCTGAGTCATCGGCTGCTAACCACTCACGTATCTCTTCTTAGTTAATTTCGTCACATCCCTGCAATTTTTTTATTAAAGGTTTAATTTCTTCTGTCGTTTCTTTACCATTTTCTTCTTCAGGATCGTCAACCAAAATCCTATCGAAAAGTTAGTTCCAGCATTTTTCCAAAGTTGAAGATTTGATCTTGGCCCACAACTCAGCACATCGATAAACAACATGTTTTATTGTTGAATATTTGAGGATTTCAGGAACACTTTTGGATTCATTTGTCTCCTGTAATAACATATGTCTTAACAATGCTCCTCTATAATGTCTCTCGAATGTCTATATTACTCCCTGGTCCAACAGCTGAATTAAGCTCGTGGCATTCGGTGCCAAAAATCTAACAATTATCACTATTGTATAGATTTTAAGTCAACAAGCAACAATGCTTTGATGAAAAGATTTTTTTGTTTTAAAAAGGATTTTACTCTTGGGGCGAATTCATTTTCGAACCATTCTGAAAATAAAGTGGTCGACTTCCATGGGCTTTTTTGGCTCCTATAAAAAACTTGAAGTGCTTTTTCTCAAATTTCTTTTAAAGCTCTTGGTTTTTTTGAATTCCCAACACACATAGGCATCAATCGGTGAGTGAAATTAATGGAATTTACATTTTGTGATAAAAATTTACTGTTTATTGAAACTGTCAGCCGTTTCGGTTTTAAACGATGTTTCGGTTAAAAAGGTTTCGGTTTAAGGGAGGTTTTACTGTAGTTACAATCTTACAGATGTCTCATAACGGCGTACCAGATCGAAATTATATATTTTATTTTATTTTAAAATTGTAATTTACTTCACTTCTCCATCACAGTAATATAACGTTGCAAACTATTATACTGGCTATTCTACTGGTTCTGAAACTGGTTTCTTGTAGCGCATGTCTAAGTTAAATACTATGTTTATATGGGAAAAATGCACAATTGATTGTAATGCCAATTACATTTTATCTAAAATATCTGACCTTTCGACTTTCATACCGGAAATCGTTTTAAAAAAAGATTATTAAATAATTTATTTAAAAAAATGTGTGTATAACCATGAAACTGTAACATTTTTTTTATTATTAATATATCAAATTATTTTTAATTCCTTTTACCCCCGTGCGATACGCCGATGATTAGGAATCCCCGTGTTTACGATAGGAAAATATTATTGTAGACACCAAGCTGAAATGGAATTCCCTAATTAAGAAAGGTTTTTAATCCTTCCGTCTTAATACTCTGTATGAAAAGAACAAATGCTTTCCGGTATGCAGTTTCTTTTTCATAAATTGGTAATTTTCGCGAAGGCCCATATCTTTTGACAATAATATAATCCTAAGGATTTTAATATTCTCAGGTCCAATTGTTAATACCGATTATTTTACCTCAAACTTTCCAATAGTCGTTAAGGCCTTACCTTCTGAGAAATACATACGACTGTCCGATGATTTTAAGTGGGGGATATACCTTCTTCTTCTTTTTTCTTGGATAGTTGGTGAAATTTTTAGGGAACCAACTTACTTCTCGGTGGGCTCTTGTTGAGTGAAGTGATATCTCGTGATGCGCTTTGCTCACGATATTTCTTATCTTATCGTCGCTGTGAATTATTTTCTAAGTGTGTGTACACTTCATATTTGAGTTTTCTTTCCTTAGACTATATTAAATTATATATAGTTCTACACTACCTTTAATGGTTATTAAATCAGTGTTTAGTACCAGAAAAGTATTAAATTCAGTGAATTAAGCTGCCTTCGTCAAGATCTACTGTAAGTAATCTTTATCTACAATTATCTGGGCGAGTAATATGGTATGGTATCATATCACCTGCCATTATCTGGACGTATCA
Organism: Diabrotica balteata; assembly: GCA_918026665.1. Lineage (NCBI taxonomy): Eukaryota > Metazoa > Arthropoda > Insecta > Coleoptera > Chrysomelidae > Diabrotica > Diabrotica balteata. Next base: position 82,491,367 of record OU898276.1, read on the forward strand.
TCTATATCTTCACCTGTAGATTGCCGATTTTGAACCATTCAAGAAATTTCTATAAATATTACCTATGAACATACAAGTCTCAGTTTTTTATTAAATAATAGTGCGAGATAGTTAATTGACTTAACCAAGTGCGGTTTGGTTTATGTTTTTATTCCTGTAACCTTTTTGTTTTTTTTTTTGTAAATTTAGAGTTAAGTAATTTTTGCTATCTTTTGTATTTCCTATAATTTTTGTTCATTATCTTTCCTATGATATCTCGAGATACGCCAAACTATATTTGTATATGATTGCCTTATATATCTTGGTAAAGGTATTTTTTTATTACATTATTGCTTAATTTTATACATATATAACACCATTTCATAGTTGTGTATTTTTATTACCTGGGTTGCATTTAGCAGCATCATAATTTTGTGTTTAATATATTGTTATTGTTTTATGCATGTATTTTATTTGTCGGCTCCTAACAAGTTCCCTGATAAAATAATAGCTCTGAACAATTACTATCTTTAAATATTACTATGCTTTTGAACTGTAGAGAGATCAGGCTGATTAAGTTTCGTAGGTAAGTAAGTGTAATACTTAATATATTTATTATTTGTTTATATATTGCGTTGACCAGATTTATTTGATAATTTACTGTTGGTATCTTTCCTTGGGTTTGATCTCTGAACCTAAATATCTTTTCTTATCTCTTTTCTTTTCTAAGGTTTTCTTAATTTTCTCCTTAACCCCAAAAAATTGAGTGGCGCCCTGTTTCTATCTTCTCTTATCTTTGGTAATTTTACCCATCTATCTTTTTGTTTATTTCTGTATCTTTTCTAATATCTCTTATCCTATCTTTACCTATTTCTTCCGTTGGATCCATTCCCGGTTCCAAAAGCTAGTTTCGAACCCACGACTCGCTCTCCACCAACCATCTGGCTGCCGTCCGCAGTGTCTCCATTGGTTATCTTTCTAGCACCATCCAAAAAAAGATTTTCGAGGTTACAATACTATAACAAGTACAACAAAACAAGATAAGTCAACGCGCATCTTCCTGTGACGTAAGCCCGAGACAACTTTAATGACGGCAAGTTAAATGCCCATAAGTGTTCATGTTAAATGTTCATAAATGTCTAAATGATATTCATATAGTCTCAAGTATGACCCGCCTTTCCTTTATGGTTCAAATTCTTTACATTTTAGTGGCCTTTTATATTCAATTTATATTTTGTAGCAATATTTATTTTGTTTGTAATACACACAATCAAATCGTAGATTCATATATTTCTTTAATTAATTTTACAAATTACTTATTAATTTTCAAACCACGTTTTCACAGAAAGTAACTAGTCATGACTTCTTAGCGCAAGATATGGCATCGAGGTATACTTACCGTTAACAGTTTAAGTTTCGAAGTTGTTCACTACAGTAATGAAACAACGTTGCCATATGTCGCATCGTTAAAATAAGATACACACAAGTCTCCTGACATTGTCTCGCTATAACGCCATGCGCAAAGTCGATTAAAATTAGAACGGCAAGTGAGCATATCTTGTTTTGTTATAGTATCATGGTGTATAACCGCCAAGATTGTTGACAAGTTATGTCATGTCAACAAAATTAAAGGTTAATTACTTTTTCCCAGTGTATTATAGGCAACAGCCACTTTTGAATAAAAAGATGGAAGGGTGGAAGTTTTTCCCCAAGGAAAATTCAAACTCTGATGTTCTAAGCGTTCAGTATTGTTAATATGTGCTGTAAATGTTTATATATGTATATGTCTTCAAATTTTGGTAAACGTATGTTGTGTGTTGCATATATATTGTGTATGATAAAGGGTGATTCAGTGGCAAACTAAGGCTAAATCGGGCCCTAGGCAACATTGTAATTCCGAGCCTATTTTTCAGTCATAACACATATTTTGCATTTGGTAGTTTGGTTTCAAAGTATATACAATGTAGTTCTATTTATCGGATTCCAAGAAAAAATTGGGATAGTTAAATAAATTCTTAGAATTGTGTTTAAATTTGGGAATGTGGCAATAATACTATTTTTCTTAATAAATGACCACATAGATCCAGGCGCCATAATATTTTCTTTACTTATAAAAGTCTTAAATTGTAATACTTCATTTTTCAGCTCTGCTAGGTTTAAATCTTGTTCTTAACATTTTTATTTCTCTATAGAAGAGTCACTAATATATCTATCATGAAAATTGTTTTAAATTTAATGTTAATCACAGCAGATAATGTGGTCAGTGAAGTTTCCATATTCTGACAATTTTTTAAGTACATTTTTCCAACCATTCGTCCGTTTTGTCATTAACGTTGTTTGCTTGGAAAATAATTTACAGACATAATAGTACAGTAAATTGTTGATTTCAATATAATTCAACCAGTCCAAGTATCTGGCCCTAATGCAATGCCATTTACAAAACTCTTAGTTTCATCATTACTTTGAAAATATTTTAAATTTAAATTTTCTTTTTTTTATTTCATCTTTACAATCGGAATTGCTTGGTTTTTCCTGCTGGTCTTTTTGCAGAATGACTTTTCTGGAGTTTAAACAATTGAAATTTTTGAAAATGATGACGGGTGTTATAATAATTGTTCTCCATCTCCTTTTCGTTTTATTTTTTCATAACCACTTAAATTTTTATAGGAACTTTAAAGACTGCGTTCTAAAAGAAAATTCAATTAAATTTATGTTACTCAAATTCAAAATCACACATTTGTGGTTTTTATATTATATATTGTTTTAATTAAATAATTTAATACTTTTATCAAACCTCTTAGAATATATTGATTAGTCCAATTACTTATTTTTAGGAGCAGCAGCTTTTATAGCCTTTTGGTGAACTTGCGGTAGTCTTGGCGGTCTTTGGCTTAGGTTCCTTTGGTTTTTTCGTAGGATAGCCTTGATTTAATTTCTTGGCTTTGGTTGGTGTTTTTTACTTTGGCAGTTCCGGAAGTCTAAAGTGCATATAAAAATGACACAGTTTTAGGAGCTCACTTCTTTTCAACTTTCTTCGCCATAGCCCTCTTTTTCTGTAAAGCAAGTGAGTAGTTGTTTCTAATTAAAAGAGTGGAAAGGAGGTCTAAAGACGTTCAAATCGGCCGATTTATAGTAGTAGTAGTAGTTAATAAATTCTTCAGATCTAATTCCGCCCCTGAATTGTAAGCCATTAGCATATTTATACCCCTTTCAAGGATAGTATTTGCCACAATTATTTGGGACACGGCATCGAGTAATATCAAGGTGCATCGTCGGGTGACATTTTGTGCTGATGAGGAAATTATGGAAATGACAGGGTAGAAAAAACTAACTTGATTTATCGGTGGTAGATTTGAATAAGAAATGTTTACGCTGCGACAAGAACCACTGGATAATTAAGGGTGAAAGTTCTTGTTCCTGATGTTTTACTTCATAAATCCCCTGTTGAAGGTATACAAGAAAAATGAAAGAAGTTATTTTATAATTACTATGCTTGTTTAAATTTTTTTGTTTTGGAAATAAACCGTTGACGTTTTCCGACTTTTTGAGGAAAAACTGTGTTCATATATATTTATGTGTGCTTTTATTATATTTAAACTTTAATATTATATTAGATTTGTTAGTATCTAAGATTCGCGTGAGTCAGATGGCTATGGAGCGCCGGCTGTTGGGTGTTTCTCTGAGAAACCGAATTCCAAATGAAGAAATACGTCGTAGAACAAAAACAATAGACGCTATCGAAAAAATCGCGTCGTTAAAATGGAATTGGGCAGGTCACGTCGCCAGATTATCAGACAACCGATGGATAAAACGTATTTTAGAGTGAAGAGCAATGCAAAAAGCAATACGAAGCAGAGGATGTCCACTAACTAGATGGACTAACGACCTGAAGCGTATTAGCAATACCTGGATGCAAGCCGCATAAAACAGAGACGGAAGGAAAGAGCTGGGAGAGACCTATGTTTAGCAGCGGACGCATACAGGTTGATGATTAGTATCTAATCTAAATTTACTTAATCCTTAGTTCTCAAATATTGCTTTCTATTCGATAGCAAATAAGTAATTTCTTTTCTATATTCAATATGGGTTTTTCTCTGTAACTGTACAGAGTAGGATAGGATAGGGCTCAATACATTTGAAAATTATTAACTTCAGCTGTAGGATTTCGTCGAAAGGTTTTCTTTTTAAAACCGTAAAATAGTTTCGAAACACAATTTTTCGAAACACAAATAGAACACCTTTGAATAACTGTTCTGATGAGACCTATTAGGTCGATTGGGATGCGAGAAGCGACAAAATTAAAGTTGCAAACACACTATATATATATATATATATATATATATAATATATATATATATATATATATATATATATATATATACATATATGTTATATGAGAAAATATTAACCTTGAACTAGCTTAAGTTCGCCGACTTCAGATTTCATCATTTCATTCCCATAGAAACAGCTGAGCACGCAGTAGAACTTTGTACGAACCGTTGACCAATATTCATGGGAACAGCGATTCAGCACTTCATACCAAACCTATAAATTGCCATTCTCAGATGCCGGAACCACTCTTAGCTGCAACTTCGACCAGTCCAGTTATTGTAGTCATTTTAAATTAATTTAATTTTGTACTATTATTTAATATTTAATTTGTAACAAATAAAGTTCTTTTTTAAAAAGTTAAACTCGTGATCAGTGATCTAACAATTGGCGCAGTCAGTAGGATCCGAAAAACGTTGCTAGAACACGTGTATACTCACTGGCAGCGGCGGATTCTCATCCCTTAACGGAACAAAGAATCTACGGAAGTCCTCACTCCTGTGATCTACGGAAGGAACACCTAGTGAAGCCCCTGGTAGCCGAGCAGAGAGAACAAGGCGTCCCGATGTTCTTCTTTATGTAAGTGGATTTTGAATCATCTCGTTAATAATTTTGTTTTAATAATTTACGAAATTGACTATACTGCAAGTCAATTAATCAAGATACAAACAAAACATAATACAAGTTGATTATCTAATATTTGAAATTATTGATATTGACATATTTCTTTTATACTATTTTATAATTACTGATATTTTATCCACATATTTTTACTTGCTATATTTTTGGTATATTTTCTCTTGATATATTTTTATTTGACATATTTGATACATTTTTACTTGATATATTTGATACATTTTTATTGATATATTATTTGATATTTTAAATTGATACATTTTTGTCCTTTATATATACCACCACATTTTTTTTCTCCCTTATATACTGATATATTTTATACTTCTTCATACTTCTATTTTTCATTTTCGTTCAAAATATCTCGAAAAATGCCCGAGACACGTTCCCAAACTCAACAAGAAATCGAACCATACAAGCTTTCGGAAATATTTTCCATTATCCCAGAATTTGAAGGCGATCCGATTTCTCTTTCTACATTTTTAGATGCGTGCGACTGTGCCTTTAAAATGGCCACAGGCGATCAGCGCGTTCTATTAACGATTCACGTAAAAAATAAACTCAAAGGTAAAGCTGCACAGCTTGTTAATTCTAGAAAACCGCTTTCCTATACAGAAATAAAACAATTATTAAATCTACATTTCGGAGACAGTAGAGACCTGACCTCCTTAATACAAGACTTACAAAGACTAAGACAACTATCTAACGAATCTCCTCTAACTTTCTTTAACCGCTTACAAGTTCTGAATGCAAAAATGCATGCCTCGATCCAAATAGCAAATTTATCCCCAGATCAAAAAACCGCCCAATGTGACTTAATCGATACCATGGCCCTAAACACACTTTTAACCGGTTTAGAACCCCGTCTAGGACAAATTATTAGGGCTAGTAATCCAAAAGATCTCATTGAAGCAAGCAATCGTATTAGACGCGAACTTCAATTGTCATATTTTGAAGAACAAAAATCTAATTCTAGATCAACTATTCCTAAACCCTCTCAACCAATGAGAAGACCCTCATCTCAGTTTACAAAATGTACAAATTGTGGCCGCATTGGTCATCTAAATACTGAATGCCGCTCTTCACGTTTCGTAAAGCCAAACCAAACTTTTTCTAGGCCACACGGTTACCAAAACCAATATAATAATGGACCTAATAACTATCAAAACAATCAGAACCCTAATAGGAATCAATATTCTTCCAACAATCCAAATTTCAACCAACAGAGACCTTCCTTTTCATCTCAAAATCAAAATCAAAATCGTCCATCTGTTATTCAAAGAAACCCAAACTTCCAACGGGCACATGTCTTAAACGAATACCCTGACGAAATAACGACTAACTATTATACAGATGATTACTACACAGATAATTATTATAATACCGATAACTACGAAAACTATGACACAGATTATTATACAGAAAATAATCCACAAACTGATAACTTTTACGAAACCAATAACACGCAAGATTATCAAAATTTTCTTTCACTTCCGAATCAAAATCATCCTCCCAATCATACGAACCACTCAACGGATATTACGAATATCCAAGAACAAATTCAAACACTCAACTTGGACGACTTTCATCCGAACCTCAATTTTCCCGAACAGACATTCATGTAACCCCATTTCATACAATGAGTTCCAAAAATTTATATTATATTAACGATGCTACCAACACTTTTAAACTTTTAATCGACACAGGTGCTGGAATCACTGTTTTCAAAGAAAACACAGCACGCAATTATCATAATAGATTTCCTGAAAACGTTACTATTCAAGGTATAACCGATCAAAAATTGTTAATAACAGAATCTGTCCTAATTCCCTTCACTGACAATAATCCTCACAAAGTCTTTATTTTCAATTTAGACATTGATTTCGATGGCATAATAGGCCTAGACTTTCTAGATCATTACGAATGCGTAATAGATCTTAAATCCCGACAGTTGCATACAAATTTTAAGACTGTCACCCTTCACAAAGTAGGACACGAGACAAACACACCTCAAGACAAAATATCGACATACCCTACAGAAACAAGACAAAACGAACCTAAAATAAAAATTAAATCCGATTCTAAACAGGAATCAAATTTAAAATACCAAAACCCTATAAATGAAAAATACACTATCATAAAAAACCGAGATCAAGACAAAAATCTTGAAAGACCGGAGAGAAAACGAATAAAAGGAACAAACAGAATTACCATTGACAGCCGGACCGAACAAATATGCAAATTAAAATGCAACTTATCGAATACAGATGCCATATTATCAGCTCAAGAAATAGAAAAAGTAAGATTACCTCATGCATTAGTCCATGTAGACGAAAATGGAGAATTCTTAACTTCCGTCCTAAATGCTAATGCAATGCCGAAGACAATCGAATTTTCAGACATTTCAATCGCACCCTTCAAAAATTCCGAGACAATCCTATCCTACAACGGAAATGATTTTGAAGAACCCGTACTAGACAGAACACGAATAATTAGAGAACAACTAAGAATTGATCATCTAAATTGCGAAGAACAAGAACTAATTCTAGATATATGTACTGAATATGCAGATATATTTTATGTCGAAGGCGACAAACTGACCTTCACAAACGAAATCAAACACAAAATCGAAACAAACAACGCTAAACCTATCTTCACTAAATCTTATAGATATCCTCAAATACATAAGGAAGAGGTAAAGACGCAAATTAATAAAATGTTAGAAGAAGGAATAATCCAGAAAAGCGTCTCGCCCTGGTCGAGTCCAGTCTGGGTCGTACCGAAGAAATTAGATGCGTCAGGAAAACAAAAATGGCGAGTTGTTATTGATTATCGAAAACTTAACGAACTCACAGTACAAGACCGTTATCCTCTACCACAAATATCAGAACTATTGGACCAACTAGGAAGATGCCAATACTTCACAACACTAGATTTAGCGTCTGGATTTCACCAGATCGAAATTGAGCCACAAGACATCCAGAAAACGGCCTTTTCCGTCGAAAATGGACATTACGAATTTGTGCGCATGCCATTCGGACTAATGAATGCTCCATCTACTTTCCAAAGAGTAATGGACAACATCCTTTTAGGAATACAAAACGAAAGATGCTTAGTGTATATGGATGACATAATTATCTACTCACCCACTATTCACGATCACATGTCACGACTAACAGAAGTTTTTAAAAGGTTACGAAAAGCAAACTTAAAAATACAGCCAGACAAGTGCGAATTTTTAAGAAAAGAAGTAGCATATTTGGGCCACCTTGTAACAGAAAATGGTGTAAAAACAAATCCAGTTAAAATATCTTGCATCAAAAACTTCCCGGAACCAAAGAACACCAAAGAAATAAAATCATTTTTAGGCCTAGCCGGTTACTACAGAAGATTCATTCCAAACTTTGCCAAAATTTCTAAACCACTTACGAAACTACTTCAGAAAGACGTACCTTTTATTTTTAATTCTGATTGCAAAGAAGCCTTTAACGAACTCAAAAATATTTTAACTTCAGATCCAATACTTATATATCCCAATTTTGAGGAACCATTTTTACTAACAACTGACGCTAGTGCATTCGCGATTGGAGCCGTTCTATCGCAAGGCCCTATTGGAAAAGATTTACCCATAGCTTATGCCTCCAGAACATTATGCGGTGCCGAAACAAAATATTCGACTATAGAGAGAGAACTTTTAGCTATCGTATGGGCAGTCAAACATTTTAGACCATATCTTTTTGGCCGAAAATTCACCCTTATTACCGATCATCGACCCCTTACATGGCTTTTCTCGATAAAAGATCCCGGAAGCCGATTAGCGCGTTGGCGCCTAAAGCTCGAAGAATACAATTATAAAATAGAACATCGCGCAGGAAAAATAAACAGAAATGCAGATGCCCTCTCAAGGATAAAGATTAACCATTTCAAGGATTGTGCAAACTTTCAATCAAAAATCTCATTACATGCATCGAATGAAGATGACACGGAAACTCAAGAAAACGAAGACGACGATGAAGAAAATATAGAAGAAATGTCCGAAGAACTTGACAAGTTTATCGAACTGTATAGAACTAAATCAATAATCGATTATTCAAAAATTGAAGCATCGAATACGGACTTATTAGACAAATCCAACAAAAATATTGTTACATTTTTTTGGCAAAATAAACTTGAAGAACTCCACGAGAAAATAATGGATGACATATTCGAAGAAAACATGGAATATAGTAACCGAAGAATTAATATTGTACACAGTAAAACTATAAAAGATCGAAAATATTTTATTATACCATTACCGTTTGATCCCGAACGAGTAATATCACATTTATTTCTTATACTTTTTGCAAATAAAGATCAATTCGATGAATCAAAAATATATTGTGTCGAAAATAATCTCGAACTGCCTATCCTAGAGATCTTTTCGTATATTTTTGCTGACAAAGAATTAAAATTAAGAATCTGTCAAAATATAATTAAAACAGCCAGCGAAGACGAAATCCCTCAAATTTTAGATCAATACCATTGTGGTAAAAACAATTTACATCGAGGAATAAACGAAACTGTCAGAAGAATAAAGCAGAAATACAATTGGAAGAATTTAACAAAAGATGTAGAGAAATTTGTAAAAGCATGTGAAATTTGCCAAAAGTTAAGATTTGCAGGAAAAACTTAAGTGGACCATTAGTCATAACAGAAACTCCAAAAACACCATTCGAAAGAATAAATATGGATATATTCGAATACCCTACTAGGAACTACGCTTTAACTATTCGTGACGAATTGACAAAATTCACGCAAGCCTATCCTTTGGAAGACAAAAAGGCAGTAACAGTAGCCAACACACTCCTACTCTTCTTTCAACACTATGGAACACCACTAAGAATTCATTGTGATTGCGGTCGAGAATTCGAGAATGCTATAATCAAAGATCTATGCGAATTATACGACATCAAACTAACATTTTCTAGTGTTAACCATCCACAATCTAATGGATCTGTGGAAAGATTTCATGCCACACTCTCAGAAATGATTAGAGCAAATCAAGCAGAGAACCCAAACGATCATCCCTTCACTATACTTCCTTATGCAGTAATATGCTATAACAACACAAAAAATAAGACCCACGGTTTCACACCATATGAACTTATATTTGGGCACACTGCAAGCCGACCACCAGAAACTCTATACAATCAAAAAACACTAATGAGCAAATATATTCGAGACCTGAATAATCGAATGGAATACTTTTACAAAGTAGCCAAAGCAAAAACAGAAAGACAGAAAGAAAAGGCGAAAGTAAGATTTGACGAGAATATTTCAGAACAAAGACCTGATTTTAAAATTGGTGACAAAGTTTACGTAAAAGAGTCCCAAATTAAATCAAAATCGGATAATCTTTTTAATGGACCTTTCGAAATTCAAGAAGTTTTTACAAATTCCGCAATTATCCTTAACCCCAAAACTAACCAAACCTCTAAAGTAAATTTTGACAGACTGAAACCTTATTTTGAATAATTTTCCTTTACAGATTCTATGGACTCCTTTCTATCGTCCAATCCCAAATTCTCCTCACTCCAATTAATAACACAATTGGAATATTTTTTCATGAAAAAGGAACTATACGAATATCTAACGACAAATGGACTTTACTTGTTTACAAAGAATTATTCCCTCTCAAAACTACAATATCCAACAATGACAGAATTTTGGAAAACCTATTGGAAAAATTTATTAACGTTGATACACCGAGAAAACTTGCCTTTCAAGCCGAAGTACAGACACATGTTAGTCTGCTAAAACAAATCTCAAACTCCGTTAACTTAAAATATAAAGAAATAACCTCCGACACAGTACCTTATAATAAACGCCTAAAACGCGGTTTAGTAAATGGTATCGGAACAATCTGGAAATCTATTACTGGAAATTTAGACGCCTCTGACGGCGAATACTTTAATAAATGTATAAATAAGATAAATTCCGATGAAACTCAAATTGAAAATCTCTTAAAAAATCAAATATCTGTTACCACTTCAGTTATAAGAACTTTCAACACTACAATTCAAAAATTGCAAATAGACGAAGAAACCTTTAACAAAGACTTAAAAACTATCGAGACTACACTTCTGGACATTAATAATGACATCTCCTTTTACCAAGCACAACTACAAATACTAGATTTATGTGAGTCCTTAATGGAAAGTTACGTATTTTTAGAAAATTATTTAAATGATATACTAAATTCTATCACATTCTCTCGCCTGCAAATTCTACATAGTTCTATTATTTCGCCCATAGACTTATTGGACGCATTAAAAGAAATCTCACAGTCATTACAAAATAACGTATTGCCTCTACCCACTTATATGTCAAGTATAGCTCAGTATATTGACATAATAAAACTACAAGCTTATCAGCTTGATTCAAAAATTGTTTTCGTTCTCGAAATTCCGTTAGTTGATCCGAAATATTCACCTTGTATCAATTATATTCAATACCAATATTAGATAATCAAACTGGTTTTCATCATATACTTTCAACTGTTCATAAATACATTGCGCGAGATGATGATTCAATTTCATATGTCTTACCCATGGACACCGAAAAATGCAAACAAATCAGTCAAAACCAAAGAATGTGTACAGACATTCTTCCGTACCCCATAGACACAGATGCTATATGTGAAGCCCAGCTTTTGAAACCTCTCAGCAACTTACCAAAAACTTGCCAGATGTCCATGCTCTTGGCACAAGGATACAATGTACAGGAAATCGACCGAAATTTATGGTTACTAACCATTTCCGATCCATTACCAGTAACGATCAAATGTGCAAGAAAAGAAGTCACTACACAAATAATCAAAACAAATTCAATCTTAAGATTAATTCCCGAATGTATTGCATTCATCGGCAGTACCAGAATTCATGCTAGAGACCAAATTGAGAAATATACAAATATCACGTATAGAAGTCACCCAGTTAACGTACCCTACAGATGCTGTGACCATTTTGAGACAAAGAATCACCTGTCAAAATTGAAACCACTAAAATCAGTAAGATCAACGTAGATGACTTAAATATTGCACAACACAAATTGGACCAATATTCAGAAGAACTGGACCATATTATGAGCCAATCATTCATTGAGGAACATCTACCCTTATTCACTATATCAACCTTATCCCTGACTATTATCCTAGTTATTCTATACCTTTTCTGCAAATACCGAACCAAAATATTCCCAAAAATTGCAATCTCCTTGTCCCAGGATCAGCCTCCAACTTCATTACCACGCAGAAATTCCATTAGACAGAAACTTCAAAGCTTAACCTCCTTCAGAAGAAGACCCAATGTCCAAGAAGAAAGCGAAGCAGAAACACCAATTACTCTGTAAAAGTCAAAGCAATGGCATTGACTTTTCACTAATAAGGGGAGCTGTTATATGAGAAAATATTAACCTTGAACTAGCTTAAGTTCGCCGACTTCAGATTTCATCATTTCATTCCATAGAAACAGCTGAGCACGCAGTAGAACTTTGTACGAACCGTTGACCAATATTCATGGGAACAGCGATTCAGCACTTCATACCAAACCTATAAATTGCCATTCTCAGATGCCGGGACCACTCTTAGCTGCAACTTCGACCAGTCCAGTTATTGTAGTCATTTTAAATTAATTTAATTTTGTACTATTATTTAATATTTAATTTGTAACAAATAAAGTTCTTTTTTAAAAGTTAAACTCGTGATCAGTGATCTAACATATATATATATATATATTATATATATATATATATATATATATATATATATGTATATATATATATTTATATATAATATATATATATATATATATATATTACATATATATATAAGACATATATATATATATATATATATATACATATATATATATATATATATATATAGTATATATATATATATATTATATATATTGTTGTACTTTTGAATGTCCATTAGCAATAAAAAACCGATATACAAATTTTATTACTTAAATAAAAATTAAAATTATTGATATTTCATAAAGACACGGGCATATAAATTTTCAAACATCCTGTATAAGACAAAATATGTATTTTAAGTTGTTCGAAGAATTGTTCATTAGGCCTCAGAGACAAGACTTTCAAATATTATCGATAAGAAATTTAAATAAGTCGGTTATTGTGGAATGGATTTACCCAGAATAAAAGTGTATATAGACAGTGTTTAAACAATAGACCGGGATTTGCGGTGGTTTTTCTCCCCGAAAGATTATATCGGTAAAAGTTTATTAACAAAAGACATTGAATTGAGAAACAGGTATCGTTTGTAGCTATTAGTAAGAAATATTTGTAAAGCAGATAGATTTAGTTAGAATATTAAAGAATGTTGTTTTCTGGAATTACCCGAATGACGTTTTTATAAAGAGAGTTGGTTAGTAACGATATACGTCACAGAGGTGGATGATTTTTATTGGTCAATTTTTGAATGCAATGGAGGTAGTGGTTTTGGCTATGAGATAGGAGAGAGGAAAAAAGTTAGTTAGTCAGTTTTCGTCGCCCAAGAAGGAAGGAGCTTTGTGGTTTGTGTTTGTTTGAAGTCCCGAAGACGTAATTTACCGGGTGTGTTTATTTGCTGTGTAAAAGCTGATCAGTGTGAGGAACGGGGTACAGAGAGATAGAAAACCAAAGGGTATATGGAATATTAATATCAGACGAAGCCGGAAACATTTGAAGTTATAAACAGGCGCGGAGATTGGCTCAAAAGGAGGCTGCATATAATTACACGAGTTGTTGGGTTGCAGATACAAGGACAGATAGGAGAAAGGTGTACGTCATCTGGACCACAATAGGAGCAGAAGCAGAGAAAGGTTTTTTTTATGGCGTGGCCATAGAATTACAACGGCAGAGAACGAAAGGTCAGTCAATTTTCATTAGAGCAGGAGTGTGGTTTTCATTTATTAATTTAAATAAATTGAATAAATAATAGAGACAGTTAATTTTGCGATCATTTAAAGAAAAAAAAATTATAAAGAGAGCTTAGTTATAACACATATTAAAAATCAATGTAAAATAACATTTGGGTCCATGATAGAAAACAACTTCTCATATATTTAAGTATTATAGTGCAAATATTACAGGATTGATTGTTATATAAAATTTCATTAAAATAAAGGACATCTCACATATAGTTCAGTTGAAATTCTGTGTATTTTATTCAGGTCATATTACCTATCCCAATTAGGAAGCCAATTGGAAAATATTTTGAATCCACGATCAAAGGTAAATAGTACAAGTTAAATAGCTGAGATTGTAATTATTAATGCTGATTTATTGTGATTAATTGGAGATTAGATCATTTAATAAATATAGACAGGATCTTTTCTAAATAAGCAATAGAATACAATTTAAATAGCATAACAAAATGGCGCCCAACGTGGGGCTTTGAAAAATATTTCTAGTTGGCAAATTTGAAAGGATAGGAGTAGACGAGCAGATATTTGAAAGTTTATATGCCGTGGATAAAGTGAAATATTATGTAAAATTTGAGGACATAAAGATTTATATATTTTTTAAGATACAATTTACCATAATTGATTTATTCGTGATATTGACAATTTATAGGTTACCATAATTGATTTATTTGTGTGATATTTACATTTGATAATTTTACCATACTTGATTTATTTGATTGATTTTGAGATTTGATATTTTACAATTTGATTTATTTGTGGGATATTGAAATTTGATACTCGTAATCAAGAGTTATTACATTTGAACAAGAAAAGTCCCGTTTGTTGCAACAGACAGTAGAATTTATATTTGGCGGGGATAAAAACATAATAAGTGCCAAACACAAGAAACAAGAGCAAAGAGAACAAAAAACAAGAAGATAAATCAGAACAGGAAGAATATTCAGACCAGGAAGACGTATTAGACACAACAGTAATGGAGACAGAAAAAACAAGAATCGGGAATAGAAAAATTATTAGCATGATGCAATTACAGACACAACAAATACAAGAATCAACAAAACAGGCCATACAAGAGAACCAAAAAGAAACATCACTAAAAATCGAAGAAAACCAACGGAAAACAAGACAAGCAATAGAACAGAAATTAGAAGAAAATGATAGAAAAATGGAAAAGCGTTTGGACAATATGAAAAAGAAGTAAAAGTCTGTTTAGAAAAAGTTAGTGAAACAGAGAGGAAACTAGAGATGCAGAGAGAAGAAATGGAAACTAAAATGAAGGATATTAAGGCTGTCCAGAAAAGGAACTGGAACAGTTAGAAGAAAAATTTGAAATGGCGTTACTAGAAGACAGGAAAGAAATGGAAAGGAAACTTAAGCAAAATGAAAAACAAATTGCAGAGATGGAGATAAGAGGAGTAGAAAGAAAGGAAGTTATCGTACATAGCACAGAAGACGTAAAAGTACGATTTGGCGGGGATATAAGGAAACTACACCCAGTGCCTTTTATAAATAACCTAAAGAAAAAAGTCACATACATAGGACCGTTTGCAACAGCAAAGGAAACCATCCGAAACCATCTCAAAGAAGAGGCAAATCTTTGGTTTGTCAGCAAGGAAGAAGAATTTGACAATTGGCAAGATTTTGAGAGAGATTCTTAAATTATTTCTGGGGAAAAATCCAGCAACTACAAGTAAATAAAGAGTTACAAAATGGAAAATACCATGAGAGGATGGGCGTATCAGAAAAGATGTACGCATTACAACTCTATAATAATGCAAAACATTTGCAATATAATTATTCATCAGAACAATTGGTAGAGTTGATATCGCGACACTTTGAAGATACCTTGGAAGACCACATAAATCTCCAAAATTACAAGGACATTGACAGCTTATGTCAATTTTTGCAAATGAGAGAATCACGTAGGCATGAAAGAAGAGAAAGAAGACCGCAAGAAAATTATAGACAAAGAGAAAACCAAGAATATAGAGATAGAGGTCAAAATTTTAGAAGAGATTATCCAAGACGAGAATTCATACCTAGACGGGGATACGAAAATAGACCGAACGGAAGAGAGAATTATGAACCCAGAACCCAGAGATGGAATGAAAACAGGGATCGGGAAAATCAGAGTAGAAATAACCGCCCATACCAAGGAAACAGATACAATAACCCACGGAATGAACAGGAATCTCGCGGTAACCGATACGGGAATGATAGACCAAAAGAGAACAGAAGAGAAATAAATAATATGCAAAGAGAAGAAAATGAATATGAGAGAGAAGATGACGGGCGAGAAAACACAGAAGAACAACAGGCGTGTTTTCAAGAAGGCGCTCACTAAAAACGAAGAAACGAACAGGAATTTTTTGTCACCCCAAGGAATTTATTAAACTGGCAGGAAACAATGAAAAGAGAAATGGAGTTAATTTAAAATTTGTGGATGGATTTATAAATGAGAAACCAATTAAAATTATGATAGACACAGGCTCTGAAATAACACTGGTCAACAGAAAATTAATCGAAGAAGTAAATTTAATAAGTCTAATTTATAAAATACTAGGGTGAATTTAGTGGGCGCAAATAAACGGACATTGGCAACAATAAATGAAGGTATACGAGTAATGGTACGATTGAAAAAAAATATGTATGCACTTCAATGTGTAATAATGCCGAATATGTCACATGACATGATTGTAGGCGTTGACGAATTAACGGAAAAACATGTAGTGATCGACTTCAAAACCAATATGATGAAAATAACAAAGGAAAAAGAAGAAGAACAGGATAAGGAACAAGAGAAACAAATTACGGACGAATCAGAGAAAGAACAAACGGTGGAAAGAACCTGGTGACGAAGAAAGGAAAAGGAAGAAAGAGGGGAAAAGGTCAGAAAAAGATCAAAGAAAAAAAAACCTGGGATTCCTCAAAAGATGAGACGAGCTCAGGAGAAGAAGATGGAAAGATTTTGACAAGAAATGAAAGCAAAACTTGGGATTCCTCAAAAGAAGAGACGAGCCCAACAGAAGAAGAAACAAAGGAAATGAAAGAAAAGGAAAAGGATTCAGTTGAAAAGAACATATGGATTCCTCAAAAGAAGAGACGAGCCCAACAGAAAAAAAACAAAGGAAAATGAAGAGGACACAATGGAGACAGTGGTGTTTGAAGAAGACACGGAGTACACGGTGAATATGTGCGAAGAATTTGATGGGAGAGACAAAAAATTGATATGTGGAGAAGGCAAAGAAAATGATTTGCGTATAATTTTAAGAGACTATGAAACGCTAATAAATGAGGAAAACCGAGTGGCCACAAAATGTGTAGCATAAGTACAGCTAGCATACAGGAAGTGCGTTTTAGTTTGCCTCGAGAAAATTTAGTTGCATAGATTGATAAATTTTATCGATTACAAAGGCAGGGATTTGTTGTACTTTTGAATGTCCATTAGCAATAAAAAACCGATATACAAATTTTATTACTTAAATAAAAATTAAAATTATTGATATTTCATTAAGACACGGGCATATAAATTTTCAAACATCCTGTATAAGACAAAATATGTATTTTAAGTTGTTCGAAGAATTGTTCATTAGGCCTCAGAGACAAGACTTTCAAATATTATCGATAAGAAATTTAAATAAGTCGGTTATTGTGGAATGGATTTACCCAGAATAAAAGTGTATATAGACAGTGTTTAAACAATAGACCGGGATTTGCGGTGGTTTTTCTCCCCGAAAGATTATATCGGTAAAAGTTTATTAACAAAAGACATTGAATTGAGAAACAGGTATCGTTTGTAGCTATTAGTAAGAAATATTTGTAAAGCAGATAGATTTAGTTAGAATAATTAAAGAATGTTGTTTTCTGGAATTACCCGAATGACGTTTTATAAAGAGAGTTGGTTGGTAACGATATACGTCACAGAGGTGGATGATTTTTATTGGTCAATTTTTGAATGCAATGGAGGTAGTGGTTTTGGCTATGAGATAGGAGAGAGGAAAAAAGTTAGTTAGTCAGTTTTCGTCGCCCAAGAAGGAAGGAGCTTTGTGGTTTGTGTTTGTTTGAAGTCCCGAAGACGTAATTTACGGGTGTGTTTATTTGCTGTGTAAAAGCTGATCAGTGTGAGGAACGGGGTACAGAGAGATAGAAAACCAAAGGGTATAAGAATATTAATATCAGACGAAGCCGGAAACATTTGAAGTTATAAACAGGCGCGGAGATTGGCTCAAAAGGAGGCTGCATATAATTACACGAGTTGTTGGGTTGCAGATACAAGGACAGATAGGAGAAAGGTGTACGTCATCTGGACCACAATAGGAGCAGAAGCAGAGAAAGGTTTTTTTTTATGGCGTGGCCATAGAATTACAACGGCAGAGAACGAAAGGTCAGTCAATTTTCATTAGAGCAGGAGTGTGGTTTTCATTTATTAATTAAATAAATTGAATAAATAATAGAGACAGTTAATTTTGCGATCATTTAAAGAAAAAAAATTATAAAGAGAGCTTAGTTATAACACATATTAAAAATCAATGTAAAATAACATTTGGGTCCATGATAGAAAACAACTTCTCATATATTTAAAGTATTATATTGCAAATATTACAGGATTGATTGTTATATAAAATTTCATTAAAATAAAGGACATCTCACATATAGTTCAGTTGAAATTCTGTGTATTTTATTCAGGTCATATTACCTATCCCAATTAGGAAGCCAATTGGAAAATATTTTGAATCCACGATCAAAGGTAAATAGTACAAGTTAAATAGCCTGAGATTGTAATTAATTAATGCTGATTTATTGTGATTAATTGGAGATTAGATCATTTAATAAATATAGACAGGATCTTTTCTAAATAAGCAATAGAATACAATTTAAATAGCATAACAATATATATATATATATATATATATATATATATATATATATATATATATATATATATATATATTTATATATATATATATATATATATATATATATATATATATCTATATAAATCGTCTTGCATTATAACATTAACATTATATCTTTATTCTCTTATTCTGTTTCTTGTCCATCGTACTACGTCTTACATATCTCCCTTACTTCTTTGTTACTTTTACGGTCATTTATTAGTATTACTACTTTTTATTACTTTTAATTTGTTGCCTTTCTGTCGTTCCCAACATTCTCTCGTTGTTGTGTGTTCCGCTCTGAGCTCTAGCGTACGTCATGAGCGGTCTTAAGCATGTCTTAATTATATAGATTTTTACTTTACTATTAGTACGCATATTCATTTCTCCAAAATTTGTCTCGAATATATCGTGATAATAAAGAAGATTTCGTTGTTTGGGCCCTAACTTCGTCTTTTAGATTTCTGTGACTCGTAATGTATTTAAATGGAATTACTTGTTCTACACTTTTATTATTTAAATCTGCTCAAACTGTAAAAATCAGGAATTTTGCTATACTATAAAGGTAATGAAGAAAACACCAACAATGGAGTAGGATTTATAATAATTAAAAAAAGTAGTTAAATACATACAATCTACCAAGAGCATATCAGATAGAGTTGCATACACGACGGTTAAATTAAAAAGCACATCCTTAAAAATCATACAGGTTTACGCTTCAACCAGTACCTACAGCGATGAAGATATTGAACATGTCTACGAAGACATAACAACAACTATGAAAGAAAAGAAATCCAAATTAACCCTAACCATCAGTGACTTCAATGCCAAAATAGGAGAACAACTATGTAAAGAAGAAGACAAAGTATGACACGATGGATACGGCAAAAGAAATGATAAAGGACATATGTTGATGAATTACTTGGAGGAGAAGCAACTATGTGCAATGAAACCATTCTGTAAGAAAAAACCCCAAAGAAAATGGATCATGGAGACATGGATTAGTCCCAATGGTGAAACTAAAAACGAAATTGATTATATTGTTAAAGACGTAACAGCCCTAAATCGCATCTCAACTGGTAGCCACCATAGACTAGTCCGCGCCAAGCTGATCATTGATAGTAGATATGAAACAAGAAAGAAACTGAAAAATAATCAGAAATTAGACATGGAAAAGCTAAAACAAGAAAAACAGACGTACGAAGATAGACTCAAGGAAATATTGCCAACCAAGGAAGACATAGAACTCAAACATATTGAATTAATAAACATTATATTTACTGAAACTCTAATGAAAGTGGGTAAAGAAATAATACAGACAACAACAAAAAAAAGTTTCATATCCCAGGAAACAAAGATTCTTATGAACACAAGAAGAACATTACTCGAACAAGGGGACATAAATAACATGGAATACAAAGAAATAAACAAAAATATTAGAAAAAATATCAAGGAGTGTAAACGGAGAGTACAGGAAGAAAAAATAGAGAAAACAATTTGAAAAAAATAGAATGAAGTGATTAAAGTAGAACCTGGAAAACATACAAATTAAAAGAATAAAAGAAATTTTACAGATAACGCACGAATATTATACAAATCTCTATAAAACAGAACAAAAACCAACCCAAGAAATCCGTAATCAGTTACAACTGAACATAAAGAACTTTAACTCTAACCTACAACCAGAAATCAGTAAAAATGAAATAAAAAGGCACTCAAAGAAATTAAGAATAACAAATCTCTTGGGAAAGATGTAATAACTGTGGAAATGCTAAAAATGGAGGATAAACTACAGTCGAAGTCCTTTGTGCACTGATGAATAAAATATGAAACACAAAACAAATAACCACCACATGGAACGAGGCAATAACACTATAACTATTTAAGAAAGGCGATAGAAAAGATCTGAAAAACTATAGGCCCATAAATCTACTTAATGTAATGTACAAACTATTAACTAAACTACTAACAAGTTAGATAATTATCAGTCAAGAGAGTAAGCCGGTTTTAGAAAAGGATTCAGTACAAGCGACCATCTGCTTACGATAAAAATATTAATTGAAAAGGCCAACGAATATCAAATCCCAATGTATATGGCATTTGTAGACTTTGAAAAAAGCATTCGATAAGGTGGAACATTGGGCAGTAAAGAACTCTTTACAAAATGGGAGAATGAACTATAGATATACGGACTTAATTTCCAATATATATGATCAAGCAACAACATCCATTAAAACATTTGAACAAACGGAGCCTATTAAGATACGGCGAGGAGTCAGACACTATATCACCCAAACTATTCAATTAATCTTTGGAAGACGTTATCAGGAAATTACATTGGGAAAAACGGGGTATTAACATAAATGGCCAATACTCGAATCACTTGAGTTATGCAGACGACATTGTATTAATAACAGATAAAAGCAAATAATTACAAAATATGATGAAGAAATTAAATAGCAAATTAATAAAAATAGGTCTACAAATGAATTATAATAAAACGAAAAATATTTTTTATGATCCATCCCTTCATGTTAGTAGTTTTTAGGTGTTGGGCATAATATACATTCTATTGATTCAAGTATATTAGTATTTATGTTTTTAGGAATTCTAGTTTTTTGTATAGTTTGTTAATTCTGGTCACGGGTGTGTTGTGATTTTTAAAGTTGGTTGTCGGGTGGCGGGGGGGTATTCAGGAGGGTTTTAGGGCAGTGTTGTAGTTTTATTGGGTTTTTTGTCATCATTGTTTGTTTTGCAAGAGTCTTTAAATCAATGTTTACTTCGTTCGTTTAACCTCCGGTTTTCCAAATCGTGGACGTTACTTTGGGATAACGATGGTTATAAAATCTTAAAAATTTGCTATTGGTTGGTTTTTGGCGGTTCTGAAGGATGTTATGTATCGTTTTTTTTATTTTTATTTTTTTTTAGTGGTGGGTGAGCATGGGGGGGACGGTGTCTGGTTTTGTCTGGGCGTGTGGTTCCTTTTTTTGTTTCGGGTTTGGGCGTTTTACTTATCCTTTTGTGTTGTAAGTGATTCTCTTCTTTGATATTTTTCCCTTTGCTGTTGTGAGGTTTGGGACTTGTTCTAATAGTTTGTTGTTGGGCTTCTGTTCAGGAGGGCATGCACTTTTGGTGCTCTGTTGCTGGGGTTGGGGGAGATGGAGAGTGGATTTGGGATGAAGTGTAGGTGGTGTTGTGTTGGGAATGGTGTGAGGGAGGCTAACTTGGTTGAGAAGTTGGTTGGGTGAGGAGGGGGGTGAGGATAGAGATGTTGTGTGGGAGGGGGGGTCGTTGGGGTGTTGAGTGGGGGGTAAAATGTAATGTTAATTGGTTTGTTGTGGGTTTCGTATGGCATGGCCGCGAGAGTGCGACTGCTTGGATAAGTCGGGTAAAGGGGTGTGGTGGTAGGGGATGTTTATGGGGTGATTTTTATATATTATTTTATTAAAAACTTAAACCCAAATACTGGAAGAAAAATAGAATTTGTGGCGAAGTTGGTGTGAATCTTTAGTTGGAATCAACGTACTATAAGGTATAAGTACAAATTAGTATGACAAGGCAAGCTGATCGCTATCGTAGGGTTAGATAATAAATCAATAGTAAGCATCATGGATACTATTACAAGAAAAGGACGTGTACAAACTCATCACTTTATAGCCAACATTCAATTGTTAGACCCTTCGAGATATACTAAACTTATCACCGGCATCCTTTGGAGATAGGTAAACTCATCACTACAGATAGGTAAACTGATCACCAGCATTTTTGTCCCAAGGCGCTGGTTTCTAATGCCGAAGATTGCCTGTTACCTATTACACTTCTCGGTTATGTGGTAATTTAATAAATTCAGAAATTATTTTAAGTAAATTGCTTTAAACTAGATATTAATATCGGGTGGTTTCTTACGGTGTGGCCTATTAGTGGTATCTGCCAATTTAAACGGTTTTAAGATCTGAAAATTTAGTTGCATAGGTTTTCGATAGTGAACTTTATAATGAAAATATTTACTAAAAACAGTTGGAAAAATGGGAATAAAAAGATTCGCATGAATTTGTGGTGAAATAGATTCGCATGAATTTGTGGCTAGACTAGGATGCCCAAACAGTTAGAACGAAAAGAGACCTATTATTTATGTAGTTTTCTACCACATAATCGGCCATTTTTATAAATGAACTCAGGTTAGGGGTATCCGTATGAAATCGTTGATAAAAAAATCGCCGACTCCAAAAATGACAGGCCAAATAAGTGATGAAGCCACTTGCCGTTGGAATCTTCCACCTTGTAAGTGGCTACCACACCAAGTTTTTGGATGTTGCGAAACCAACTTCAAGTCAAGTGAAATAAACACTCAATTCGTTTCGCAGATGGCCGAATTGCAATTACAATTTGCGTATTAAGTAAACATGCACATTTAATGAGCCATGGATGGTAAACAATTGCAAGAAAAATGTTGGAGCATATTAAAATATATTATCCATGTAATATTCACATGACAAACATATGATAAACACACAATTTGGCTTCAGGGATGCATTGGATACTCGAGAGGCACTTTCTACAATACAAGTTCTCTTTCAAAGATGTAGAGACGTGAACTGTGATATATATGTGTGTTTTGTGAATTACCAGAAAGCGTTCGACAGAATAAAATATGACGAACTGATGAAAATATTAAATTCATTTGGTCTAGACAGCAGAGATCGCCGTATAATAAACAATATCTATTACGAACAAACTGCAGCTGTTAGAGTTGAGGATCAGCCAACAGACGATATAAAGATAAAAAGAGGTGTACAACAGGGATGTATATTGTCCCCATTATTGTTCAATATACATTCATAGCATATTATGAACCTAGCGCTAACGGAAATAGACGAGGGAATACTCATAAACGGAGAACGATTGAACAACATAAGATACGCTGATGATACTGTCATTTTTGCAGACAGTCTTGAAGGTCCGTAGACACTTGTCTTCAGGGTGAGAGAACTAAGTAGCAGGTTTGAGCTTAATTTTAACATAAAAAAACCAAATACATGGTTATAAGCAAAAATAGGCTACTTAAAAGGTAAAATAAAAAAGCAAAAATAAACTTAAATGAACAGTGGGAGCAATCGACGGAAATTAAGATAAGGATCGAGAAGGCAAGATCAGCTTTCGTCAAAATGAAAAATATCTTTAACAGTTACGACATAAAATTGGAAATAAAAGTTCGTTTACTAAAATGCTACGTATTTTCTGTTCTTTTATATGGCGTAGAGTCGTGGACCTTAACTGAAGCATCACTGAAGAGAATCGAAGCATTTGATATCTGGTGCAATAGACGCATGTTAAGGATTTCCTGGAGAGACAGAATTACCAACGAAGAACAATAGAATGGGTAAAGAGCGCGAACTAGTCGTAACCATAAAACGTCGCAAACTAGAATACCTGGGCCATATAATGCGCAATGAACAACGATATGACCTACTTCGGACCATGCTTCAAGGTAAAGTGCATGGGAAAAGAGGTCCAGGACGGAGAAGAATATCCTGGCTGCATAACATGCGAAAGTGGTTTAACTTAACCACTACCGGACTTTTCAGGGCAGCAGTCACCAAAGTCAGAATAGCCATAATAGTGTCCAACATCCGTAACGGATAGGCACCATAAGAAGAAGAATATGCCTCTGCCTTCGCCAAGTAACGGTAATTCTCAAGAATGCCAAAAATAATTACATTTTGTTGCGAATCGTTATGCAACACAAAACATTTATCGCGGTCCTCATTTAGATTCATCTGTCGGATTGCTTGATGCGCTTCCCCATTCTCTTCGGTAAAGGTTACATAAAAGGCAAACGATCGTTGGTCATATTCCTCCGAATACAAGAGATGTCCGTTGTTGTAAGGCGTTCTTTGAAAGAAGAAGTTGCAATCTTCTGGTGAATGAGTTTTGATGGTCTCTCCGGCCATCCGGATAAGTCCTCCTAAGCTTTCATCTTACAGGAGTTTAGTTTAAGCTGATGATTTGACAGCTTAGGTTTCGAAAGTCGCCTAAGTAATTGTGTTTCAAGTTGCAGTGCAGAATATTTTCCGCAACTAAAATAATTATAGAAATATAAATACATACTGGTCATTTCCAGACAACTGGGCTTTATTCAATAAAATAAAGTCTTTTAGTTTTAAAATTTTAATATGTTCCTATTCCCCTTGTAATCTTATCTGGGAATCGTTGGATATACCACATCTAACAAGTGTTCTAGCTACAAATATTATTATCCCAAAATACCAAAACGAATTTTGCTACATTCATCAACTAGCCTCTAACGTCCACTGCTGAACATAGGCCTCTCGCATGCTCTTCCACTTAGTCCGATTTTGCGCCATCTGAATCCAATTTGTAGTCACTCTTTTTATGTCATCTGTCCATCTCGTTGGGGGTCGACCTCTATTTCTGTATGCTTGTATTCGGGGTCTCCATTCCAAAATTCTTTTTGTCCACCGGTCATCAACTGATCTTGCTACATGACCTGCCCAGTTCCACTTTAGTGTTGTTATCCTTTCAATAACGTCTGCTACTCCTGATCTTTTGCGTATAGTAGCATTGGGTATTCTATCACGTATAGAAATCCCTAACATAATTCTCTCCATTGCTCTTTCCGCAACTTGTAGTTTACTCACTGTTGTTCTTGTGAGCGTTAGGGTTCTGCGCCGTAGGTCATCACTGGCAAAATACATTGATTAAATACTTTTCTTTTCAGTCACATTGGAATCTTAGACCTAAAAATATCCTTCATCCTTCCAAATGCAGCCCAAGCGAGGTTTATTCTTCTTTTCAGCTCGATTGTTTAGTTGTCTCGACTTATTCTGATCTCATGGCCTAAGTATTTATAGGAGTCAACTGGCTCAATATCTTTGTCTTCTACTGAGATGTTTTTGTTGTGGACTAAATTTGTCATAAATTGTGTTTTTGAAAAATTTATTTTAAGACCAACTCTTTTTGTGGCAGTATGGAGTTCTTGGAGCATTATCTGTGCCTGATCAAAGCTGTCTGCAATAAGAACGATATCATCTGCAAATTTAAGGTTATTTAAAAATTTTCCATCTACATTGATGCCCTTTTCGTTCCAATCTATTGTTTTACAAGCGTATTCTAGCAAAGTTGTAAATAATTTAGGAGACATGTTGTCTCCTTGCCGAACGCCTCTTTCAATACGAAAAGTCCCAGTATCTTCATTAAGTCTTACACAGGCTGTAGCATGTTGATAGATGTATCTGATGAGAGATATGTATCGGTGATCTATTCTACATTGTGTTAGAGCTTGGAGCATTTCACTTTGATTGACCGTATCAAATGCTTTTTCAAAGTCGACAAAGATAAATATCAGGGGTCTATTATATTCAATGGTTTTTTCAATCAACGACTTAATGGTTTGCAAATGATCATTTGCAAATGATCATTTGCTACATTACTATTCAAGAAATCTTAGTGGCTATTCAGATCATATAGTGATCTATACAGACGGGTCAAAATCACCAACATTTACAACCAGTGCTTACTTTATACCAAAAATAAAGATTAAAAAATCATTTATTTTAAATAATCAATCCAGCATTTTTTCTGCTGAAGCATGTGCTATATACAAAGCCCTTGAATTGTGCTGTGAAAACCAGTGGAACAAAATTATCATATGCAGTGATTCACTGTCAGTATTACACTCGTTACAAAACTTTAAATTCACAATCAATAGCAATATATTCATATTAGAAATTTTTCAACAGTTACTAAAACTGTCGGATCCATATGGTACTAAATTTCTATGGATTAAGGGACACTCAGATATTGTTGGCAATACTATTGCTGATTCTATAGCTAAAAATCCATTACAGCACCCACATATGGTGATAGAAGAATTTAACACATGTGACCTACTTGCCTATATCAAACAACATATTAAATTTAAATGGGACAGACAGTGGATTCAGTTTGGTGAAAGCAGGGGAACTAATTTATACAAATTACAACCCACAGTAGATGTAAAACAATCTTACAAGGATGTTACACTAAGCAGAAACACAGTGTCAACTGTCTCAAGAATAAAAGTAGATCATGGATGTTTTCCGAAACATCTACACAAAATAGGAGTTCTCCCAACAGACCGATGTGAGTTTGGAACTATTATAGCTGATCACATATTCTTCAACTGCCCACTACATCGTAATACAATCACGTGGCTAATAAAAGAATTGATAAAAGAGGGATTAAGTACACCATTGAACGTAAATCTCCTATTAAGTGAAGACAATAGAAAAATCTTTAAAATAATTATGATATTTCCTGTAAAAATTAAATTAAAGGTATGAGTGTAAAATTGATCGTATGCTTGAACATTTCCTTTGTATGTTTACCATATATATTGCCCACCTACCTAACCGTGGTTTATGTCTTGTTTGTTACAATAAAGCCGCTCTGATGAATCCCTGAGCGTGAAAAGTGTCCTCCTTGTACAATCCTGTATGAATGAATACTAATATTTATATGTAATTACGTGGCTAAAGGTTTCAAGCCAAAGCCAATAAAAAAAAATTATAATATGTTCTTTGCATATTTTTACGTTTCATGCGAAAAATTACTTTATTGAATTATAAAAAAGGATCTACTTTTGGTTAAGTCAAAAAAATATTTGGATCTTTAGCTGGTACTGCAAAACTTATCATAAGAGTACAATTGCAATTATACACAGAAATTAGTTATTTATACTAAATAATTTTTGAATTCTGGCACTTTGAATTTTTATTAAAAATATCTAGCAAGAGAAATATAGAGTATTTCTTGACAAACTTTAAAGAACAATATTGATATACATTTGTGTTTAGATTTAAACTTCTAAATAATCTTCCAGCGGAATTATATAAAGAAGGTGGCCACGATATCATAATAGCGCTATAGCAGCTTATAAAAGAAATATGGATACAGAAGTCCCTCCCCAGTGATTGGAATATTGGAATACTTTGCACCATACACAAAAAGGGAGATATCTTTGAATGCTCTAACTATCGAGGAATTACGCTCCTAAATGCAGCGTATAAAATATTCTCCAATATACTATGTCATCGTGTGGCACCGTATGCAGAGCAAATAATAGGACAATACCAGGCTGGTTTCAGATGTGGTAAATCAACAATTCATCAGATTTCAACCCTGAGACAAATTCTAGAGAAAACACTTAAATACGGTGTAGACACGCACCACATATTTATAGACTACAAGGCAGCCTACGACTCTGTAAATAGAAGAGAATTTTTTAGAGCAATGATAGACCTGGGAGTATTAAATCAGTGGGTAAGTCTAACCAAACTAACCCTTGAAAAAGTTGAATGCAGAGTGCGAATCCACGGGGAACTCTCTGAACCTTTTAATAAAAATAACGGGCTACGTCAGGGAGACCCACTCTCCTGTATACTATTCAATCTAGCTCTGGAAAAAGTAATACGTACGTCACAAATCACAACTACCGGTTCAATATATAACAAATCTATGCAAATCCTAGCATATGCTGATGATATCAATATTGTTGGGAGAATGGAAAACGCAGCACGAGAGGCGTATGCAGCACTAATGGGACCGTGCAAGTTCGGAACAGCGACACCTGGTGTCGTAAATCAGCAAAATTTACTGCGCTTTCATGTTAGATCGAGGTTACTGGATAACTGTCAATGACGTAGCCCCAAAAAAGGATAAGCGGAAAAAGTAAGATTGGATTGAGGTTATGTCGGTATGTTATTAAAAGGTAAACGTTATATGTAGTGTAAATACAAATAAATACATTAGTAAATTACAGCATTACTGTTAATATGGATGCAATATTAAAAACTAGATTTGAGAAAGTAAATCACCAAATAACTTTTCAACCAAGCACTGAGTCAAATGGAAAAGCTTTAGTAGTGGCAAATGTCAAAAAAGAATGGAAGAATTATGTGGAAGAATTAAGAAAAATAAATTACCATAAATAATGCATAAATTAGCAGGTTAAGCCCATTATATCATCATATTGGTTTGAACAATTAATTCTTTCCTTGTAAACTTTTGGACAGCGAATATATCTTAATGCATCTTCAGAAAAACTTGAATTTGATGCATTTTTGTAAACTTCAAAAAAATTAAATTTAAACATTAAACTTGATTTTTGGGTTAAAATGAACTCTAAGTGAGTGTTATGAAACTAAAATTTACACTTAAAAGTGAACTTTTATTTATTATTTATTTCAAACTGACTTTAAAATCGGGCGCAAGAATAATGCATAATTTAGGTTATGTTACTTATGCTTTTTTATGATATAAGTAAATCCACTTTTCTCTTTGTAGTAATTTGTGCTTCGAAGTTGGAAACGAATAAAACATAAATTGACAATTTTTTGTTGTATTTTTACAATTTATAACGCAGCATTTCCTAAATCCCATTTTCTTTATTGACAGAAGGTGTAAATAAACAAACGAATATGAAAAATGACAATTGACAATATGAATTTATGAAATCTATGAAATTTGCAGTAAAAAATGCAAGATTACTCCGCTACTAAATACATGAAAATAAGTCCGCAACCACAAATACGATGGCCACTTGTTATAGAGAACGACGTCATCGAAGCAGTTAACGAATTTGTATACCTGGAAACGCTCGTCAATACTGAAAATGACATTACCGCAGAGATAAACCGCAGAATTTGCACGGCTAATAGATGCTATTTTGGGCTTAATCTCCTTTTTAAATCTACAGCTATATCAAGAAATACAAAAGTAAAACTCTGCAAAACAATAATATGCCCAGTAATATGGTTCAGCAAACCGACCCAGCTAGAAAAACGCTCCTTGATAGACCTATTGGTCACAGAAGAAGAAGAAGACCCAGAACAAGATTCCTAGACAACATAGACCAAGATATGAGAAATATGGAAATACGTGCTTGGCGGAGGAAGGCGATGGATAGGGACGACTGGAAGAGAATTCTTGGGGAGGCTAGGACCCACACAGGGTTGTAAAGCCAAAATGATGATGATGAATTTTCGAATTCTGGCACTTTCAATTTTTATTAAAAATATCTAGCAAGAGAAATGTAGAGTATTTCTTGACAAACTTTAAAGAACAATATTGATATACATTTGTGTTTAGATTTAAACTTCTAAATATGCAGGATGTTTCACTCTAAAACCGTTCACGAAACATGGAAAAGTTTTCTTAGAATTAAGTGGTCTATCACCAAAAATTATTCTCGGGTGTACAAGATCTTGTATGTGGAATGATTGAGGTTGTTTTTAATAGACCACAATCTTTAATATTACACTCATCATCAATCAGCCAATCGCGTCCACTGCTGGACATAGGCCTCCCTCAGTTCTTTCCAGTGTTCTCTACACTGGGCCGCTTGTAGCCAGTTTCCCGCTACACGCTTTATATCATCGGTCCATCTAGTCGGTGGTCGTCCTCGGCTTCTTTTATAGTTTCTGGGCCTCCATTCCATAATACGTCTTGTCCACCGTCCATCTTGTGGTCTGGCTAAGTGCCCTGCCCAGTTTCACTTAAGCGACGTGGTTCTTTCGATGACGTCTTGAACTCCTGATCTCAATATTACACTAATTCCCACTTATTATTGTAATAGTAATTTTCTCAAATGGATAATGCATAAGTAACATAAGTACATATTTTATATATGTATAAACTTTGGTTTGTATGTAACAGTTTTCTGAATATTAATTTTCTTATTCTTATTGCAATTAAAATCCAGAAAATTTAATGATCTAAGTACATAAAATCTAAAACTGTGACAATGTGACTTTAACAATTTAATCAGAAATCTAAAATTGTAATATCAGAAACAGTAATCTACTTAAAGCAACAAAGAAACATCTTGTACACCACCCAGGCCCGTTCCTAGGGTAGTGAGCGCCTGCGTGCAGGATTTTTTGTGCGCCCCCATATTATGTTTTTAAGATACCCATATCATAACATGTTCTTGTGATATGATTGAAAATATGATATGAATGTAAAAAGAAAAATAAAACGAATCATGTTTGAAAAAAGGTGTTATTTCCAAAATTAAATGAAGAAAAAAGGTCATTTTAAAACAATATTATT
Organism: Diabrotica balteata; assembly: GCA_918026665.1. NCBI lineage: Eukaryota > Metazoa > Arthropoda > Insecta > Coleoptera > Chrysomelidae > Diabrotica > Diabrotica balteata. The sequence goes on from OU898276.1 coordinate 82,522,283, forward strand.
ATGTAAGTTAACAGTAAGAAAGAAAACACTCAATTCGCAAATTAATAAGGCATTCTGGAATATAACATGAAACAATAACGGAAAGGAGATACTCTCAATGCAAAAAAACTTTTGTTTACCAAGTGAAAAATAAAACAAATATTGGAATTACAACATGACACGTCGTGCTTTCACAGATGCAAGCTCATTAATCATTTCATTGTGATCAATGGCTTCACAAATTTTATTTTCAATTGAAATGACTGCCAAATGTGATAGCCTTTCTTGGCACATTGACGTTCTTAAATAATTTTTTATAAGCTTTAGCTTTGAAAAACTCCTTTCGCCAGATGCCACCGAAATTGGAAGGGTCAGGAATATTCTCAAGGCTATAAATAGATTTGGAAACAAGAATTGTAAATGTTTCTTTGTTATATAATTTAAAATATCTATGGGCGAATCCGAAATTTTGCCAGAGTCTGTGATTGGGTTAAGAACTTTGTATGACAGAATTTCATTATGCAAATCAAGACCATCAATATCTTTGCATACGTTTCCTGCATGTTGAATTTGTAAAGCTAAATCCAAATCCATACATGATCTTTTAATCACATCAGAATCTAGATTTTGAAAATTACCCAAAAATCCAAATAAATCGTGTAACTTATCTATTCCCCCAAAGCGTCTTTGTAGGGATTGAATTGTGTCCAAAATTTGAAAATAAAAACTGATCTTAAATTTTTGTTTTGGATCGAATACTGTTTCATCTGTACCTTCATACGAAAATTGAAGCTTCGTCTTTCTTTGTCTTAATAATGGAAATGTTTGCTCTACATCACTTTTTTCTGCTTCTGCTACAGCCTCATTCATGAAAATCTCGAAATGTTTGTCTAACCTTTTTTCAGTGAAATAAATAATAAGATATTTTATTTCTGTATGGCATTCATTTAAAGTTGTATTTGGATTCTGGACCATTTTACTTACTATATTAATTTTTGTTAACACATCATGCCAAATTATAATAGAAAAAATGAATTTGAACGTTTTAGTTTTGTCTAATAGTGACCTTGCTGAATATTTCGTGTTCATATCTCTTGAATTATCTTCCACCAAATCATGTAAATTTTTCCACATTTCGAGGAATTGAAACCTAAGAGGGCGAATGGCTTTGACTCTGCTTTCTCATCGTGTTTCACTTACTGATTTTAAAGTTAAGTTTGGTACATTCCTTTTTAAAATGTCCCATCTGTAGGGTGAAGTAGAAAAAAAAATTGAACAACTCCTGAATGATTGAAAAAAAAACCTGCAGTTTCACATGAAATTTTAGCTGCATCATTGACACTTAAATTAAAAGTGTGAGCTGAACAAGGCAAAAACATTACTCTGGGATTAATTTTTAGAATCTGAGCTTGAAGGCCCACATGCTTACCAGACATATTTGCCCCATTGTCGTAACCCCTCTCATGTTATCAAGGTTTATTTCAAATTTTGATAATATTTCTTCTTTTAAAAAATTGAAAAGCCCTTCTCCTGTAGTATTTAAAACTTTGAAAAAACCCAGAAAGTGTTCTCTAATTTCGACTTCATATGGAGAACAATAAACGAAGCGAATTATGACCGTCAGCTGCTCAACATCGCTACAACTGGAGATTCATCCAAAATAATTGAGTAATATTTTGCTGTTCTGGGCAGAAATTAAACAGGTAATCAATTTTTATCTGAAAATCAGAACAGTCACAAAAGGTGAACTTTCCAACTCTCAAAAATGTCATAAGTGATGTTTTACGTATATGGTTGTAAATAATAGTATATTATATACATTCACAATATATAATATTATACACTGAGTTGAAGTGTTTAATTCTTCAACAACAAGAGAAAAACATGGTTTACCGAGGCGTATAGCGTCGAGACAGGAATGAAATTTTTTCACCGAGGTTTGTATAGGTACTGTTTTATTCAGAACCATATCTTTTAAATGCAAATTTAAAAAAAAAATCTAATAAAATTTAAACAAACATTTTGGTTATTCGTAGGATGTTAAAATTTACCTGGGTGGAAAATTAATGTCATACACTTTTCATCCGGGTAAATGTCACTTTCCTCCTGGATAGATTTTAAAACTAGAAATTTGGTTTTTCAAACTTTTATAAAAGGTCTTCAATGTCAACATAACATACATGGTTGTAAATAAACATTGATACTTGACTGACCCGAAGAATAATTTTAAGGTTCTTAAACTGTTAAATTTTACTACTTTACTTTATTTTTTTTACTTTACTTTACTTTTATTTTATTTAAATAAATAAGTTAACTTATTTTACTTAGGTACTTTAAGCAGTTTATTTGCCGCCTTAAACTTACAATTTACAATAAACTTGATGTATTTACAATAAACTTTAATGACAATGATATTGCGAACAGAACATCCTAACCCATAAGACAAAATCTAACGACTGAATTAAAACGTTACGGTTTGCTGCGCAAACGACAATTTCGTAAGAGGCGAGCGCATCGCGCAACTTTTCTTAAGACAACCACGCGGGCGGCATGCCGGCAACACAAAACATTAAAAGTGAGTGGCGTGCGGCATTAGATGGCGCGTCGTATGCTGACACTAATAAAATTGTAGGGTGGTAATTTAATTAGTAATTTTGGTATTATAATAGTGAATAGCAAACGGATGAAGTGATTGCTTTAGCGCTTACCGGGGAAATACTGAACACTGACTTTTTTTTGTTTTAGAAGTAAGAATATTTTTGTAACGGTAACCAAATATTTGGCGCCCCTAAAATTTAGCGCCTGCGTGCGGGGCATTCATTGCGTACCCGCCAGGAACGGCCCTGACACCACCAGTGCCAAACAACTAAAAACCGGTATAAAATCTACTCACCAGTTATATGACATTTTGCCTTACACACTTTCGTTGAACCACAAGTCCACAAAATGCAATTTGATTTTAGAGTCTTTGACAATTGAAATTTGAAATTATTGATACGTACTTCTTATTTTTCGTCCGCGTTGGCACAAAACGTAATCAATGAGCAGTTCATTATCCATGTTAAAGGAACAAGGGCAAATGAAAAGAAAGTTTTATTTTCGCATAGTGTCAGTATCAATAGAATTTTGTGAAATTCCCAAATAAAAACCAATGAATTGCATTTCATACATCTATTTTAGATTTATTCTGTTAAATTACCAAGTCTTAGCGGTTTGCAAGGGATTTATGGTCTATACCTGCCACGGGGTACAGGTAGGCCAGTGATGAGTGTATAATTTACCAATCTCTAAGGATCCATTTTAAAATTCCTTGTTTTATGGCGGTGATGAGTTTGTACTATGTACGAGGATATTTTTGCGAATTGGTAATGAGTTTACGTGTACCCAAGAAAATTCTTTAGAAGTTTTAATTACTTTCTAAATTGTAGTTCGAGAATAATCGTACACGGTACCTATTAATTGTTTCATTACATCACAGTTTTAATACGTATATTGGTAAATCTCATAGGTATCTACCTACTAAAATTTTAGTGCCCAATTAATAAATTTTTTTAATTGGATGTACCTATCTTTCCAATTGAAAATAAAATGTTAGTATTTAATAAATCAAGTAGTAAGGTACATTTGTAACTGTTTTAATAATTGATAACCAATAATAACCATCTACACAATAATATAATTATCTCAAGATACCGTCCAACCAACTCTTTAGATTACCGTTAAAATGAAAAACATATGATCAGATACCTCACATCTGTAACATAAAGAGATCGTTTACCTTTCTTTTTAGTACCTACGAAATTTCTATTGTAATCCTATTCTCACACTACTTTCTTAAATTCCCACATTCCTACGCCCCCTTCTATCTCGCTTCTAGCTTCTATTCTCCAATCGATGACAAAACATCTACGATAAATTTATCTCACTCTAAGCTTCAGCAACATTATACCTCTGCACACACAAAGACATAAAAACCATGGAAGTACCATTTATATCTCAAATGTACCATTTATATCTCAATTTGGAAGTAACGAGCGGGGACCCCAGCTCGAGGCGTGGTCGATCGTGCACTCCGCCCATCCATAAATTCCACAGAGATCTTGAGGCGGGACTAAGTAGTCATGTGCGGCGAACACCAATGAGAATGGCGAGTATTTTAGTCACTTGCAGGGGAAAGACCGCTACTGCGTTGCAACTAGCCTGTTGACGATTTTTGTGCGTATGGCTACTCACGAGTCAGCGACGGTACAGCGTATGATTTTCTACAGGATGTTATTTGTCTATTTGACGTTAGACCAGATATAAACAAACTAAGAAAATATAATTTAAAAATACGTGTAATCAAGTTTGGCATATGTTTTATGTAAATGCCATTATAGAGAGGAGTTATATAGTTTACAACCAAAAATACTACAAAAGAAATAAAATTAAACTAACTAATGTCAAAGCATGTTGATGTGTGCTGCATGATATGTGTGTCATGTTATTAAGAATTTGACTAGTGCGAAATGCGTACTTATATCATCTTTTGGTCTCGTTAAAAATCTGTTTATTTCCTAATCTCATTGTAATAGTTCTTGGGAAGTTTTTCCAGATAAAGTTTTCTACTATTTATTTTTAAATGTTGTTTTAACATTTGAAATTATTATTATTGTGGCCTTATTATTATCCAAGTGTATCCTCAATTTGGAAATTGTATGTATTGATGTTTGCCTACCTCTCATTCTAATAATTTTTAAGTGCATCTGATCAGTAGATACAATCTGTTTTACTATTTGTAATATTTACCTACAGGTTAGAACATATTTTCCCCAACCTGTTGATTTTTGCTACAGTTACATATTCAATAATGCCTACTGTTGGCTAGACACACATATTGAGACACACATATCCGGTTACATTGTCAATTTTATTAAGTAGTTCCCAAACTTTATTTAGAGACTACACCTCAGGACCAGCAACCTTCGTGAAGAGCCTACGTTGCCACAGTGGCGTATCCAAAGGTGGGAGGTCACGGGGGTCATAACCTCCCCCAAACAAAATTATATATCGATCAAATAATCCTAAAAAAAATAATTTTAAACCTATCAACCCTATAAGCAGTTAGTCAAGAGTTGAAATGATTTGAACTCATTTATTCTAGTGGTAAGTGTAGAATTATGCGGAAGTCTTTTTACATTGCTCTTTAAAAATCAACAATTCTAAATACAGTAATACCTCGGCTTACGCTCTCTCGACTTCCGCGAATTCAGCGTTATGCGATTTTTAAATTTTGTCAATTCGTCATTTGAGTGAAAGAGAATCGTTCGATTATCGATGAGATAGAATTACCGCCATTACACATTACCATACCAGTCATACCACACATTATTGCTCATTTAATGTAAATGTCAAAACTTTTCGCACGAAATCAGCACATTTTTTATTTTGTATTAGGTATTTCTGATTTTCAGTTTTGTCTACGAATTGGTTGTTTGTAATTTGAATTTTGAAATTAGTTCTGAAATGAAATTAGTTGAATTTAGAAATGAAATTTGTTCTAAATATCAAAGTGAATATTGTTGTTGTATTAGCTAATTAGGCTCTGTCTGATACTTTGGTGAATACAAATAAAGGAACTGGGGCTGCTGTCATTCTGTCCAAGGTATTTGTGAAACTCGTTGGTTTGAAAGGAATGAAGGTCATTTTCAGTTCCAGGGCGAATCAATCATCAAAATATACAACACTCCTGAAACAATTTCTACGCGGAAGGACAGTAAAATGTCAGCTGATGGATTTTCATTAATACAAACTATTAGGAGCCCAGAATTTCTCATTTCAGTAGTTTGTCTTAAGGCCCGTTTTCACGCTTCATCTTATTGTACGTTTTGTTGGATAGGACAAATCCTATACAATAAAACGTGGCGTGTAAACGGCAAAACGTACGTCTTGTCGGAAGGAAAAACGTAGTGTGTAAATACACTGGACAAAACGTACATTTTGTCGTACGTTTTATATGACCAATAAAACGTACAATAAGACGTAGCGTGAAAACGGGCCTTTAGTGATGCTTTAGGTACAACTATATCACTTGGTCGTCTTCTTTAGTCACCAAAATTAAATTTGAAGACGGCTACTGAGCCAAACCTGTCTTCAAAACCAACCTGCAAACTCTTGCGAAGAATATGTCCATAGATCTATTTATTTACCTCTTTTAGACAATATCTTAACTGATTTAGAAGAACGAATTTCACCAGAAGTTATGAATATACTTAATCGAGTGGTTTTACCTAAAACTGATAACACACCAGAAGATAAAGTTGCATTAAAAAAATTGTTTACACCTTCCAGGATATTATTGGACCAACTACTGCATATTCCACAGAAGAACAAGAGTTCTCACTGTGGATTCAAAAGTGGAAACGAATCAGACAATCGTGAAAAATAATGGAAAACCTGATTATATTTTAGAAGTATTAGAAAACTGCGCTGAGAAAAGGTTATCTGTTATAGCGCTCATCAATGTGCATCTTGAAATTTGTCTAGATGTTGATTTAATTATAGAACAATTTGTTACATCGGATAGGCGAGAAGAATACATTTTATAAAATTATATAATATTTAATTGTCTTATTCTTATAGTATTTTTATTCACTGAACTTTTATTTACCACTCGTTGTCGTTTGAACCATGAGCTGGTCCATATATCCCTGATAATTAGGATAGACGATAAGTAGTCAAATTTGGGATAGTTAAAAAACCTGGGCTAGTTGGACCATATCTCCTGTAACGGCTTAACTATATTTTTAAATTAAATACACTATAGCTTATTATTTAGCAGAAAGGCTGCAGTTAAAACATATTAACAATATAATCAATATCCTAATATGTGTAAATGGAAAGGATATATTCTTAACACATTTTTGTATAATGAAAGGAAAGAATCTAAAGCAGTAGTTTTGTGACGGTTTGCATCCTGAAGTAAAAATATTTACATATAAAAAAACTGGATAATAATATGTAAATACTGATTTATTTTAATATGAAGAAAAGAAAAAATAAAGAGAAGAAAACAACAAAAACATAAACAACAAGACATAAGGAAATAAATAACTTCAAGCAAATGTTGAGGAATAAATAGAAAAGATAAATGTACAGGGATGAATTAGGTAAGAAGGTTTTGTTTCAGTCAATATATGTTTCGAACTTAAACTGGGAAAATAAAGGAGTAAAGGTAGAAGACGAAAAACTATTCTCCGAATCTGAGATTCGGAGATGGTATTGCCCTAATGGCAAAAGAGAGAGAAAAAATAAGTAAAGAAAATGCTGACAAATTTAAATAAAAGAAATTGAACTAGTCTGGGTGGCATTTGGACCTATTAACAGTCTTTATATCTAACCTATCAAACACTCTAAAATTAAAAACTTTCGACCAGTGTGTACTGTCAATACTAACATATGGAAACAAAATATGGGCTTTTAACAACAACATAATTTATAAACTAACTCAAAGAGCTATGAAACGTAGGCAATTGCTAAGTAGCTACATTAAAATGAAAGTGATCATGACACGCAGAAGAATGGAATAGAACCAATGGAATTGTTGAATGACGACCAAGAGTGCACAAAGAGACCAAAGACCAGAGGTCCACAAAACCAGATGAACTGATGACATCAAAAGAATAGCTAGTTTTTAAACGACAATTTAAACGAGGCTTACATCAGGTGATGTATGAAAGGGCTGATGATTATAATGACTTTTTCTTGTAGTGCTTATTAGTTTCGGATGTTTGCTATCATTATGGCAATTTGCATTTTGCATACTCCTGCGCTACAATGATTTGTGGTTGTTTTGCTGAACTACGTATATAGATTCTTCAGCAAAGCAATTCTTTGTCTTCCTGGTACTCGTTTTCTTCTACTTTTCCCAGTAAAATTAATGATAATGACTGCTTGCATTAAATTGTTGAATTTATTATACTTAAATATTATGCTCACAGTTTTCGTTACCTAAAAATTTAAACACTGAAAACTCTACTTTTTTTCTGAGATTTGTAATCATGCAGCATGTTTACCATATTTTCCTAATGTACAATTGCTTCGACAGGTGACATTGCTTTCTGCTGCAGAACTTTCGTCTTCTGTCCATTGATAAATTTTACTATAAGGTAAGTTAGGTCGTAAGTCTTTGTGTTAGGTCGTTTTAAAAGACTTGTAAAACAAATGGTTTCTGAACGAACCTATTTGTTAGGTATTCATAGATAGATTTAAACTACAGAGGCTTATAATTATCATATGAACTCTTTGAAGACACCGTAGATACACACAAACAAGTTTGATAGATTACACTACAAAATAAATAAAGTGATGATACATATTTCAATAAAACCTTAATACCTTTAAAAGAGAGAAATCTAACATTGTAAGATCTATTATAGGTTATTCCTCTCTAAATATGAGATCTTGCCATGGGAGCTACTTATATGAAGGAGCACGACCGACCGGAGGCTAAGGACGCCACCTGGTGATACCCAGCTTTCTTTAGTCTTCTCTGGTAAGAGAGGCTCTATAGAAATTGACTATCTAGTCAATAGCTTCTGGTAGAACGAGAACTGACCAGAAAAAAGCAAACAAGAACCATCCTAAAGTTAAAGAAACATCGAAAAACATCTAGCAAGCATGCACGGATTTAAGTACCTATTGAAGTAGATATGGCTGTGATCCAAAATAGCAAAAGCCCATCTGAAATCTACAAGGGTTTGTAAAAATTTCTGATATAATTTTTTAAGTGGAATTAAAAAATGATCAGACAGCTGCTGAAACTTAAGTTTTCGGATCAAAAGCTAAGATGGAAGAGATGGGAGTATGGAACGGACTTTCAGATTTCGTCCGAAACGTCCAACTGTTTTTCAGGTTAAAATACACATAATAGACATCAGTACTAAAGAGTGACCTGACGTGTATGTCTGCTGACAAAAGTCTACCTTAGTTTAAACAGCAAAGCTGTTATAAACGCTCGTGAGGAAGTGATCATCTTCTCATCTCAGCTTGGGAGGTAGAGGTTTCTTAGCCCCTTCCTTTTTCTCATCGAATCCAATCTTAGATCCGCGATTTTAGCCTCTCCTCCGAAAGTAGAGATAGTACAATGTAAGAAAATATATTTGCATTAGGCGCTGACCCTGGTAGGAATAAGGACTAAGGATATTGAAACACGTTAATTCTAATAGAAATAAATTTATTATTGCATTAAATCCAGTTTAACGTGTATTAAAGTACTAAATTCTTTCCATAAATTCACTGATTATCTAAACGTATCAGTAGTACTTTTAGAGATTAGATTCAGATCACAAAAGATTATTATTTGTGCTTTGAGAAAAAAGAACAAAGAATTATATCTTAGAACTGAATTATGGTTATTATATAAAATTTATTATATTTGGCATTTGCCTGAAAACGTTTTACTTATTAAACTTTCTTATCACTTAAATATCTTTTATAATTCAGGTATTTATACACCGTGTTTTTATTTTTTGGCTCTTTGGCCAAAAACGAGATCCATCAATACATACATTGCATGTATGTTAAGCTAATTGCATTTCTTAGCTAGGATGTTAATAATTTTCTCACACTGAACAGGGAACCAAAATTATCTAATTAATATGGTGTTAAACCGTTCTTTAACATGTCGGAAATGTTTTAATTTAGAGCATTTAAACGAGAGGCAAACTTAAAGATGATTTTGATGTTAAGGAACTCAATTACTATCTCGCTAGGTTAATACTTTAGAACTGAGGGAGACAAAAAGCGTGCCTGTAGCAAAAAGAACAATTATCTTCTGCCTCTGAGGTATCATCTTAAATAGATAGGCAAGTCAGAGAACTGGCGAAAAATGAAAGATAAACACATACTGTGCAACTGTACAGCATTCTGCCTTGATAAATAGCTTGTTGAACCGATATGCAGAAACAGCTATACGATTCTAAAGAATCTCTAATTTAAGATTATACATAAAACAATAATGGAAAGGAAAAAAATAATAGAATGGAAAGATAATATTGATATAATGCAATAAGGTAAGATCAAATAGAAAAAAAAAATCCCACTATCATTCAGCAAACTGCGGTGTGAAAATTGGCAATCATAATAAATACATATTACTGTTTTGTACTTTGAAAAAAATTTTCAAACTAGAAATCGAAACGTCAAATATTCTTATTTTAAATTAAAATTGCGGCTTGTTTCCAACAAAAATAGTAAATTAATATTAAATAAAGCCATATAATCCTGCTTTATATATTTTGACTGCAGGATAGACTCCCGATACAGAATGCTCACACATAGCATTTACAAGAAAGAACGAAAATACAAATAGATGCGAAAACTAAAGCTATACCAATTAACAGAGGAGTTCGCCAGGGATATGTTATCTCACCAAAGCTTGCACTGGAAGACGTATTCAAAAACATTAACTGGACAGATAAAGAAATACATGTTAATGGAAGGAAACTAAGTGATTTGAGATACGCTGATGACATTGTAATATCCGCTACAAGTTTCGAAGAACTACAGACCATGATGACGCATCTATTTCAAGCTTCGGAAAAAGTAGGTCTTAAGATGAACTTGGAAAACACAAAAACAAGGACAAATACACCGAACATTAGAGAAATAACTTTGAACGACATAAATTTAGAAACAGTAAGTGAATATATCATAGAAAGTTAACAACGAAAATCAAATCTTCCATATACTTACGTATGGTTCACAGACGTTGACACTCAACAAGTCTAATATAAATAAAACAAAATAGAAACCACTGAATTGGTTTGGGGGAGGCCAATGTCCAAAGTTGGATTACTTAAGACTGAATAAAAAGCCATATAAAAGATAAGAATATAATAGAAGAGGAAAACTAGAATTTTTTTTCTTTCACATTTCATGTAAATACAGTTCAATGCTAATAACCCTTTGCTAGTTTAATTTAATATTTTTCTTATTTTACTGTATGGTATATATTATATATTTATCTTAGTAGAACTTATTGCATTCAAAAGATGGCTATGGTTTTAAAAAATATTCAAATTCATTTTGTTTTCTAAAACTGCTGACATACCCTACGCATCTTCCAAGAAGGCAGTAGAAACTTAAGTGTTTTAATAACCACTCATTCTGGTAACGGTTGATTGGTTACTACGATAATTGTATAATTTCATCAGTTATTAAGAAAATGTAGCTTACAAAGTAAGCGTAATTGAACATTCATTTATTGGTTGTTAAACTGCTTATTAGACAATTACTTTTCTGTCATAATTAGCAGATAATTTAAATATCTATGTTTAATATGATAAGAATTGCCAAGGCAAGGTTTTTATACATTGATTTATTGATTTACTAAATACATTGTATTACAAATTATTAGAGTTTAAACGAACCATTTGCTCCAGAATGTTTTTAAAAACTGTATTAAGCAACATCATAATCTCTTCATTTCCATATTCCAACTTTCAAGTAAGGTGTTGGAAGATATAAATAATTTATTTAAATTCTAATTATATCAGATTTGATTATATTTCAGACTTCACTAAACATATTTGATTTTTATGGAAATATCAATGTTCATTTCTCCTAAAATAGGGACGCTGTTCAAGAATTGCTGTAAAAAACAAGTAATTTCTGCTGTTTTGATTTTTATGTAAATATCAGTGTTCATTTCTCCTAAAGTAGAGACGCTGTTCAAGAATTTATGTAAAAAACGAGTAATTTCAGCTGCTTTGATTCACTATTTAACAATTTGTTACTTTTGATTAAAATTTTTTGCTTATATTTTAAATAAAAAAAATTGTACAGTAAGCCTGAATGTGGATTAGCGCGAAGCTTTACACGATGTTCTGTGTACCTATTTATAAATTTTAAATATTACATTTAACATTTTAACATTGAAAATTGAATAAACTAATTTTTTTGGTGGAAAAATATATTGATCATTCAAATAAAGAAAAAAAAATTAATAAGATATATTTAGGTAGGTAATATCTTTGTTATAAATTTTAATAAAATTTTTAGAAGTTTACATGTATAAAGGAATATCCTTGTTGCATAAATTTTCTTCTTCTTCTTGTAGTTCCTTGTTGGTTATCATCACACCTATCCGTAGCTTATTAGCTGCTGCTCTGAAAAGATCTACTGAGCTGCAACTATACCACTCTCTTAGGTTTCTTAGCCATGAAATTCTTCTTCTCTCTATAGATCTTTTGCCTTTGATTTTACCTTGCATTATGAGCCTTAATATCTTATATTTCGCACATCTAGTAATGTGGTCTAAATAATTGAGCTTTCTTGTTTTGATGTGCTTTATGATCTCGCAATCGTTTTATAGCCTTCTCAAGACTTCTGCATTTGTAACTCCTGGGTCTATGGTATTTTTAAAATCCTTCTATAGCACATCTCAAATGATTCCAACTTCTTTATATTCTCCACTTTTCGTGTCCAGCTCTCTATTCCATACAACAAAGTCAGGAACACGTAGCATCTTAAGACTCGTATCCTCAGCTACAGAGCAAGGTATCGATCAACAAACATTGTTTTCATTTTTTAAATACTTTTCTTAAAATTTCAATGCGTGTCCTTATTTCTCTACATTGTCATCATTTTTCATTGTTTTCATTTACCCAGGTTCCCAGACATTTGGAGTAATTTACTCTTTCGACTTGTTTTCCCTCGATATCTACCCTTCCTACTGTATGTAGCTTAGAAATTATCATGCACTTGGTTTTCTAAACGTTCATTTGTAGTCATATTTTATACTGACTTGATATAATCTATTTACTACAGTGCTTCTAGACTGTCTGCAAAAACGGCGGTATCGTCTGCGAATCTTAGGTTGTTCAATATTCTTCCGTTTATTTCAAGATTTCGGCAAATTTTGGTGCTGCTAGTGGTAGAGGTGCTGCCAGTCGTATAGTCGCATATATTAGCAAAGAAGGGTTAAAAGTTATAGTTATGTCATACTTAGGTCATACTTATGTTATACATTGGCTTTGCTATTAACAAAAACAAAATAAGTAATATCAAGTTGACTTTGGAAACAAATGTTTGCTTACTTTGTTTGCTGTCAGTAGAGATTTATTTATTGTGAAGATTTGGATTTAAATTAGAGATAAGAAAAAGTATCTACAAGTTAGTTGGACGGATGCCCAAAGCTGAAACCTGTCGAATGTTCCAGAATGAAAACATTTCACGCAGAACCATTTATAGTAAAATAGCGAAGTGCGAGCAGGGAATACTATGTCTGAACCTCATAAAAATTAAAAGATCTGGTGCATTTATTGCACAGAGGTCGGAGAGAATGGCGAGAAGAGCAAGAAATCTGGTTGGAATGTCAATGAGAAGACTGGCTGGTCAATACAGATCTTTTTAGAGTACAATGAGTAAGAATGGTCTTAAATATCGAAAGCGATGTAAGTGCTCCAAACACTATCAAGCGCAACTCCTTCGTATACCAAGATACTGTCGTTAACTAAAACGAGTATATTTTGCCAATGAAAAAAATCATTGTTTAATATTTTAGGTGACAGTTTTTCACTAGGTTCACTTTCATCAGGTTCAATTGAGTAATTCTGAAATAGAATGAAACGATGGATTTTATATAGACAACGTTGTCTAATGTCCTAACAATGTTAGATCCAAATATAAAGCAAAATTTGCAGATAAAATTTTTGTCTGGTACGTAATTTATAACTGGGGTGTATCTCGACTTTTTGTGGAAAAAGTCAGAGATGTAGCTTTCAATAATCAGAGCAATATTGATAATTGCTTGAGTTTGTCCCCGAACATCATGCTAATAACGATATCATGTTTCGGTTAGACCTAACAAGGTTTATCATGAAGACTGTGAAGTCCAAAATAAAGAACAGTTAAGACGGTGAATTTACGACAAACAGAAAAATTGATATGAATTCTGTCCAGGACCTCATGAGAGACATTCGATGAACTTTGGGTCCGTTAATTAGTTAAGTATTGAGTTATAATTTTATGATAACTAGTTATTGTTTAAAAAATTATTTCATTAATTAAAACTACCACAATTTAGCGTCCTAATACCTGTCTTCAAAAAGGAAGACAAATCGGACGCGGAAAATTACAGCGGAATCAATTTATTAAACACAACGCTAGATTAGATTAGATTAAGAGAGGTGGCCTTTCGGCCTATTCCACTGCGACCTTTTCAGATCTATTGTGGTCCTCTAGTCCTGGATAACATTCTCTAGCCTGACCCTCTTTCTAAAGTCTAGTAGCTTCGAGACTGTACCTTCCATGTAGGTATTTGCCGGTGGATTTTCTTCTCCTAATGCAAAAAACCGCACATTTGCCAGACTGTCACACTGACATAAAATGTGCTCTGCTGTTTCTTCTTCGAGGTGACAAAATCTGCACAGGTCATCATCTGATAATCCCATTAGCTTCAAGTGCCTATTTAGCTTACAGTGCCCTGTTAGAAGACCTACTATGGCTTTGACTGTTTTCCTGCCTTTGCTAATTAGGTCTGCCGTAAATTTTGGCGAATGTTCGGTGATGAACTGTTTCGCCTGTCTTTGTCATGGTGAATTCCTTCACTATTCCAGAGATTTGTGAGCTACCCACTTCTTTGTAACCGCTCTTGTTACTGACTTTGTAACGCCGCAGAAGGGTTACGGTCCAATGAATGGCATTGATGAGCCTTGTTTGGCCGTTTCATCTGCTTTTTCATTGCCCTTATGACTCTCGTGACACGATACCCAGGCTACCGTAACCTTGCGATGGTCTCCTAGTTTATTTAGGGCACAAACGCAACCCCATACTAGCTTAGAATTGACCTCTACAGAATTGAGTGCCTTAAGTGCTGCCTGACTATCTGTGAAGATGGCAACTGAACAGAATGTTTTTCCTGCCTTTCTATTTCTTCCACGCAGTGATGGATTGCAGTTATTTCCGCCTGGAAAACTGTCACATCCTTAGATAGACTTACTGGGAAATGTATAGCTTGATTTGTCCCTACTATGCTGGCTCCAACACCCTCCGATGTTTTTGAGCCATCCGTGTACCAGGTAGCAGCAGCTTTTATGGGTACACCTTTATTCCAGTCTTTCCTGCCTGGTATCTTAATCGTGATTTATATCTAGTAGCTGTTTGATCGATAGCTGTAGATTTATTGTTAAATTTATATCTAGTAGCTGTTGGA
Source organism: Diabrotica balteata (assembly GCA_918026665.1). Classification (NCBI taxonomy): domain Eukaryota; kingdom Metazoa; phylum Arthropoda; class Insecta; order Coleoptera; family Chrysomelidae; genus Diabrotica; species Diabrotica balteata. Next base: position 82,537,458 of record OU898276.1, read on the forward strand.
TCGATAGGTTTCCCCATCACAATATCGGCTTTTAGCTCCTCGATTAGCTTTCTTTTTTCAGTACCATGCATCTGGCTTATATGTCACTGACTATGGAATAATCTGTGAACACAATAAAATTAACAACCAAAGTGATAACAAATAAATTGAATAAAATTATAACACTAGCAGAAAAAAAACAAGGTTTTAAGTCGGGAAGATCATGCACCGATGCTATAATAAGGTGAGCGCAAGAGAAATCATTAGAATACAACAAACCGGCATATTTATGTTTCGTGGACTTTAAGAGGGTATTTGACCGGGTAAAATTAAAAGACTCTATCCACTTACTGTAGACAAAAGAAACACCTCTAGGAATAATCAAAACGATCAAAAATATCTACCAAAACAACACAATAAAAGTAAAAGTAGAAGAAAAACTAACCGATCCTATTGAAGCTGGCAATGGGATAAGACAGGGAAATTCCTTTAAACTATTCCCTGTAAATATTAATTAAATATTAAATATAAATTGTTCCTGTGTCGTACAGACAACCCTATCTAATTACCATTACAACAAATATTACCATAAATTACCATAAATCCAAGACAAAAAATTTAACAAAATATTTTGATAATTGGATACAGTAATAATAGCCGAAAACTGTTCTGAAAAAGATGTAGCAGCTACAGTCCTCTATTGTTCAACCTGATTATGGATGAAATAATAAAAAAAGTAAGAACTAAAAGAGGATAAAAAATGGGAGAAAAACAACTTAAAATAATCTGCTATGCAGACGACGCAATACTACTCTCTCAAAGTAAAGATGATTTATAACGTATGCTGCACCAATTTAATATAACTGCCAGAAAATTTAACGTGTTAATTTCCCCAAAAAAGAAAAAATGCATGGTTACAATAGCAAATTTACTAAGGTAAAGGTAAGGTAAAGGGTAGCTGGAAGGTCAGATAATAGAAGTGATGCATTTTAAATATCTAGGCACCACATTATCTATCTACGGAAAGCTCGAGACTGGAGTGAAAGATCAAATGAATAGAGCAAATAGAGCCGCAGTCTGCCTGAATGAAGCAATATGGAGAACCAAAAATATCGGGAAAGAAAAGAAAGACAGAATTTATAAAACAGTCATCAGACCAATATTGACATACGCGGCAGAAACAAGACTCTGTATCAGGTCAAAAAGTCAAGAGGACAACAAGGATGTTAGAAACAGCAGAGATGAAACCACATAGAAAAATTAATGTTAAGGCACTATGGGACAGAGCTAGAAGTACAGATATACGACGTGTATGCAAGGTGGAGAACTGCTAAGAAATAGAAGAGTACAATGGAATGATCATATAAGCCGAATGACAACAAATAGAGTAGCAAAGACAGCAAGAGACGGTTCCCCAATAGGAAGACGATCAGTAGGAAGACCACGAAAACGATGAAACGACAGCTTATTGGAGACATATTGAAAAACAGACAGTCATGTCTATATAAAAAGGAGGAGAAGAAGAAAATTTAGCGAGAAATAAAAAATTTATAATATTTCTTTCTATATTGCTATTACTAACATTATATCTAGCTAAATAAATGAACAGCATATTAAAACTTAAAACCGTATTATTTTTGTTTTCGACAATGACCCAAAAATTTGAAGAATTTACTATTATCACATGTACAGTAAAATACTTTAATCGATGCTTTCATGCTTAATTCAAAGCAATCGCAAATTGATGGAATATACTATGGATACAAATAAAAGGAATTAAACAAACAAAACAACGGCAAAAGAAGAGATTAATTTGGTATTTGTAATAAGACCTCTACGAACCATTAATCACTATTTCTTTTGATACCATTTTTACTGTTCTACTCTATGAGCGTAATTATTGAAAATAATAAAATCGCCAAGAGAGTTGTCTAAAATACAAAAAATAAGTCTTAAACACGAATCTACTCCAAATGAAAATCGGTGAAAAATAACACACAAAATTCTGGAAAATATAAGTGGTAAAAGTGGATCTTATTTATATTAAAATCTTCCTTAGAATGAATATTTCAATATTGGCTATACAGCATCTATACATAATAGACAATTAAGGAAATGTAAAGGCTCTACTAGACAAATAGTCCTTTATTGTATCAGATTAAGGAATTAATGAATTAATAACACATGGAGTTGTGTAGTATATTGTGCAACTAATACCCACTCTATATTATTTTGTGGTCTTATAGTAAATCCCGGCCGTATTTATTGAGTGTGAGGTATTTATTTTACCACACTGTATCATTAATTGCTCCTAAATAACAACATTTCAACCACATTGCCAACAAAATAGCGATAACAACTCTCAGAACCTCTCCGAAACACAAAAATAATCCCTATCAATTGTCATTTATAAAGACAACACCTCCATGTAACCGTATCTGGTATATAGAAGCCGGTAATACGTCAATAAATCCATACCGGTTATCAATGATCTATTACGCAGCTTTCTCTGTCTAATAAGTGCGCCGTCGGTAGTAATCTGTCTCTGTCGTAAGCTCAGGTGGGTTGAGCACCGGTGGGTAAAGCCTGCCTATCACACGAACACAATAGCCAACCGTAGTGAAGGTAGCGGAGGTTACCTGTAAAGTAGCTGACTAGTCATTCTCTGTAGTGCTCGCTTGGCGTGAGCTTCGAGACGCATCTCAAAGACTCAGAGGGAGTCCTCGTGCTTCGGTGCATAACAGTGACTGATGAATTTATAGTTTAAAATGTTGATTTCGAACGGAAGTGGTTTGAGTGCGGCCGGAAACGACTTTTCTAGTGTGGCAGCCCTGTCGGGGTGTTGTCCTGTTCCTGTCACTCCTGCGGCTCGTTCCGCGATCGTCAACTGGAAAATGGATTCCGTCGGACTGTCGGCCCCGAATACGGCGCCCAGCGTTCTGCCACCGACGGCCTTGCCGCTGTCCCCCACAGGTTTGAAATTTTACGCAATTTTACACTAATAAATTTTGTAAAATATCCGTAACTATCGTGAAAAAGTTCTTTTTCTTTATAACGAAATTTTTAAATGAATTAAAAGTTTCAATATTATAAACCATCGCTCTTTTTTATGTTTTAGAATCATGATGTAAATATGAGATCTCCCATTTATGTGCCCATGACTGATTCAATTAAAATTAAACGTACTTTTCCTTATTTAATATTTTAATAATTTTTATTATTTTTTTTTATATAGTCCGAGTCCTGAGAGTATCATAGGTATTGTTCGTTATACAAATCCTTTTTTTAAGACTGTCGTCCAGTGTTAGACCAACTAACGGTAATTAATATGCCCTCTTCTTGTCCTGCTGCACTATTTATTTTATAAGCTATGGGTCTCATCTTTTGGGATAGACGTTATTGCTTTGTTATTTGTACTGCAAATTGGCTTCAGGTATCTATAAATAGTCGATTGTTCCCTTTTGTAAATAGTTCATAGTGTTCTACACTATTAAAGGCTATCTCTGGTTTATGAATGCGATATACAATATATTTGTTGAACATATAAGACTATAACGAACATGATACCAGGTATTTTCGACTAAGTAATTATGGTTAATATGGAATATGGTATGGAATAAATAATTATGGTTATATTTCTCATACAAGAAGACGCATTTATTAGTTACAAAAATGGGTTAGTAGAAACTAGCGATGCAAAATCGCTGGAATGAACACATATATGATATTTTGTGCTCTCGGAACTCCAAAAAGGTAATGGAATGTTAGAAAAGTTTGTTAGAAACGAAATTTGGCCAAATTGATTCTATTAATAAAAATTTATTATTATTATTATTATTATTAATATACAACAGTGAATAACGGGATGATACCAAAAGATCCGAAAAACGTATGGTTTTCTAACTTCCATTCTAGCGGTGAAAAATAGATGGAATAAACGCATGTATGATATTTATGCTCTCGGAACTTCAGAAATGTAATGGAATGTTAGAAAAGTTGTTTGTTGTGAAGTATTTACAATTATTATAATTTTTATCCTCTATTTTTTATTACGTGACTAGCTAATCTTTGCTCTTCGTATTTGTATCTTTTCCGCATTTTATAAATGATGTTATTCTTTATTGGATGTTCTGAAACTATTTTTTTGACATCTAAATTCTCAATTTTTTTAGCAATTACGAGTATGTAATTGAGATTACGACAAAATTGCAAAACAATATATTTTTCTTTGTATTTTGATCATGTTTGTTAAAAAAAATAATCAATTGAATTAATTTTCTTAATAATTTAATCTCTGCTTCAGTTGTAATAAAAATTCATATATGCTAATAAATGTTTTAAAGTAGAAGACCTTTAAATGGGCTTTTCAGAATTTTTAGTTTGCATTTGTGGAACTACTTAATTTTACGAATTCAACACCGGAGTTTCTGCAGTACAAATAATGGTAGCCTGTGATTAGTATATAATATCACAAATTACATCAAATCCAATTATGACCGTGAGCATTTTTTGTTGGTATCTTCACTATAAACCATAGGAAAACTTAATGAAAACTTTTGAGAGTAACCTCAAAACGCTAAAATTTTATTTTATACTTGGCGTTTGTTGTTTAAATATAAAGAATGCATATTATATATCTTGTTTTTACTTTATTAATTTATTAAAGATAATATTTTATTTTTATCAACATCTTTTTTTAATATGGGCAACCGGATTCTGTTAAAGTCTTTTTTTATTCGAGTTCCTTCAAAAGCATTTATAAATCTTTCCATTGCATTCTTTGTTCACAAAACTCATTTTTTTGTTATCGCTTTAAAATAGGTATTTTAAATAAAATAGTGTTTACAAGCTCTTTTGGAAGCCATAAAGAACGTCTGTAAATATAGAGCTTTCCTCATTATAGCCCACCGTCCTCATGTATAAGCCCGGTATTTTTTTTTCAACTCTTAAAATTTGTTTTAAAGTAATTACTATTTAAATGGGTAATAAGCCACAATTAAAGGTTAAAGTAATTTTATTGACGTTTCAATTTCCACTTCGGAAATGGTTCTCCAAATACAAACATAGTAAATTAAACAAATTTTATTTTTTACCTGACTCGTTCATATTGACAATTCAGACATACATTATACATTTTAAAGTAGACGACTTTAAAATGATATTGCCAATATTGTTGAGTTGCGTTCCTGGGACGACTTTACTTGTAAGATAGTTCATTCGATTACATGAAATGAACTTTAACTTAAGAATATTCGTCAGAAAAAAAATCATAACGAAAATTCGTTCTTAAAGGAAAAACACTTATTAACATCTGTTTTATTAAAAAATAATTATCGTTTATAAAAAAGGAATTTTTAACAATCGACCGAATAGAACAGAACAACTTAGAATGAGATCCTACAGCACACACAAGGAATAATACGAGGAAAATAACAATACCATACATAAAATGATTATCAGAAAACCATAAAAGGATAGGAAATAAATTTAACATTTCAAAAACATTTAAAACAACAAACACATTGAGATCTTTTGTGTCTAAAACCCAACCTAACAGTGAACAAGAAAGGACAAAGAATTGTATTTATAAACTACCTTGCGAATGAAATCAGTTTTATTTAGGTGAAACGTCAAGGCCATTAAATGTTAGAATAAGTGAGCATCAATCTTATATTAAATATAAAGAATTTGATAAAACAATGAAATGATTCAAATATAGGCCTAAAAGAAACGGATGGTAAAAAGATAAAAATCAAAGAAGCGGCTCGAATTATGCTAAATGAGACCAATTGTGTCCCAAATTCTTCGGCAGGATATAATAGGATCTGGTTACCCATAATAAAAGACGAAGTTATTAAAAGGAAAATACCAGTATTAGTAAGTCAGTAACATATAGACGATACATCATTTATGTTTTTTAAATAACAAAAATATAAAATCATAATTTGGTGTTTATTTAGGGTAAACTAAATGCACGACAAAATACTTACCATGCCGGGATAGTATTATGAGGTTTTTTTTCCTGGTTTTTCCTTCATAATTTACTATTGAATCACTAACAGGAGAATATTACTGTCATCATGGCATGTGTTTGTCTTTTTAAAGACGAATTACATGCTATGATTTTTTTTCTGACGGATATTCTTAAGTTAAAGTTCATTTCATGTAATCGAATAAACTATCTTTTAAGTAAACTCATCCCAGGAACACAACTCAACAATATTGGCAATATCATTTTAAAGCCGTCTACTTTAAAATGTATGAGTCAGATAAAATTAAGTTATTAGAAGAATTTTTCACCAAGTAACAAAAAAAAACAAAATTTGTTTAATTTACTATGTTTGTATTTTGAGAACGATTTCCGAAGTGGAAATTGGAACGTCAATAAAATTACTTTAGCCACAGTATAAAGAGGTTCCACCTCTGGAACCTCTTTATACTGTGCTTTAGCCTTTAATTAAGGCTTATTTCTCATTTAAATAGTAATTACTTTAAAATACCAAAAGAAAATAGCTTCAGAACAATATTCAAATTTGTTTGTTTTATTATATTTCTAATATCCTTTCAATAAAAAAATTATAAACATGGGAAAAATTTGCTGACTTAAGATTTACATATTTAATATTAAAAGTTTAATATCAGCTTTTTTATCATTTTCTGGAATATTCTTGCCGATTGATGTTTATTGTAAACTATAACCATGAATAAATCTCGAAAATATAAATTGTTAAATAGTCATAAGTTTTATTTTACTTCCGCACATACAACTTTGCTGATGAATAAACATAAAATTTAAGTAAATGAACTGATTGCCAATAAATAATATGGACCTAACTCATTGAATGAATATATACGTAAACAGCATATTCGGTTCGGCTACAAATTTTGGGATTTTTGTGAAAGTAGCGCATACTGTTAAAATTTTGATTTAATACTGGCAAAATAATCCAATCCCTAAAAATGATCGCGAATATTTGATCTACTTGATAAGTTAGAAGCATTTCTGAAGCTGCATGCTTCTGGGTATTTTTTATTAATTTATTTACCAGCAGAAATTTATTAATTCATTTACAAAAATGTAAATACCGAGCAACAGGAACCTTGCGAAAAAATAGATTTTCGAAGTGTCCTATACAAGATACAAAAATACTTGGTAAAGAAGCAGGTAAATCAAATGTTTTACTATTTGATGTAAATCGAGAAAGATAATATAGAACATATCGCACAAGCTAGCAGATGGAATTACAAGCTCATAATTATGAATAAATAATTACTATTGAAATGGGAATAAACCACAATTAATATATATGGAGGAGTACAGGAGGACGGGTTATGGCGTAGACGCTATAATTTTGAACTTTACCTCCTGAATGACAAACCTGATACTATAAGGTCCATCAAAATAAACCGGCTGCGGTGGTTAGGTCACATAGAGAGAATGAATGAGATGGAGCCGCCAAGACATATTTATAAGAATACATAAAGTGGGAAGGAGAGGTAGACCCAGAGCACGATTTAGGGATCAGGTGGAGGAAGACTTGAGAATGTTGGGAATACGAAACTGGAAAGCCAAGGTGAAGAATAGGAGAGAATGAAGAATTATCCTTGAGCAGGACAAGACCCAACATGGGTTGTGGAGCCAATAATGATGATGAACCCACAATTAAAAGTTCAAGTAAGTTTATTGACGTTTCCATTTCCACTTCGGAAATCGTTCTCAAAATATAAACACATACGTACACACAGTTTTTGTGGCTTATTCCCATTTAAATAGTAATTACTTTAAAAGGCCACAAGAAAATAGCTTCAGAACAATATTATGAATAAATAATATTTTAAAAATTGAAAAAAAAATTTGGGGATAATGGATTAATATAATTGAAAAGTGTTTTGAACCTTGCTCAATATTTTTTTAATCTTTGTACAAGTTTACAGAAAGTATGAATTTTTCAAGTAGGAACACATAGGACTAAAACCACTTGTCAAACATACCACTAAATTAAACAGATTTCGAAAATTACGGAATTACGATATGGAATATGAATATGAATACAAATATAACAAAAATCGTGGTGGTAAGCAAGAACAAGATTGAGGCCAGTGCTTATGCTAAAGGAAAACTTTTAGTTAGGGTTCACAGATACAAAGGTTGCGAAGTAAATGAAGAATGGGATAGAAGTACGGAAATCAAACGACGTATTGAGATAGGTAGCAATGGAAAACTGAACATAGAAATTAGATCTAGAGTATTGAGACGCTACGTGTTCTCTTTCCTATTGTACGGAGTTGAGGCATGGACAATTACAGAGGCAACAGAGAAAATACTTATTAACTTTGAAATGTGGTGTTATCGAAGAATATGGAATATATCTTGGATAAAACCCGTAACACATGCGAAAACGCTATGAAGAATGAAAAAAAGATACTCAACGCTATAAAATACTCAACACTATAAAGAAAAGAAAAATGAGCTACTTTAGTCACATACTAAGAAGCGAGAAATACGAATTGATGCGGCTGGTCATACAAGGAAAGGTGGAAAGCAAAAGAGGACCGGGGAGAATACACACGTCCTGGTTGAAAAATCTGAGACAATGGAGTGGAAAACGTCAAAAGAACTTTTCAGAACGGCTGCAGATATCATGCAGTCAAATGATCCATGATGATCGCCAATGTCCTTAGGGATGGGACACGTTAAGACAAAGAAGAATCTCACAAAACTCTATGGACCATTTTCATTAATTTCATGTACCAAGTGTAGTTTATAGGGATGCAATTTATTATGTTTTAGTACCCTACGAGCCTTAACTCCTTATTCTTTTATTACTTGAAGAAGGTTTAAGTTAAATATTACTTTAAATATTTTAAGCTTCAGAATCATGTGAATCAATACTTATTTAATATACTATAATTACTGTATATAGTATACAATAATTACAATAGTGCAATGCATTGGTTAGCGATCAGTATTAGTGTTTGGGGGCTCGGGAGACTGAGCCTCGAAAGCCCCGAAGAAGATATCAAAGAGGATGTCGAAAGCTCGGCGCAATGATAATCGACGTGGTTCAATCCGGAAAACTGTTGAGTTTAATATAAATCCTTGTAATAGTATTACTAGGTTTAATTGGACGTAGTTAAGCAGAAAACGTCCAACCCACAAATTGTTAAAAATGAGTTCTTTACACCAGCGAGCATATAATTTCTTGCTTTATAATATGCAGAAACCGTCCAAGTGAAAACATTACATACTCTTTTAATAATCGTCAAAGTTCTAACCCACAAACTAGGTTAACTGAGATTTTCATTGATAATAAAAAATCCAAGTGGGTTGAATTTTTTCTAAAAAATGTATGTCGATCTAAGTAATCGTGTTAAAAGAGTGGTTAAAACAGGCTAAGTGGGTTGGATCACTTTAACGCTCCATGCGATAACAAAACTACTGTGCATTTTTTTGTGTTAAAAACATCCAAGTGAATTGGATGTTTTCTACTTATAAATTTCGGTATACTTGTTAAAAATAAGAGTATAATCAGAAATCGTCCAAACCACTTGGTATCATTTTACGTTTACTATTTCATTAATATGTTAAAAGTAGTTTGAATCTTCGATTTCGGTCGATAATAAAATTTTATTACGGGAATGTGCCCTATTAATGTTTAAAACGTGCCTTGTGCGTATAAACCCTGGAACTTGGTCGATAAAAATTAATTTATTATAGGTACTCATCTTAAGCATAGTAATCACTTTCCTTTAGTTTTAAGTAAATGTGCCTATGTATTGATAAACATTTCTTTTTATTCAGTTGTGTCTGATTTTTCTGACTGTTCGGGTTTAAAAATACTTATTTAATAATAATTATGTCGAAAAGAAGCAAATACATGTGTGAGCTAGCAAAACTTATGGAAAACCAAACAAATAGTGTAATGTCTAGCGTGGAATTTGATTCAAATATTACCAATGTTGAGGTAAGTCGGAAATTTTTTATTAAAAAATAACTATATGTTGTTTACTGATTATTTTTTCGTGGTTTTCGGCCAGATTGAAGAAATAACACAAAACTCTCTTTTTTTTTACGACGTTTCAATTTATTTTGTTACTAAATCTTAAAAAAAAAATAAAGAAAATAGAAGAAAATAGAGTTTTGTGGTATTTCTTTAATCTGGCCGAAAATCACGAAAAAATAATCAGTTTATAAGACACGGCTTCTAAAAGTTTATGTTGTTTACTAAATTTTTAAAATAAATGCATTTTATACATCATTACATAATTTAAATATATTGTAGAATATGGATGATACCAATGTGACAGAATTCTACCGTCACAGCGAACCATCGTCATCCAATAGTCGTATTCGTGAAATGGTTTTAAACGAGAAAACTGGATGTTTTGAATCAGCTTCTACCATAGATTCTGTTGATGATTATGATGTAAGTATTAAATCTTTGTACCTATACTGTTTAGTAAAATGCTTTATAATGCTATTCGCTATATTATTTCTATTTAATGAAAACTAAACTTTGATGTACCTATTGTTACAATCTAAAAGAAAAAATACAACTTCCTTAGGTACACACAATTTTGTAAACACATATGTATTAATCTTATTATACCAATGTTAAATTGATACCTATTATTATGATCATCAATTATTATTGATTAAAGTAATTATACAATAATGTAAAGCATATGAAAATTATTTTTCGATGAGTACCTATAGTAAACTTTATGAAAAAGATTAATTTGAATGAATTGAATTTGTTTTATTTTTTGGTACCTGGTAATTGATTAAAAGTTAACTTCTTTAATTAAAATAGACGCTTTCTATAATTTTTTGAAATTTTTATTTAAAATATTATCTAATAATACCTACCTTTTTATTCTTACAGAATATGTCAATAAGTGATGTCTTTAGTAGCGGTTCCTCTGATATGTTTATACCATCGTCACATGAAGAGAGTTCCGATAACAATGAAAGTTGTGATGATAATCCATTTTTAGCCAGTACATCAGGTCGTCCAAAGAAGGGTAGAAAAAAGAAATTTGCAATGACGCGAGCAACATCAAAGATTAATAGGAACAAAAATGAATCTTACATTGACTACAAAGGAAAATTGAAAGCTGCTAAAGAATTTCAATATGACTACAATTGTAACTGCCCGATGAAATGTTCTGAGTTGATTTCTACAGAGTCACGAAAACAAGAATTTGATCGTTTTTGGAGTCTTGGGTCTTATAATGCCCAAACTATCTTTATTGCCAATAATATCCACGAAATGCCGAAAAAAAGAATGTATGGAAGAAACACTGAAAGACGTCTGTATTCCAGACAATATTCCTTACTTAATCAGCGTATTTGTAGGCAAATGTTTATCAATAGTCTTAGAATAACTCCGTCAAGAGTAACAACAGCTCTGAGAAAGGTAAACAATCGTGCTCCAATTCTTGATCAAAGAGGTAGAAAACAAGGTGGTTTAAACAAAGTCCCTGAAAATAAAATTCAGGAAATAATCAACCAGATCAATAAACTGCCTAAGTACATATCGCACTACTGTCGTGAAAACACGTCTGCATTATTTTTACCGGCACATCTCTCATTATTAAAGATTTATGATCTATACAAATCTGAAGTTCAAAACCCTGTGAAATTTGGTATTTATAAGAGGATTTTTTACGAAAAATTTAATTTGAGATTTAATGTTCCCAAGAAGGACACATGCCAGGTATGTGATTCATTTAAAATAAAACTAGAAAATGAAACGGATGATCATAAAAAGCAACTTTTACAAATTGAACTCGACACTCATCAGGATTTGGCCCAAAAATCACGAGAAACATTAAAGGCAGATTTAAAACGAGCTAAAGATGAGGATAATGTAGAGTGTTTAACATACGATCTTCAAAAAACTCTACCTTTACCCAAAATTCCAACCAATGTAATATATTATAAGAGGCAAGTTTGCTTGTATAATCTCGGTGTATTTTCAGGCAAACGTAATAAGAGTTATTCCTATGTATGGCTTGAAGGAACTGCTGGAAGAGGAGCTCAGGAGGTTGGTTCCTGTATTGTAAAATATTTAGAAAACATAGAAAGTACTGTTGAACATCTTATATTGTGGTCTGATTCTTGTGGAGGCCAGAACCGTAATATTAAAATAACACTCCTCATGGCCAGTCTTCTTCAAACCAGCCATAATATAAAAACTATAACATTTAAATTCCTGATTTCCGGCCATAGTTTTCTACCAAATGATAAAGATTTTGGGGATATAGAATGTCAACTCAAACGTCAAGAACGAATATATACACCTTTAGACTATATAAATATAATAAATTCATGTCGTAAAAAAGTCTCCAATAACAGCTACACAAATGAAAAAGGAATGGTTTTTGAGTACCCACCAGCTCGAGAAGGCCACAATAAACAGAAAAGTTGGCACCAATAAAGAAAAAATAAATTGGTTGGAGACAAAACAAATTATATTAACAAAAGAAAATCCTTACCACATCTTTATGAAACCTAGTTATTTTGGCGATGAAAGTGTATGTTTGGATATTGAGCGACGAGGACGATTAAATACAGAGAGCTTTTCGGCGCTGCTTATGCAACTCTGGCCCAATGGTAAACCCCTGTCAGAGGATAAAATTAACGATATTAAAAGCTATTTACATCTAATTCCTTCAGACGCTAAACCGTTTTATGAAAATTTTACAAGTGCTAATGTAGTCGAAGACGTTGATGGATTTAATGTTCCAGTTCTAGATTTTGAGGTAGATACCCACAATAATTAAAACTTTTTTTAAATTTACATTTACATAAGAAAATCATTGTAATTTTGTTTCTTTGGATCATTAAAATTTTTATAAAATATGACATTATTTATTTATCTGAAAGATTCCAACCCACATAAGTATGTTTTATCGAAATTTTTTTCGGATTTTTGTTTTTTGTTAAAAACGTCCAACCTAAAATTTTCAAAATAACTTCATTGAAACTTACATTTAAAAGAAATTACAAACGAGGTGCCTACGAGATGAATATCATTATCTTAAAATCATTGCCAGGCGAATAAATTATGCATAGTTTAGCTAGGGCACACTAAAATCTTTTAAACTCAATTTCCCAACAATCACTTTTTTTGGGTTGGACGTTTTCTGCTTAACTACGTCCAATTCTACTAACCTCGAAAATCTTTCGAAATAGCGGCGAGTATTTAAATTTAAAGTTGGAACTCCTTCCTAGAAATCACTCTAAAATGTTTTAGATCACACACTTCTTCCGTTAGTTGCATTTTATTCAAAAATATTTGAAATAAGATATCGTCCTAATTTACTAAATTGATCTACAAAAGCTTATCAGTACGGTATTCTTACTCTTTTAATTATTACAAAATTTATGACTGACAAATCAATAAAGGAAAAAACTGCTTATAAATTGATTATTTTAGAGTTCATTGAATTTATTCCTAATTAAAACCGTGCCATAAATCAAGCAGAATTATCCGTTGTATCTGTTTCGACCGAACAATTATCAGTATAGGTTTTTGCTAAATTGTTTGCAATAATTTATGTTGAGTTGAAGCTTATGTAAAATTGCATATAATTATTAGAAATATATTAAATTCTATTAGGTATGCAAATTGTTAGCAACCAACTAGAACGAATTTATTTAATATTATAATTTTTATTATAATTATAGTAGGTATATAATAGTGTATAATTTTTACGATAAAATAGAAAGAAATTTTTAGAAATAACGGTAGCTTCTATGCTGGAATAAAAGCTTATTATTTTGCTGGTTCTTAGTACTACAACAATATTATTACTTTAAATGCAATGTTAACATGGGAATAAGTCACAATTTATTTGACCTTTTTCCTAAAAATTTGACGTTTCGATTTCCTTCTCGAATATCATTCTCAAAATAGAAAACGGTATATAACCGCGAAGAGTTATATATAAGGTTACATATGTCATGTCACTGTGATAATTATGTTAACAATCTTAGCGGTTATAAACTGTTTTCCAACAAAATTATTTAATAACCTTTTTTTTGAGAACGAGTTCGGGAGTGAAAATCCAAACGTTAAAATTTTAGGTAAAATGTAAGTATCATTACCATTCATTGTGGCTTATTTCCATATAAACGAAGTATATAACTTAGATCTGCCATAAGAAAACAGTTTCTGTTTCTCTGTCTCTCATTCAGTAATTCGTGGTTAAACTTTATTTGTTATTGAGTGAGAGAGAGAGAGAGGGGAAGACTTATATTCATATTTGTAGACTATTTGTAGACATATGGTTTCTTATATTATTTTTTACGATTGATATGATGACTGCAGAACTAAATGATAAACTGACTTTGAAGATAAAAGACAGAAAAAAATATTTCTTATAAAAAATGGTGCTTACTGGTGTGAATACATGTACCTTATTTTGAAACAAAAAAATAATTATGTTTAACTTATTTATTGCACTTCAATACCAAATTATTGAAAAAAAGGTCGGTTATATGCGAAACATATTCAAAGAAGATCACAATTGGAAAGCAGATCTAGTACCGTAAAGGAAAGGGCCTAATAGTCATGTGACCGAAATCATTCCAGGAAGCATTAAAAACTATTCAAAGGAGAGAACTATTGAAAAACTATAATATAAACAAAAAATAATAAAGAAAGTACATTCCTTCTATTTCAATAAAAAAATTCCGAGTTAGATAAAATTGCGGGGACAGTGAAAGAATATATTGAAATAAAAATAGGCAATAGACAAATCTACAGAAAATAAAGCGTACTTGGGAAAAAATCATCCAAAAATAAATTTAATTAAAAAGTATGATTTTTTTTATTTTTCATGGTGAAAGTGAACTAACAAAATATAAAAATATTTTATAAATATTCTGTATATTTTATAAATATAAGTATTTTATAAATACTCTAAATAACAAAATGTGCTCATATCCTGCAATTATTCTTGTAACATATTCCTAACATACTCTAGGAATATATGGATATTTATTGATCTATCCCAAAAGCACGCCTATATCAGCCAATTATAATGAATATAAAAATTCTTTCTATTTTATTCCGATCTTCCACAAAGGCAAATATAAGAAAGTTTGTCAAAAAAAAATATAGTTAGATCAATAGATCTAGGAATTTGTGGTAATAATTTTGATAATACCGAGACACAAACATACACACACAAGCAATCGTAGGTACCAGATAGAAGGCTACCAGACAGTACTTCTAGGGGTACCCAGAAGTACTGTCTAGTAGCCAAATTGGACATTAAAAATGCTTTCAACTCCTCCAACTCGAATTGCATTCTGCGAGCTCTTACCGAAATGAGCTACCGGCAATATAAGAACAAAAGTGAAAAACTACTCCACTGATCAACTTAGACACAAAGTCTTGTCCGAAGGAATATATAATTTCGCAAGAGGGAGCCTAGCACATGGCTCTGTGCTAGGCTCCCTCTTGTAAAATATTATGTCTGATGGGTTGTTAAAGCTAGATTTGCCAAGAAATGCTAGGCTCGTGGCATATGCAGATGACGGGGCTGTGGTGTTCATCGCGAGACACATTGGGAAAATAAATCTCATGATCGACATCATCTTCAAAAGAATATGCCAGTGGTACATAGGCAACACAGTAAATTTGAAACTAGAGGAGAACAAAACTGAGGCAGTGCTTATTACTAGTTAACGCAGAGCATTGGAAAAGATGAAATCACGTTACAACCATTCCTTTGGTATTTAAGAGTGATGATTGATACCAGACTCAGCTTCAAGCAGCAGGTGGAGAATGTAGGTCGTCCAAAACAAAGCAGGAGGACATTACTCTCTTTAGTAGTTAAGTCAATATTAACATATGCAACATCCATTTGGACTGACACTATCGGAACCCAGGAATCACGGATTAAGTTCGCATTAATACATCATCTGAGCACCTTAAGAGTTACAGCACATTTTGCAAAGGATTTAAGGACGCAATATTTGTCATAGCAGCGACACTACCTATTGGAACTCTATTTAAAGAAAGACCTTTTATCGACAGCGTCAACTACAACTATCTTGTGCCTTGATTACCTTGGAAAAAAACCAGCATGCTTCAATGGCAATTATAATGGGATTCCGGAACAACGGGCTGGTGGACACATTCTCTTATACTATAGGTAAATATTTGGCTGAACCCCAAACATGGCGAGGTTAACTACTATCTGGCGAAGATACTTTTAGGACATGGCTGCTTTTGAGCATATCTTTATAGCTTTTAACATGATGATTCTCCAGAGTGCCAGTACCGTCTCTGGGTCTATGAAAACGCAGAGTACGTGTTCTTCGTATGCTCTCCTCGTTTTAACTTGCTACGCAATACTCTGGAAATAGTTATCAAACATAAAATTCAACCGGAGACCATAGTAGGGGAAATGCTTTTATCGAAAGCAGCTTGTGATGCAATCAGTGCATTAGCGATGGAAATCATCCACAATCTTCGTCGCATTGAAAGAAGGTAAGCTGAAAATAGAAAGATTTGATGGAGAAAAACAATGACTTCGATAACATGAAAGAAAAAAAAAGCTAGATCGTCCCACGTGAGGTAATAGCGGAGAAAACAGAGGCAAAAGAACGAAACGGGTTTTAGTCAGCATCTTAACATACGAGTCTGACATACCAGACAGTACATGTAGTTCTGATGATACGTAAATATATTTTCTACAAAAAAAAAAGAAGAACACATACCCACACATTTACAATCTAAAATAATGTTTTTGAATATAGGTACACTAGAATTGGGAGCCATCTGAAATTAGAACAAATATTCGTTTTTACATAAAACAACATCTAAAACATTTCAAGATGCTCAGTATCTCCTATAATGTCCAGAATCCTAACCTTAATATTGTGCCTAGATTTAAGAAATGTCGAATATAGATAGATAGATTCAATGAGGTGGCTTTTGGCTTATTGCACGGCCACCTTTTCAGGTCTATTACCGTTCTCTAAATCTAGATTACGTTTCCTAGAATGGGTATACATGGAGTCTACGAATATAATATGTCGGTAAAAGAATAAAAAAGAAGTCATCGCTTCTCTACCAACTAACATTGTAATTAACCTCTCAAGTGAAATAATTAATCCAGGACAAACTGTTAGTGCTGATAACTATTGTACAAGTCTTCAACTAACAAATGTTTTTGTTGTACAATAAAACACATCATATTGGTACATTGAGAGCTAACCGTCGTGGAAATTCGAAAAAAATCATGCTTAAAAAGTAAAAAAAGTAAGTATTTGGACAGGAAAAACAAAAAACGTGTATACACACTGAAGTGGAACGATAATAGGGAAGTTTTTCTTCTCACTACCTAGCATACTACAGAAACCGTGGCAGTACAGCTATGCAGTAATATGGTTCATAAATTGAAGACAATAATTAAGTATAATGAAAAAAAGTCATCGATTGATCAAGCTGATCAGATAACCTCTTATAATTGACAGTTACAAAAATTACTAAAGTGGTATCAAAAACTAGCGATAGAATTCATTTCCGGCTTTAAAACCCTCTACTGCTTCTTGAAAATCTTTCTCAGAATATATGTTGAACAGCAGGGGTGATAGTATACATCTTTGTCGGACCCCACATTTGATTTAGATATAATCAGATTCTCCTACCTTTGTACCAATAGACTATGTTTGATTTCGTTTAAGATTGCTAATAATTCTTAAATCAGAGGTGTTTATTCCAATATTTAATAATATCTCCATCAGCTTGTGCTTTACTGTCGAACACTCTATGATAAACAATGAAGCATGCCGAAATATCGCATTTTCCATGTCTACATCGTTGAAATAGCACTTCTATGCTAAAGAGAGCCTCTTTCGTACCCACTACGTTTTGAAAACCAAACTTTTTTCTTCGCTGATTTTTTCTTCGCATAATCTGTAGATGTTAGTCCATTTCGTCAAAATAAAACATATATGCTTCATATTCATCTAAACGTATAGAAAAAAAATTCCACGTTCTTAACATATATTTTGTACTGGATTTTATTTTTATTTCTTTTGTTTAACATTTTCGTTAACTTTTGTTCGTTTTTTAAATTTAATCTTTTATTTTTTCTAATACATTTTTTTTTCAGTTTCTTCACTTCTATATACTTTTGTGTTTGGTTATTTCCTACCTTTTATTTTTTTATTTACGTATTGTGCTTTTTCTATTTATTTTTCTGGCTTATTTTTATTTTTATAGATATCAATTTCTTTTATTTGTATAGTTATCAATATAAAAGATTTTTTATTGTGTGTAAATATTATACATTTGTTCTACAATACTTATAATGCGGACTAGTTGTCTACGTTCTAAAAAGCCCGTCATTTAATAAATTACGACTCTTTATATAGTAGCAGAAGTTTAAGTAATTAATCGTCGGAAAATGGCGAGAGATTAATAAAATATAAGGTTGGTAGCAATGCAAGAGCAAAATCGAGCGTGGCATATATGGCCACGCAATTTGTCATGAGTTTTTATAATTGTGCAGACATTTTAATTGTGTCAGTTTTTATTGCCCGTAATATCGCTAATTGATATCAATTATCAAGATTTACAGGTTCTCCAAGTTGGTTCGATTCATTTCAACGATATATAAATATTAATTATTGACAAACATTGTGCGAGTTTCTTAAATATACAAAAAGTCAAATTAATTATCATTCTTAATTGATTTATGGGGAACTGACTTTTATTAATATTGGCCGCGACGTTCCTGAGAGATTTCTCCTCAGAACGCAGAAAAAAATTGCCGAGTTCTCTGAAACCGATTGAACATTTCCCGTGTTTTTTATTACCCGTGAGGGCATGTTTGGATATAATGTAAAAAGCAACAATTAAAGCAGTTCTTATTTTATGCTTGTGCTAAATACGGAACTAAATATAAATTATTAATCTGTAAGGTGCATCTCAATTCTAAGAGATATAAAAGAAACTTTTAAAGTTTTTTTCCTAAAAGATCAAGCTCGGAGAAAAATGTAAACAGAACAGAAACAGGTAAACAGAACTGGTAAGGTCGTGTTGGTCTCTCCAATCGGTTTTCTTCATAGGATTTTAGTCTGTTTTGTGTTTATTGATAGACCTATTTATTAAGCATATGATTTCAATTCCATATACATATTCTCGTCTGTTGGGGTTTGGTTCTGCTTATGATATTATAAGCATAAGGTTATTCGCATATGCTGCTGGTAGCGACCATAGCCTAGTATTATTTAAAATAAGACTCATCCTGAAATACTTCACACAGAAAAAGAATATCAGAGAAGATCGCTGGGAATAAAATATTAGAAGGTTTAGAGAGGAAATGAAAACAAAATCTAAAGAAAAGAAGAAAGCCTTTTCACAATAAAGAACACAACAAAAAGGCATATAACTAACACAAACTGATTAAAAATAAAACGAATACTTTAGTTAGACAAATAAAAAGGTAACATTGGTAGAGCTTCTTAAAATATATGAAAGAAGACTTCAACGGAAGACAAATAGAAATATGGAGAATGATCAGAGGGAAAGAAAATATATGAACGAACTAATAAAAACGAAACACATTTGGGAGGACACATGGACAGACTACTTTCGATCCCTATTTTCTAAAGGTGACGATAATAAACCACCAATACAAGAGGTGACGACAAACGAAGAAATAAATATTAAGGAGGAAGAGGTAAAGAAAGCATTAAGGAAATTAAACAATTAAAAATCACCAGGAAAGGACCGGATACCGAATGAACAACTAAAGTACGGAGGAACAGATCTGACCAAACAACTATTAAAACTAATCCAAAAAATAATAGAATAAAACAGAATTTTTCAAGATCAAATATCCTAATACCTCTCTTCAAAAAGGGAGACAAGTTGTACCTAAAAAATTCAGAGGAATTAATTTATTAAACACAACACTAAAATTAACAACCAAAGTGATAACAAATAAACTGAATAAAACTATAATACCAACAGAAAAACAACACTGTTTTATGTCGGAAAGATCATGCATCGACACTATATTTATAATAATGAGACAACTGCAAGAGAAACCATTAAAATACAATAGAATGGCATATCTATGTTTCATGGACCTTAAAAAGGTATTTGACCGGGTCAAATTTAAGAGGCATTAACCACTTATTATACGCAAGAGAGATACCTCTAGCAATAGTTAAAACGATCGAAAATCTTCACCAAAACAACACAATACAATTAAAAATAGAAGAAAAATCATTTGACCCTATTGAAGGGTCAGTAAATATATAGGTATCACATTACCTAGCTACGGAAAGCTTGTAATTAAAGTGGAAGATCAAGTGAGTAAAACAAACAGAACTGCAGGTTTTCTGAATTAAACAATATGGAGAAATAAAAATATTGGGAAAGAAATGAAAGCCAGAATTTACAAAACAGTCATCAGACCAATAATGATATATGCGGCAGAAACACGACCTGTTACAGACAGAACAAAAAGGATGCTAGAAATAGCAGGGATGAAAACAGTTAGAAAAATTGATGGTAAGACACTATAGAACAGAACTAGAAGTACAGATAAACAACGCAACAAACGCAACAACAAGGTGGAGAACATCAAGAACTGGGTAAGAAAAAGAAGAGTAGAATGGAATGATCATATACGCCGAACGACAACAAATAGAGTAGTAAAGATGGCAAGAGAAGTTCCCCAATAGGAAGACGATCGAGCAAGACCCCCCAAACGATGGAACGACAACTTACTGGAGGCACATTGAAAAACAGACACAGTCATGTTTACATAAGAAGAAGAAGAAGTAGAAGAAGAAGCATCTGCTGCCAGTTATATCTTCAGATGTTCTTAATGACGTATTCCAGTGCCAAATTAAACAGTGTTGATGCCAGCCTGTCACGCTGTTTTAACTCTTATGTTATTTGAAATGGATCCGTCAAGTCATGTTGTGTCTGTATTATCTGACCAACGGCAGATCTAGACATCAACCAAGAGACATAAAAATGATAAACCCAAAGTATATAAAAGACATATATAATATATTTTTCTACTCTCTTACTAGTAAATTGTATATTACCTACTATTTGGATACTAAGTAAATGCATCATAACAGATACTGACACGTAATGACTAGAACATAATAAAAAAAATTACGCTTTCAGTTT
Organism: Diabrotica balteata; assembly: GCA_918026665.1. Classification (NCBI taxonomy): domain Eukaryota; kingdom Metazoa; phylum Arthropoda; class Insecta; order Coleoptera; family Chrysomelidae; genus Diabrotica; species Diabrotica balteata. The sequence goes on from OU898276.1 coordinate 82,558,622, forward strand.
TGTAAAAATGTGTAATATCACATAAGCCTCGTAAGTCAGTTGGTCGAGTTACCATGGAAACGAATTAACAGACGTTATTTTGAAAGATTAAAAATTATTAATCTGTCAGTGTAAATATAGTGGTAATTTAATTTTTATTTTTATAAACGAAAATAATGGTAGAAAAAGTATGGTACACAACTTGAGTTGTAAGCTTATTACATGCTTGTAAAATTACAAGCATTTTTTACATTTTTTACTCGCATGTAATAAGCTTCTTACAACTCTCGTTATGTAATATACTATTTTGTATCAACAATTTTTTTCTTTAATTTTGGACCTTGTTGGGAGACGGGGGAATTGTTAATCGCATACGTTATTGTGGGGCAAATTATAGTCCTATTTGCCTTGGTTTTCGCTATCTTTGAGAGCTCTTTTGATTAAAGTACAGTAAATAGGGGATAATACGCTTCATTGTATGACACGACTGTAGCTTCTTCTTGTTCTTTTTATGTAGACATGACTCTCTCTGTTTTCAATGTGCCTCCAGTAGGTTGTCGTTCCATCGTTTTCGGGGTCGATCTACTGATTGTCTTTCTATTGGGGAACCGTCTCTTGCCGTCTTTACTACTCTATTTGTTGTCATTCGGCTTATATGATCGATCCATTTTACTCTTCTATTTCTTACTTAGTTCTTGCTGTTCTCCACCTTGCATCTACGTCGTATATCTGTACTTTCAGCTCTGTCTCATAGCGTCTTGTCATCAATTGTTCTCATCAAGTGTTTTTATCTCTGCTGTTTCTAACATCTTTTTTGTCCTCTCTGTGTCAGGTCGTATTTCTATCGCGTATGTCATTATTGGTCTGATGACTGTTTTGTAAATTCTGCTTTTCCTTTCCTTTCCCGATATTTGTATTTCTCCATAGTGTTTCATTCAGGCAACCTGCGGCTCTGTTTGCTCTATTCACTTGATCTTTCACTTCAGTTTCGAGCTTTCCGCAGCTAGATAATGTGATTACTAGATATTTAAACTCAATCACTTGTTCTATTATCTGACCTTCCAGCTCCAATTTCATCTGAGTAAATTTCCTGTTGTAACCATGTATTTTGTCTTATTTAGAGAAATTAACACGTTAATTTTTCTCTAATTTGCTATCCTTTTTAGTTATTCCTTTTTTTATTATTTTATCCGAAATCAAGTTGAACAATAGTGGACTGTAGCTGCTACATCTTTTTCATAACTGTTTTCGGCCATTATTGCTGTCACTATTACTTAGGACACTAAAATATCAAAATATTTTGCTACATTTTTTGTCTTGGATTTATGGTAAATTAATTATCATTTATGGTAATTTATGGTAACTGTGATAATATTTGTTGTAATGGTAATTAGATAGCGTTGTCTGTATGATATAGAGATAATTTCTATTTAATATTTAATTAATATTTACAAGTTGTAAAACTGCAACAACATTCTCTATCAAATACTTTATATGCTTTTCCCGTTCTTGACTATGAGCTCTGTGTTAAAGAGCTATGACCTCACCCTAGAAACAAAAAAAGGTCTCCTTAAATGTTACATGTACTCAGTGCTTCTGTACAAAGTAGAAACGTGGACATTGAAGGCGGAAACTCTATTAAAACTTAAGGCTTTTGATCTATGGTTGTATAGAAGGATCCTGAAGATACCATGGACAGACAGTCACAAATGAGGAAGTACTGCGGAGAATGAATAAAACTGCGAATTTGGTCAACATCGTGAAGGACCGTAATCTGCAGTACTTAGGACATATAATGAGAAATCAAGGCAGATACGAGCTACTTCAATGCATTTTGCAAGGTAAAATTAAAGAAAAAAGGGCCCCAGGACGAAGAAGAATATCCTGGTTTGCCAATTTGAGAGCATGGTATAAAAAGACCATAATAATCGCCAATGTTCGGAACAGACAGGCACCCTAAGAAGAAGCTTTTCCCGTAGGTACTCCTTTTTTATTCCCGATTTGCATAAATGAAGAAAGTCCGAAGAATTAATTTCTTAAATATTAAAATGGATTTACATGAGAAATATAAAGAAATTATTTCGTAATGACGTATTTTTAACTATTTTGTTATAAAATATGTATCGTATCTAATTCAATCAATAAATAAGTAAACCTAACTTACTTTGTTCAACACAACCAGAATTTTTTATTCGACCTTCTATAATTAGTCAAATCAATTTGAACCACTCCCATATTGATTAATTAAATAAAACTTAAATTAAAATCTATCGATAAAAGAAAGCGAATGCTTGATTGCCGCCTTTAAAAAGCCATATTTCATAAACTCGTTTCTGCAGGTTTTGTTCTCAGTTGATGCGAGTATTATTATTCAACACAGGACATATATTTCGTAGAAAAAATATTCGAACAGGTCAGCAAATGCGAGGTTGTGTCAGTAAGTCAATTAGAACATATTTAAAAGGTAAACGATCGTTTGATGGTGGTTCTGGCACTTTCCTTTCCTCCATAATGTCCATATACGCTTAATGTCCTTCATTACAAACAATGTTTCTTTATAATTTACAGTTTTATCGCTCTTTGTTTTAAATATACTGTCAGTACAGTCTAGTTCAATAGAATATACCGGAATACGTTGGATCCCAGTTGGTTCACAGTTAAACAATTGTTTTAGATCAGTGAGCACCACAGTTTTCTAGTAGTTAGATGTAAACATTTTGTTTTTAGTATTCTCTGATGTATGTAGCAATCAACTTAGCAATCAATATGTCTTTTTCTTTAGTTGTCGTCTTCTTTCGAAAGTTGGTGATCATTATGATTATCTGAACTCTGCTCACAAACGATCTAAAAAGCTGAGAAGACGAGCAATTAGACAGATCTCTAAGATTGCGTAGTCATGACACTCATCTCCTTCCAACGCTTCGCTTTCCTAAAATCTTGCATGATATTCTTCATGGCCAAGTTCTTGCAATTTTCTTATCATTATTTTTATATTCAGTTTTGTTTCGTTCGATTTCCGATTTCCCTCTGCGATTTTTCTTTGTTCTGGGGCGTTTTCCTCTAATCTTCCCGAAAAATTTCACCTGCCAGACAGAAAAATCAGACAAGTTTTGTCAGCCAATATTTTCTTTTATAGCTTTAAATAAAACTGTCGTATGATAATAATTATAGGTAATTGAATGCATCTGACGACTCGAACATGTCGAAAAATCTACTGTGACGGGATTTATAGATAAACATCTATTATTTTAGAATTATTAATACCAGCAAAAACAACTTTTTATATTGTCAGACGGAACTTGTTTTCCGATTTTCCTCTCTGATGGGTAAAAATTTTCGGGAAAATTATGAGAAAGCTGCCCCAGAACCAATAAAAGTCGCAGAGAGAAATCGTGTCAGACTCGGCCTAAAATTATCATAAAATTTTTTGCCGACGGGCATTTTAACTATGTCTGCTTATATTATAAGTTTTCTATTATTTCTTCTTCTAAGACTTCTTCTGCTTGTAGTGCCTATCCATTTCGGATGTTGGCAACCGTCATGACAATCTATATTTTGCAAACTGCTGTTCTGAAAATATTTGTGGTTGTTGTGTTGAACCACGAACGTAGATTTTTAGCCAGAAAATCCTTTGCCTTCCTGGTCCTTGTTTTTCTTTTACTTTTTCTTGTAGAATTAATTGCAGTAACCCATATCTTTCGCTGTTCTTCATGATGTGACCGAAGTATTGGGTTTTGGCTGTTTTTATTGTGGTTGTCAACTCTTTTCCGTTTCGCATTCTTTGAGTTGGTTGTGCTTTAATATGTCAAATTTCTTTTCATAATCTATAAAGCGTTAATTTATTTTCTTGTCTCCTTTGTACCTTTCGGTGATTTCTCTAATCTTCATATCTTAAACGACTCTTGTAGAGTTTGTGTTTCACAGCAATTCTGAATCAAACAATTTCCTTTGCTTTCCTTATCTTCTTTTGTATTTCTCTGTATATCTTGGCATATCTTGTTTTCTCTACAGTTTTAGTGATATTTCTGTTCTTCATTCTTATATTATACTTTATTTCCCTTACCTACATATGCTTTTCTCAGGTTATGGTTTCGGACCTCAAAAAATCTCAGTCTCTTAATCAGTTATGTTTCCTTTCACAATAATATTATAAAAGTACAAATTATAACTTACTTTATTAGAAGAAGAACTTCTTCTTCTTCTTTTCGTGCCACTCCTAGTGGAGATTGGAAATCATCATGGCCACTGCGACTTTGTTAGCAGCACGCCTAAAAAGTTCAATCGAACTACACCCGAACCATTCACGTAGATTACGAAGCCACGATATTTTTCTTCTTCCCACACTTCTTTTGCCCTTAATTTTGCCCTGCATGATGTTTCTTAAAAGTTCGTACTTTTCACCTCTCACAATGTGCCCCAAGTATTTCATCTTTCTAGTTTTTATCTCATTTAGAATTTCGCATCTTTTGTCTAAAGTTTGGAGTACTTGCGTGTTAGTGACGCGGTCCATCCATAATATTCTGAGAATGCGCCTATAGCACCACCTCTCGAAAGCTTCGATGTTTTTTATGGTCAACTGTTTTAGTGTCCAAGCCTCAACTCCATATAACAGGGTAGAAAAGACATAACACCGCAGCATTCGTATTCGTAACTTTATATTGTTATCACGATTGCAAAAGAGTTTGCGCATTCTATTAAAGACTGATTTAGCGATTTCTATTCTACATCTAATCTCTTTTGTTTGATCAGTATCGTCTGTGATCCAAGCACCTAGATATTTATAATAGGGCACACGCTCAATCGTTGTCTATTACAAGATTAGCTCTGATGTTATTTGATTTCGTGATTACCATAAATTTAGTTTTTTTCAAATTAATTTTGAAGCCGTAACTGTTACAGTATATATTGAGACTTTGAACGAGATGTTGTAGTTCTACTAGCGTTCCCGTAAGGAGAACTGTATCGTCAGTATACCTTATATTGTTGATTGTCTCACCATTTATTATCAGACCAAGATTTTCTTCCTCGAGTGCTTGTTCACAGATAGCTTCACTATACAGATTAAACAAAAGTGGCGATAAGATACATCCCTGCCGGACTCCTCGACGGATTTGAATTTCTTCTATTTGTCTGCCCTCAACCTTGACATTTGCTGTTTGATTCCAATATAGATTGCATATAATTCGAATATCTCGGCTGTCTATATTTTTCTTTATTAGAACTTGTTTTAGTGGTTCATGTTGTACTTTGTCAAAGGCCTTTTCGAAATCAATAAAGCAGACGTAAATTTCTTGGTTCATATTTAAGCATCTCTGTGAGAGAACGTTCATTGCAAACAGAGCCTCCCTTTTACCCAGCCCTTTTCTGAATCCCATCTGAGTGTTACTGATGTCTACGTCTAATTTCCTATAGATCCTATTATGGATTATTTTTAAGAACAGTTTTAGAGCATGACTCATCAAAGCTATCGTACGATATTCGTTGCATTCCTTTGTATTTGCCTTTTTTGACAGTAGTATAAAGGTCGAACGGAGCCATTCCCTAGGTATTATTCCAGTTCTATATATTGAGTTAAATAGATCTAGGAGTATTTTAATAGATTCCTCGTCCATAAGTTTGAGCAGTTCTACGGGAATTTCATCAGGACCGGGGGCCTTACCACTTTTTGCTTGTTTGATTGCATATTCTATTTCTTCTCTGATTATATCAGGCCCTGTATCATCTGTATATTCGTTTGAGATTTCTTGTCTATCTTTGTCATCAAACAGTTGTGATATGTATTCTGTTCATCGGTTTATTTTTTGTTGTAAATCTGTTATAATTATACCATCTGTATCTTTGATTTGTCCTGTCTGTGTTGTTCTTCTCCTTCCTGTCATTTCTTTAATCTTTTTGTGTACATTAGAAAGTCATATTTTCGCTCCAATTGTTCCAACTCCTGGCATTGCTCACTTAGCCATCTTTCTCTAGCTTCTTTTATTTTCTTTTTTATCAGTTTATCTGTTTCTTTGTATCTTATCGGATTATTTGTTTTGTGTACCCTTCTTTCACGCATCAACTGTAGTATTTCCTCATTTATTCATTCTTTATGTTTTCTTTCTTTCGGTGTTAAATTTTCTCTCCCTGCTAACATTACGGCATGTTTAATATTCTCCCATTTTTGGTCTATGTTATCAGTATTTCCCTATTAAAGCTGACAATGGGATAAGACAGGAAGATTCACTGAGTCCTCTATCGTTCAAACTGATTATGGATGAAATAATAAAAAAAGTAAGAACTAAAAAAGGATACCAAATGGGAGAAAAACAACTTGAAATAATCTGCTATTTACACGATGATATAAGCCGAATCACAACAAATAGAGTAGTAAAGACGGCAAGAGACGGTTCCCCAATAGGAAGACGATCAGTAGGAAGACCACGAAAACGATAGAATGACAACTTACTGGAATCACGTTCAAAAACATACAGTGTGATGTCTATATAAAAAGAAGAAGAAGAAGAAATTATAACTTTAGCTAAATAAAGTCACCCTTTATTTATCACTTTTGTTGGTTGTCCATTAACATACATTAATATTTAATCAACTCTCCATCCACATAACATTTATAAACTTATAACTTAGATAGATACCTTCTTTTTTTCAGGTACCTACCTAATGTTGTTTTTTTAACATGTAGGACCTTATTATTTACTTAAGTTATAAGTTATACACCAATAAGGCAGTTTACCTTCTATATCAAATACACATCAATTAACATTTCACTCTATATAATAAAAGAAAAACCCAACTTCCTGCACCTATCTGCTTTCCATATTTAAGGTACCAAATGTTAATAAAATATATAGGGCCTTTTATAAAAAACAAACCAGCTCTCCACCATTGAATCAGATTTTTGTATAGTTGGTAGCCTACCTACAATAATAACTTTTATTAGTCTTTAATCCACCCACAATAATGCCTAATTTACGTTTTTTTCCTACACATTTTCAGGGTAAATTCCAACATATTGATGGTTGCTACTGTTATAATCAATAATAATATCTAACAGATACTTCGTTTAAGGACTAGCAACTCCAGTGGAGTCTTACGTTACCATTGTGATCAATTCCTTTTTTAATTTAAACATTATAGTTTTTAAATATCAAAGATATAATTCAACGTTAATCAAACTACATTTAAATAATATTGGTCAAAATTTTAACTTTTACGTTTGCTTTAATTAAAATGGTAATACTTATTTTAGGATAGCACCGATGATGGAATAGTTATTCCAGAAACGTCCTGTGATGTAGACAAATAGGATTTTTATATTAATATAACTTAAGTATTTCATCGGTCACCAGTCTTTCTTCTTTTTATTTATTGAGTTTATCATTGCTTATTTATAATATAGTGTCTTCTTCCATTGGATGCTTGCATCCTGATCTGTTCTGTCATTAATAAATTAATTGTAGTTATTAGCAGTTTTCCGTTGATTCTTTTTTCAACTTTAAATTTTCTTTTAATGTTTTTAAGTGTGGAGAGATCGATGTTGTGTCTATTTTGGCTTCGTTCGATGATTTTGGTGAATTTATTAACAAGTCGGTTGTGACACTGATCCTAGAAACTTGAAACTATTATTTTTCCCAATTATTTCACGTTTTAAAATTATCATTTTATTGGTGATCACCAATAAACCTATAACTTACACCATATTATATTTACACCATTTTCTTTAACCCCCAGCTGAAGCAACGTCACTTTCTGTTCAGATTCATTTCCTTAGCTAAAAGGTTCTATTTTTTTGCCGTCGGAAACGAGACATTTGACCTCTTTCGTTTAGTACATTATGCACATTCGATCGGCTTTGTACTGAGGTTACAACGGGAACATAGAAGTAGGATTTGTTGACACATTGTGATGAACTGTGGACATTTTTGCCAATTTCTTTTGTAATAAAGTTTTCGACCACCTTCGTTATGTTTAACATTAAAGGCCGACCATTTGATAACCAGAAAAAAAAAGAATAATACGAAAAAACTAAATATAACAGAATCAAATCAGAGAGAGCAAGGGCAAGTTTATGGAAATATTATAAAAAAAGATGAAGTGTTGTTGTTTGTTTGTGTTTAAATGACTGCGGACACTAAATCCATTCGCCAATCTTACAATTTGAGGTGTAGTGTGTGTGTGTGTGTGTGTAGAGTAATTGTCTTGATACTTAGCAAAGTCGACGTCATTGTCTTTGCTAAGAGACGCTAATTGTATCCGAACGTCTGCGGTCCCTCCGGTGTGTACCGATCACACAAGGATAGAAACTATTTTCATTTATTAATTTTTTTTTTTTTAATAAACGAAAATTTCCAACCAGGTGGGATTCGAACTCACGACCTTTAGATTTAAAGGCAGGCGCTCTTACCACTGAGCCACATAGGGGGTAAAGATGAAGTGATAGACCGAGTTAAAACTGAGTGAATAAATAAATAACATATGAAAAGTAAGGGTAATGCCAATATAGAAAATAAAATTATTGTTCAAATGAATAAAAAGAGAAAAGGGTAAAGTTGAAACCAGTACACCAATACAATATCATACCGCCCCCTTTCTACACGAAATGGTGGTATAATTAATTCTTTTAATTATCTGTGAAGTATCTGCATTCATTATCTTATGTTTCTATTGGTAAATATAAAAGCCAATGTCGAAATACAATAAAGCACAATCTAAACTTAACTGTAATGACAACTGGTGCTCGATATATTTAATAAGTTCCACATGACCGCATAATATTTTTAAGTTGATCATGGCTGAGTAACTCAACATAAAGTTCTATTTAATATACCGAACGTGATTTCTATCTTTTTGCCGTGAGCGAGTTGAATATTTGAATAAAAACTTTAAATGGCTATACCTAATTATGATATAATTTTTTGCAACTACTCTAAACAGTTTAACGGAATTAAATTTTGATTAAGATAACAGCAAGTTGATTAGTACCCTATAAAATCATTTTTTAAACAATTTTACTGTTAATTTTGTTTTGGTTAACAATTATTCGATTACTATGTATATCGTTTATTACAACAGTATATAATGTTTTAGATTAATCTATATCATCCTCCTCATTCCTTGAGCCTTTGTCAGGCCATGGTGACACTCTAAATATTATTGGCTTGCTGCCTCCTGTGTCACATGAACTGCTTCATGTAGGGATTTTTCCACCAGAGTCTTCATTTGCTATGCCCATCGTATTGCAGATCTTTCTTTTCGTCTTCGGCCTTCTACTTTTCCTTCTACTACTAATAATTCCACGGTCCCCGTTCTTCTAGCTATGTGACCGAAGTAATATAGGTATGCTCAGTTTAGGGCGAGCTTTATATTTTGTCCAGGACACGCGTAGAATTCTGCTGTAGACTTACATTCCGAAGGATGTAAGTCTACAGGAAAAACTCGATAGGAATAAGATTACATCTTATTCCTATCGAGTTTTTTGAGAGTCCATGTTTTAGTTGAGTATGTAGCAATGGTAAAAATAAGAGCATTGATGGACCTGATCTTAATATTCCTTGTTATTGTTCGGTCTTTCCACATTTTAATCAGTTAAGCTGTTGCCGTTTGAACCATTGCTAGTCTATTTTTGATTCCTGCGGAGCAATCGTCATTGTTGGTTATCAGGGAGTCAAGTATACAAATATGTTTACCACTTCGAAATTTGCCACTTGGTGTATGTGCGGTAGATTTTATTATTTGCTCTTTCTATGATCATAATTTTATTTTTTTGATGTTGAAATCAATCAAAAATCAATTTTGAGCGACCAGATTTTTCATTTAAACACATACTTATTTTGTTTACTAGTTAGCAGTTTTATGTTTTTTAATGTTTTTAAAGTCAGTCTTAAACTATCGCTGAAGAATTGTAACCGCTTTCCAGCTAAATACAGAAACATTAAGGCATATTGGAGAACATTTATATTAAGCTACATATAGCCTTAATTAATAAAATTACAAGATATTAATTTTGTACAATACCTAACAGCATAATCACTCCTAAGTCTAGGATGCAAATCTCTATGCCTTTCATAAACTTTAAAAATAGCTAGTAATAAGGAGCACCCTACTCAAACCAATAAGTTCACGGATCGATTTCAGGACACTTTCCATATCAGCAAGATTAGATCCACCATTTTATGAAATTTCCTAACCTTTTTAATTTGGTTAATACCAATTCCCAAAACTAATACCAACCTTATTGTATACAAAAAAGTGAGATCCTAAAATACCTAATCAAACAGTCATTTTTAAAAGAAATTAAAACTTATCAAAAGTGCTATAAGATATGCATTGACGCGTCCTAATCAGACGATATTGAAGCACCTATTCTCACACCTAATACATCCTACACTACAGAATTGTATGCAATACTACAAACACTTATCCGTATAAAATACTCGAAACAGTCCCCGTCTCTCATAATAACCAATTCACTAAGCTCACTTCACACTATCAAATATTTACATGCCAATAATCCAATCGCCTTACAGATCAAATTAGAAATAGCGAATAGAAAAAGATTAGCATTGACTTTGTTCTGTGTCGGTGTTTGTTCCATTGCGTTTTGGTCTGAAAGGAAATAAAGAATTAGACCAATTAGCCCGCTCAGGGCTAAAATTCTATGATTTATTTAGATTACTGCCGGATCTAAACGTGCAAGTGAACATTATGACCGTTAGGGTCGCTCTCTTTTTGCGTGAGATTAGAGTGGGAAAGAGCAATGTCAGTTACAAATAGGGGTAGAAGACTGTTATTAGATGTTGGTTTGTTGGAAGTGTATAGAAGTTTTGTTTGGCCATTTTGTAGAGAAGATGATACCTTGTGAATTACCAGCTATACTTTGGAAGCGATTCTTGAATCAGCATTTTTGACTTGCAGCTTGTTAGTATCTACGATATCTTACTGAGGTAGTTTCTAGGGTGTCGTAGTACTCATTATGAAGTTCGTTTCCGTCCAAGTAGTAGGAATAGAACTTTTTCCCTGGGGTTTCTAGTGAGTATGTACCTTAGGTGACTGCAAGAAGTTTTTAGAACCTCTTTTGCTTTGGTGCTAGAGCTATTTATCGTGCGCTATACGATTTTTTGTTTATAATATGATGATATTAGCAAGTGAAGCATTAATGGTTTACCTTCCTCTTAGTATTTAGGAGTTTCGGAATATATCAATATGATAGCCTATGTTTTGAAAGCGTTAAGTAGAACTTTTCATTTGCTACATCACTTTACAATTTTGTCTAATCAATTTTGGGCTTCTCGAATACATCTCATGTCCTTAGCATCCCGTCAACTGAATCTAAGGTTAGAAGTGCAGTATCATCAGTATACAGTAGAGGAGACTGGGAGTTATAATACTTGCAATAAAGTAATTATTCTTTCGTTGCTCGAATTATTGCTGCTGTAAATAAAAGCCAGACATTAAAGAAGTGGAGAAGGAATCCTAAATTTTGTTAAAACTATACTGTCCTTTACATATCCTTTAGTAACTCTCTTCCATGTTAAGCAACCACCTTCCACGTACACTTCCATTGATCATAATGCTTTAATGTGATCCTAGTGCCGTAATTATGTTATATTAAAAACCAGTCTTTTTCAGAAGTATAGCCGATGTTCGAAAGAGTGTAAACTTGTCAGAGGTTTTGCCATGGCCAACGGGTATTTGACAACTGGCTGTCTACCTTATAATGACGTGGCCTGTCATATAGTTCAAGCAGAGACTTTTCTAAATTACTTCGTTTTTATCATTCTTTAGATTTTGGGTCATGGCTTTCTCTAATTTTGATAAATTGCACATATTTATCTTTAATTTGTAACGGTAATATTTTGCCTACCAAAGGGTCGATTAATACAGGGGGTAGAAAATTGAGGGAAGAAACTATTGGGGGTGAAGATAAGGCAAGCAAAATAAATGCTACTTATGCGAACGGCACTCAGGGTTTCGTAGGAGAGCTGGGGTCGTAGATAAGTAAAAGATAGGGGCATTGGAATAAGGCAACTACAAAAAAATGAAATAAATGGCTCTTGGGATAAACAAAATAAAAATAAACAAGAAACACCTCAAGGAATTTAATATAGGGCGCCACCTGAGGTGCCTAATTATGCCTATTACAACCACTAGTTGTAACTAGGGAAATAATTAGAAAAAAAATTTTAAACATAAAAGAACATATTTTTTTCAAATAAACTCAAAAAGTGTTAGCTCAAAAAAAAAAAATAAATAAAATGTTAAGAAAATAAAATTTAACTTTTATTTATGTGTCACCACAAACAGTTACATGGAGAAATACAAAATTCAAAAACTTACATGTGTCATCCATTAACAAACTCCATTGCTACAAAACTTACAAAATTGCATGGAGGTTAACCTTTAAAAAAAAAACAAAACAAATCAACATCAAAAATACTTAAACGAGCTGTCATAAATTAACATTAAATTTAAAAAAAAAACTAAACACAAATTGACAGCTTTACTCAAAACCTAAATTTACAATTTTAAATGTCAACGAAAGCAATTATTATTTTATAAAAAAAAATGTCTGTCTTTAGTTTAAAATTTGAACAAAATGTTACCTTCATTCACATGATCACACTTAAGTTTCTGAAACCATAACTGGAACCTGGAACTGAGGGCTCCACTCTCTCTGCATCACGAAAACCTCCATCTCCAAACTGCCAAAAGCCTTGGATAAAAGCAGGAACAAAGAAAAACAAAACGAGGATGTCCTCCAATCCTCACTCAAAACATTAATAATTGAAGCATTTACTGCCACAAAACCAATAACAAACTGCTACATATTCTTCATAACAAAAGACGAAAACAGAACACTTTACAAATTTGACATGAATTTGGACATAACGCTGAACCGCCTTTGAAAGCTGCTCCAACGAGAGTGACGAAATTCTATTAAAATTGAACGCATACGTACAAACGCTGACATAACAAGACACCACGAAACGACGTACATATCTTTTTGCGACGCATTAAAATTGCGGCTTCTGATAAAACAAGAAATTGCCGAGGAAGTTAAAATAAATAAACAACTCTAAAATGGTTTATTTCAACTTGGCCGACCTAAGAAAAAAATGAAAAGATATTTGCGTTTAAATACATACGAAATATTTTTAGATCTATCAAAAATATATAAGGTGATTTTAATATTGCGTATACGAGGGACTTCAATATACTTCAAGAATCAATGAAATTGAAAATGCTACAAATTTTATTTTTTACTATTTGATTCCACTATAAATCGTAGTTATTTTGGATATATTTTTTAATTGTATAGTTAACATTGAAATACCCTTTACGAGAAAATCTAAGATAAGGCTACAACCACGACTCTTTTTCATGGCCGTTTTTTAAACTCTGTCAGAATATAATCTAAAGAATACAACGAATCAGAGGAACACGATTTAAATTTCTACTTATTTATCCTTCTTGCCTTATATACGTAGGTAAATTCTTTCCTTATCTACTGCTGGATATAGATCTTCTTTCATAATTTTCTATCTGTTTTGATCTTGTGCCTCTTGTATCCAATTTCTAAGGCAAAGTTTTAGGTCGTCAGTCCACCATTCCAGTATCCGCTTTATCCATCTGTTATTTGTCATTCGAGCCACGTGGCCTGCCCAGTTCCACTTCAGTGTTGCTATTCTCTCTACGGCATCGTCCACTCGTGATCTTCGTCGTAGCTAGTAGTCGTAGTTCAACTTTCTGAAGGCTACTCCAGTCGGTCTTATACGACGGGGAAGCTCAACGGTTTGGTTATCTTTTTCTATATGTATCTCGTGTCCTAGATATTTATAGGCTATTACCTGGATTACTTAGAAAACCTACAAGTTCTTATGAACAAAATCACGTATTACAGTCAATAATATGAACTCAATCTAAATGTTAAGTAGACAAAGCTTATGATAATTAGCAAGAAAAAAATAACAGAAGGTCAATTCTACGTCAACCAATCCCTGTAGAAAGAGTGACACACTACAACTACCTCGGCACCATAATAAATTAAGAATGGACCAACAACCAGGAGATTAGAGCACACATCGCAAAAGCTAGATCCACCTTCAATCGGAAGGGGCCTTCTTTAAGAGTCACAATCTCTGTCTTGATACAAAAGTATCTGTTTATGCTTATCATTATCATCCAGTCGTCTACATCCAAAGTTGAACATAGGCCTCCCCAGTTTCTTAAAGTTCTGTCGATCTTAAGCTTCCTGCAGAAAATTTGTGTTTGTGTTATGCTCATAATAATAAGTCAAACTTTGTTCTTCCGTTTTGAGGATGACAGCGTTTATAAAATTATTTTCATTTCTATTTACTCTTCTTCTTTTTTTGGTCTTCTTATTGCCTTTTTTATTTTTCCTTCCTTTGCTTCATCCCGTCTTCTAATTTTTTTATTATCTGTATATTTGTCACTTAACTATAATTATTTCTCCAATTCTATTTTTTCTTCTCTCATATAATTTTCTATTGCGTAGTATGTAATAAAACTTATATAAGGATTATGCAATGTTAGAACATAAACACAGTCAGAGATGTATTCTACAAATAAAAAATTTAAATGCGAATTAATTTGCGTTTAATGGTACTTTAAACTACCGGTTTCCCTTTCGTTATCAGTATTCCTTATTAACAGTGAACACAAAAGCCAGTTGTTCTCCGGTGGTAGATTTAATTATTAAATTAGGAATCGCTACACCCTATTAGTACAAAACGCTTCGTTGTATGTACACAAACCACCTGCAAAAAGTGACTTAATGAAATCGGCAGCGAAAATGTCTTGTTTAAAAAGCAAAAAACACATGTCGTCGCTTTAGAGTCTTAATGTACTGCTGGCAGCTAAAATAAATGGGGGCATAAAAGAAAGGGAATTTTGTCACAGAGTAGTTGTAAGAAGGTACCACCTGTTGACTTTGAGGAAATATGTACCTACTTGTCGCGTCGTGGAGAATTTGTAGCTCTTGGCTAAGACTGGCGTTACGCATATTTACATTTTGATGATAACAATTGGTGTAAACAAAATAAAAAGCGTATCAAGATCTAAAAATAAATTTACAAACTGATTCGGGTTTCGTTATCGGATAAAAAAAACCGAAATTGTTAGTTTTGTAAAAAAAAGTCCATAACTATTTTTCTTCTACGCTATTAATTTCTCTCCAAATTTCACGGTTTACTGTATTTTTATTTTGAAACGAAATTAGAAATTTTAATATATATCTAAGACGATAAAATTATGTCACTATTTTTTATTGGAAATCTAAGGGCATCTTTAAAATTCCGAGATTCAATGTCTACTTTACCAAAAGGGTCTTTATTAAAAAAAAAATGGTAGCATGTCAAGAAACAATTATTACAATAATATTTAATGACAATTTAATAAAAATTAACGAGAACTAATGAGTTTATTTATTTATTTCAGTGTCATCATCGTCACCCGCTATCCCCAATTCAGTATCTGCCCCATCGTCGGCGTCAATACCGACGTCCCTCGGTCCTGCTGCTCTTCGGGAGTTGTACGGTAATAGCGCAGCGACTCCTGGTCATCCCTTAGCATCTTTAGTATCTCAACAACGATTCCTGGAATTATCCAGGTTCGGACTAAGGCATTATGACTTAGCGCAGCATATGCTTACTCAACAGGGAGCAGTGACGAAGTTGTTGGGTAAGTTTATATCATAACAAGAAATTTTAAAAATAACTTCTATGCAAAAACTTCTAACTAATTTCTATAATATTCTATGTAAAACCATGGATTATGTAAATGACTATACAATTAATTCAATTTAAAAAGATTATAATCAGATCTGAGTACACATCAGTAATTTCAAAAGTTCATACACAGTTAAAAATGTATTGTTACTTTATTATTTCTAAAGTTTCTTACAGTTATCGTGAAAGAATAGCACTATGACATTTTATTTCAATCTGGTTCTCTTTACTTGATCATTTTAGAAATTTATTCATTGGGTTTCTCGCTTTTTAACTTACATAATTTTCGGTTTTGCTAGTCACCTTATAGGCGTTATAATAATGAAGAGGTTCCATGAAGTTTTGTAAAAATGCAAATCTTCGTCTATAAGTGCCGTCTCCCAATCGGAATTTTGATATCATCATTACTAACTTTACTTTATCTACTGCTACTCTGAACACTTCTATAGAACTGCATTTAAACCAATCCCTTAAATTCTTCAACCATGACACTTGTCTTCTTCCTATACTCCTTCCTCCTCTTATCTTTCCCTGTATATTATCAGCCTTAGAAGTTCATATCGCTGTCCCCTCAATACGTGTCCCAGATATTGTAACTTTCTCATTTTTAGTGTGTTTATTATTTCGCATTCTTTACCCATTTCTCGCAATACTTCAGTGTTAGTTTTCTTGTATGTCCATGCTATTCTAAGCATCGTCCTGTAACACCCCATTTTAAAGGACTGTAACTTATTTATGTGTTCTTGCTTCAATGTCCAGCTTTTAAGTCCGTATTGCAGTATCGAAAACACTTAGCATCTTAGTGCTCTTACTCTCAGTTTTTTCGCACTCTCAGCATTTTTTGCTATTTCTATCCTGGCTCTTATTTCTGTTGTTTAATCATTATTGTCTGAAATCGAGGCTCCTAGGTATTTGTATTTATCAACCCTTTCTATCGGTACATTTTCCAAATGTATGCTTGTTGGTTATTTTTGTTTTCCTTTTTATCAACATGTATTTGGTCTTTTTTATATTCATTTTAGTCCATATTTTTCACAGAAACTGTTTGATTTGTTTAGTAGTAATTGAAGTTGTTCCGCAGAGCTTGCCCTAATCACGGTGTCATCTGCATATCTTATATTGTTAATAGATCTTCCGTTAATTAATATTTCTTCACTTTGAGATAGTAATGCTTCTTCAAAAATGACTTCGTTATATACATTAAATAGTAATGGGGACATAATACATCCCTGCCTAACTCCTCTCCTGATTTCAATTTATGTACTGAGTTCGTTATCTATTACGATTTATGCTCTTTTATTCCAGTAGAGGTTTGTTATTATTCGTAAGTCCCTATGGTCTATGTTATTTGTCTTTAGAATTTGGACTAATTTTATGCAAATAAAAAATTCAAATAATAAATGAAATCTACGTATATACTATTAAGATGGTCTCCAAACATGAAATAGGCATCTTTGGTTTTTTAAAAGGTTGGTTTAAGAGATTTTACTTCTTCTAATAAAATATAAAATAAAATGCAAATGAGCTGTGTTTTAAAAATTGTTCTAAAAAATCTGTAACGAAATATATTAAGTATTTTGGTAATTTAGGATAAAAATGATTGATATATTTAACCCTAAAAACTGTGTCATTCAAAAAACTGTAGACATCTGTTACTCACACGAAAAAACTTACTGTGTCATTACAAGTTTATCAAGATCGAAGGAATGCTCAAAAGGTGTTCGAAAAATCAGCATAACTGAACGCACCGCGTCGACCGATAAAAATCATTTCGAAGCAATAATCATACCAAAACTGGTCGGTGGCTAAAATATCACCAAAACGATGGGTTTTGTTGTCCAAAGGGCAAAAACGTCCGACCATAAATTCAAACTTAATTGTTGGTGAAAAGCAACCACGATTTATAAGGTCTGGTTATGAGAATTTATGACTTTAATTCTTAATAAATGATAGGATTTGAATGTAATCCAAAGATTTGTTATAGGTTTTAATTGCATATCGAGGAGCTCGATTAAGATCTTCGTTTTTTACGGGTGCTCTTCGATAACCATCGACTTTTTAATCACTGACATTAAGCGAGCGAGAATTATTCTTCTCAAAGTGGTAATTAGATGAAGTTCGAGCTACTCGACAGTATTCGTTTCTTCTTTTTTTCTAGCGCAATCGTTCATGCAAATGAATTATTATGAAATGGTCTATTTGGACAGGAAGACACTAGCTTTAGAACTGTATTTTTAAATGAATTATTGTATAATTATAAATGATCTGTATTAACGACTTCCTCCTTTGACTGTCGGTTATTTGTTTTCTAAAAAACCCTATTGTGAGATTCTCTTTTTTCATGTAGTTTTTGAAGCTTTTTTCTTCTAGCATTTAACCACAATTATATAACTGTCTAATACCTATAAAACGTGCATTATATTATAGTCGTGAATTCAATCGGAAGCCATTTTCAAAGTTTTTAAAATATGTATATATATGTTTATAATGGATTAATCCAACGACGAATTCAGCAAATAAAAATAGACATGATTACGGATTTAAAATTTGGAACCTGGAATGTGCGAATCCTTTTAAAGGCAGGAGCTATGATCAGTATGACAGAAGAAATTAAAAAGTAAGGGGTTAAAAAAATGGCATTGTAGGAAATCAAATGGAAGAGCCAGGAAGAAATTCGTAAAAATAAGTTCTTACTATACTACTGCGGGAATGAAATCAGACAAGGTGAAAGAAGAGTAGGGTTTAAAGTACCAAAAGACTGCGAAAACCCATTATCGCATTTACACCAATATCAGACAGAATTTGCACCATAATACTTAAAGGTAAACGCATAACGTGACAATGGTTAATGTATATGCACCAACGGAAGAGGCTGATGAAGACAAGGTTGACAGATTCTATGGATAATTTCAGTGAAAAATTGCCAAATTAAAAAAATGGAGTGTTGAAGGATTGAAAAGTCCAACAAAGACACAATAATATCAAAATACTCTCCAAATAAAACTCAACGGAATCAGAGAGGAAGATACCGCAGAGAAAGAACGGTAACAATAATAATAACAGAATCTGCGGAGGAAACTGTCGGAGAATCCAAAAGGCAAAGAAATGCGAAATGGCATGATGATGAATGCAGAACTGTAGTAGAGGAAAAAAGGTAAGCTCAGCTTAACCTACTTCAAAGAAACACAAAAAGAAGCAGAGAAATTTATAACGAAAAGGGAATACAAGAGACTAGAATATGCAGAAAATAAAAAAAAGGCTTTGAAAAAAACAAGTACAAGAAATCTTACAACATAACAATAAACAATGTAAAAAAGTTTTCGCTGTAAGATACCTGTGTGAGGGCTGCGGTGATCTTTCTACTGTGCCAACTGTACTTCAGTTTGGCTACTTGAACCCTTAATATAAATGGTTTTTGGGGGAGTTTCATCTTCGATGATGTGGACTTCAGATAAAGAAAAGTCCAGGTCAGAAAATACTTCTGAAGTGAATGGCAAATGCCACATTTTTGAAACCCAAACTTGATATTTTGATAGGTGAAACTATTTTCAAGGCTAGTTTTCACCAAATCGGGTATGTCATGTTGGGTTACTCTTCGAGCTGGAAAATTCTTATGAAAAGTGTTCAATGCAATTTCAAACGCCCCTTAATCAGATAACATAATGACGTCATTTTCTCTGTGATGTTTGAATGGTTGAACTATTTTAATAAATAATTTTAGCCTTCCATGAAAGATGTCTGCATTGATCCAAACACCAAACATCACTGCACCAAGCGGTGCTACCCACTGGTCCAGACTCTAACATTCTCTCTTATACTTTCTTTTCTTTGTGAAAATAAAGGCTGGCAGAATAAAACTATAAGCGCCATTGATGCAACAAATTATTGTGGATAGTTCACTTCTTTTAGCAGAACTTATTAATTCTACTTGTTTTTTAAAATTGCTGCAACAAGCCTTAATGGATTAGAAGATTATATTTTTACACCAGACTTATCTATGTTGTATAAGCACGTTTAAGTTTTATAATAAATTGTATTTTTTATATAGTTTATGACAGATTTTCAAAAAAATCTTCAACTTTTCGTCTAGGCTGCATATCGCTATACTGGTTGTATCTAGCAATCTAAACAATTATTCAGGATTTTAAACATAAACCCGTCAATTTAGGCTTTTCCTGCATGGTTGTTCTTAAATGGACGTGCTTCATTATTTTTCACTGCGAGCTGGAATGCAAGTTTTTGAACAGGATTTCGTGTGAGCCATAAAACTTGGAATCAATTTTTTGGCATATTTCGACACAACTATTTTTGTTGATTTTTACTTTAATGATCCAAAGGTGTCATGTATCCAAAGGAATATTGTAGTTCAAGTTTTGAAGCTTTTGAAATGCTCTGAAAACTCCAGCGAGGCAAAAGGATTGAAAATACTTTTTCTGCGTTTTAACACATACAAGGTGATTTCAATACATACAAGGTGATTTAAAATGCTACAAGCTACGAAGTGCTCCGCTATTTACGTTATGCCCTCCATTTACTACAGGTTGATTGTAGACTTAAAAGTGAGAGGTTAACTGAAGGCATCCAAATTGACGGGATCATGCTGACTGTAGGCTTCAAATTGAGAGAATGGCTGAGGACATTTTAATTAACGGCCCCATGTTAACTGAAAGCTTTTAACTAAGAAGTTGATTAATAATATTTACATTGATATCATCAATGACCGTATAATTAAAGATTCTCTTTAAATATACCTCCTCTGTTCAATTTGTTTGGTTCAATTTGACATTTAACACTGATGACCAAAATTGTCAATAAACAAAAAATCAGATGTTCGTAGTTCACATTTCTTTCCTAGGTGGCGTAGTTACTCTACCGGACAGCAGTGTGACTTGTTGTCACAGATATATTAATTTAAGAGAAATTATCGTGTTTCTACCTATAATAGTTATATGTTTATGTAATGTATATGTAATAGTTATAATCTCAGCAAATCGGCCAGTAAGCAATAAAACCCTATTTGTTTTAGGGAATTTCGCCAACATATCTAAATGACACTTGATTTTGACATATTTAGGAGTTATGGAAACTGCAATGTATTATATTTTTATGGAGTGAAGTCTGACATTGAACATTTTTTAGTGAATAAATTAAAGAAAAAAAGTCAGCATGATTGATATTGTAAGATGGAAAGATGCAATTAATATGAGAGAAATGGGAAAGAATGAGGAGCATGTTAAATTGATCTATAAACTGCAATTGTTGGTATGTAGTTAGCTATTGTAAGACTGATATTCAGAAATAGAATGAAAGTGTAGTTACTAAAATATTAAGTAATTTTTTTTAAGGTTAAGATCCATCATGTCATATACAAGATAGACTGATCATTGCAATACAAGATAGACTGATCATTGCAATACCAGCCCGTTCCTCCAGTGTGACAAAGCAAACTGATACAAAAAAGTCTCTGCATCTCTTTCTAATTTGCCAGGTTTTTCTACCAAGTGACGTAAATGACCAACGAGAAGGTCACGCGGTCGTTAAACCCGTCCCATTAGACAGAGATGCAGGGACTGCATTGCGTCAGTTTACTTTGTCGCACTGGGGGAATGCAACTGTATTGCAGCAGTCAGTCTATCTTGTATTATATGTCTATAGTCATATATAGTCATGTGCATGTCATATGTTACTTAGAATAGTAGATCCTAATCTCTAAAAAACAAACACTTAACCTTTTAGTTACTTTACCTACAATCTTATTTCATTTCTGAATATCAGTCTTACAGTAACTAATTCATCGTCATCATCATTATCATCATCATCATCATCCAGCCTTTATAAATATGGTAATATGCATTGGTCAAATACTTTTCTTTTGAGGCTAATTGGTATGTTGGCCCACAGTGTGTCTCGCAGTTTTCCAAAGGCTGTCCCCGCTAAAGTAATTCGTCTTTGGATTTCGCATATTTGGTTATTCCTACTGATTCTGAGTTCGTGACCCAAATACGTATACTTCTCCACCAGTTCTATCACTTTGTTTTAAATAGGTAAATGGTTATTGGGACATGTGAAATTATATCCACAGTAAAACAGCACAAGCTAGAATATCTTGGACATATAATGCGAAACGACCATAGATATAACCTGCTGCAACTTATATTACAGGAATAGGTCTACGAAAAGAGGGGACTAGGAAGAAGAAGAATATTATGGCTCGCGAATTTACGAAAATGGTTTTCCTTGACCACTTTAGGACTATTTCCAGCTGCGGTCAATAAAGTAAGTTAGAATTGCCATGCTAGTTGCCAACATCCGTAACGGATTATCACCACAAGAAGAAAAAATGGTCATTGGGGATCATATTTGTCATAAACTTAGTTTTGGCAAGTTCATTCTGAAGCCCATCTTCGAACATGCAAAGTCCAATTCATTTAACATATCTGTGGCTTTTCCTAAATTATCTGTGATAAGTACAATGTCATCTGTGAAACGGAGATGGTTAACTTCTTCACCGTCTATTATTACTCCTCTGTGATCCCAATTGACCATCTTAAAGTCATACTCTACAGTAACTAACTACGTACCAACAAATGCGTTTTATAGATGAATTTAACATGCTCCTGATCCCTTTCCATTTCTCTAATATTAATTGCATCTTTCCACTTTACAATATTACTATCTCTTTCTTACTTCAATTTATTTACCAAAAATTGTTTATTGTTAGACTTCACTCTATAAAAATATAATATATTGCAGTTACCATAACTTCTCGATATGTTAAAATCAAATAAATATTAAGCGTTATTTAAATGTGTTGGCTATGATTAAAATATAACCCCAGGTGTTTTGTTTCTTGGCAAATGAAATCTCTGTTCCTCTCAGAATCGGTGGTTGTATACCTGGTAATGGGTCATTTTTGTGAAGTTAATAATTGGTGTTGTCTGAGCATTGACTGTCATTCTTTCTTGCGTACACCGGTTATCAACTATATTTAGGGTTATTTTAATTATTTCAGATCCAACTTGGGCGAATTTGCCTCTGACGACGATTGTAATATCGTCAGTGTATTCTAGGCAGTAAAAGTGTTTTGTGAACACATTTTTTAGAGGATCATCGACGAAGGTTGCCAAAAGTAGAGGTGGCAGAACACTTGCTGTTGCTTTAATGGTTGATTTACCAGAGTTGATATACCTACCCTATTCTCCAGGAATGCCCCTTATCCATCTGCATATAACCGCAGATTTCTTCGTCCTCTACTGACTTTAAGATATATCTATTTAGATCATCCAACGCTAAGTTCGTAGATTTACCATTCTGGTAATATCATAACAACCTGGTAAATGGGCGTTAACAAACTTTTCTTACCTTAAAATACATTTTTTCTAAACAAGTAATTTTGGCTCATGATCCCACTTCTTTAATATTTATTTTTTTACTTAAAAATTTCGTGTTGTGCGTGGATTTATTTTATACTTTGGTTTTATATTTAGCATCATTCTTTGAGTTTAGAACTTTGGCAAATAATAACATTTATCTAGTTACTCTAGTTTAGTCTCACTAGTCCTATACAAAATGCCTCACAAATTTGTTAAATAACTTTTTTTATCCAGAAGCCCCAGTATCATCCAAGTGTCTCCAATAATGTGTTTTTAAATCTTGTTTAAAAATCATATTTCTTTAAAAGATTTCTCTGCATAAATGTATCTATAACATCCTAAATAACAGAAGAAAATAATTTAAACCAGCTGACGATATGTAGGACCAAAATTAAATATTTAATTAGTACCAGGGACACAGTACAAAGCAGATGGGTTAAGCACTTCAAAGAATTATTTGCTACCAAAGTAGGAAAATAATACGTCATCTTAAAGATCAAAAAGTAATACCTACGTAAACCTATTTTAATACTGGAATTGGGGGACGCAATCACACACCTTAAAAATGGTAAGTCCACAGGAGTTAACTATATTCCCGCAGATCTCATTAAACATAGATGTAACAGCAGTATATATCAAATTTACAACTAAAGGAATGTTATCTGGAATCATATGTTCACGTCCCAAAAAGGGAGATTTGTTGTAAAAATTGCTGAGATATAACTCTTCTAATTCTAAATAAAATATACAGTAAATACATGGAAGAACTTCTTGTGGAATATCAAAGCGGTTTTAGGCTAGGTAGGTCAGCAATGGACCAGAGTTTTGTGCCACGTGAAATCTTAGAAAAAACCAGTAAATTTGATATTGATGCATTTTATCTCTTTGAGTGACTGAGTGGACTTAACATATCCCTTAAATTAATAAGTATATTAGGTTAGGTTAGGTTAGGTTCAATATGGGTGGACACTTAACCACCCTTCCATTCGACCTAAGAGAATTATTGGAATTATTGTGGTTCCATGAAGAAAAATATGTAGCCAACCCATCAGCAGAATGTAGCAGGTCTTGGTTGGGAATACTAAAAATAGAAGTCAATAACAAGAATATACCAATAATAGGGGATAATGAACATAAGACACATCGTCTAGAATCACATACAATACACAAACACAATACACTCAAACTCTCTCTCCCTCTCTCTCTCTCTCTCTCTTTCTCTCTCTCTCTCTCTATCTCACACACACAGACACACACACATATACACTATCGCTTAAATCATATACATATAATGCAGTAATACAGAAACACATACTATAATCAGAATTTGAAGTCTCATAGGAAAAAAAATGCACCCTAATGTCTTTTCACTCAAAGCATGGCTGTTGCCTACAACACCACGGCCACGTAAGTCAACTTTTAATGTTAAAAAGACGTAACCTCTTTAACAACTTTGGCAGTTAAAACATTTTTAAGGAACCCTGTTTAAATCTTTTTTTGAAAACTATTTCTGGAGTGGTAATTAAAATCTTTAATACAATACCTCATTATTATATATCTCATTAATGCAATATCAAAATTCTTGATAGTGTATTAATGAAATATAAAATATGGGGCGCATCATATGAAAAAAGTATCGTAACATTTTTTTCTTTCTTTTTTTGAAAACTATTTTCTGGAGTGGTAATTAAAACGTCAAATTTTCATTATAGTCAATTGTGGCTTAATCCCATTATAAACACCATTTTTAACTTAACATACCACAAGAAAACAGTTTCAGTCGCTTATTACTTTCTCTTATTGTTCTGGTTTAATGTTATTGTGCTAGATAATTCTTGATATTGTATTAATGAAATATAAAATATGCGGCGCATCATAATGAAAAAGGCAAGAAAATTTTTGTCAAAATTACTAGAATTTCAACATGCTTTTTAATCTTAAAATTTCTAATCTCGTACATTTTTTTCTTAAAAAAATTAAGATATTCCCGTATGTCGCATCAAAGATAAATATAAAATTCTTAAATATATTAAAAATATGTGTAATAACTACCTCTTAAAACCGTCCAAATTTTATTTGCATATCACACCTGGTTGTAGAGTAATAAATAAATCGTCTGTTTTGTAAGAAAAATTTTAACAAACTGTCATTATTTTTTATTTAGGATCAAACCTTTGTTTTGTCGCACTTATTTACTAATACCTAACACCCAACATATAAGCTCTCTGTAAACTTCCGATAAATTTTTTATTTAGCTCTGGTATACCCAGGTATCTCCTCTTATTGGTGATTGGTGTCTATCTCTTTGGGGTAGTGTCTAAGTCTGAGCAGACTGTCTCTCTATGTGTTTTCTTTAGATTTTATTTGTAGACTTAAGAGAATCACTTATTTATGAGTGCTATTCTAATCCATATCTTTTGTCTCAGTGTACACTTTATTTCCATGAGTTAAGATGAAATGCTATTAGGCACGGCAGTGCGTTAATACCATGCGTGCTGACGACGAGAACTTCCATACCCAGTATGTCCTGCGCAAAGTCCTCGTACTCAGTATGGAGATCCCCTCGTACAGTCTCAGACAGATACGGAGGTAGGTGACATAGTAGTCAAGGTGGGTTGGTACGATACAAGTGTACTTGGTTAAAGTCTGCTTGGACATTTCGCGCGCAACACTTGGAAGCTAGTTTGATCGTGTCACCTGTTCATTCAAGTACAATTGTATCAACAGGTTCTATTCAAGTTAAGTAGGACGCTTGCTAACTTCTTTGAATCCAAGTGGTGTGGTATTGTAAAATTACAATGGCGTCAGTATTGAAAAATCGAAAACAAGACGTAAATCCAAAAAGAAAATGGTCTGAAAGGAAGAGTGTTAGATTCATGGAGTTATACGAATCTGAGGAAGCATTATGGAATGTACGAATAAAAGAATATAAAAATATGAATGCTAGAAGTGCGGCATTTTTTCTTTTTTATTCCTTTTTTCTGGATTTAAAGCTCATGTATCAACATATCAGCAGCCACTAGAACATCTTCCACAATCACTTCCACTATCTTTACAATGGTTATTTGACATCCATTTAACCGTGACAACCAACTTGGTCAAGTACACTTGTACAAGTCCACTTGGTCCAAGTTGGAATCCAAGTATTATTGGATCGTGTCAAACTCGCCTTAACGCCATTCCATAAAAAAAGAAATGAATAAAATCAATTTATCAAACAATAATATTTATTTTAAAGTGAAAGAACTAACACAACGACGATTGTACGAAGTGAAAAGATATCAAGGAAGAGGGCTGAGCGACTATATAAAAAGTACTAGCGGTTTGATATGGAAATCGCTTACATAGTACAGAGAACGATAAAAAGAGCCTATATCAAGAGTTTCACGAAAACTCATTCAAGCCAATATTAACCTTATGATAACCTAGACTACATTTAAAAATCTTTACATATCTTTAAATAAAGCTTTGTTTAAGATTAGATCAAGAAATTTGTGTCTTACCCTGGTATAACGAACTCTTGTTTGTCTATGTGTTTAAAAGCTGCAGAATCCTAACCAGGAAGACAATTTATTTAATCTCTATGAGTTGATACTACTAAAACAAGTTAATAATTTTTATTTCTTTATTTACCTGCCTATAAGTGCCTACTTCCTTTCGCAGATTCAAAGACATATGATACAGTATAATTATCACTTTAATTATATCAATTTATTTTAAAACTACCAGTACTTACTTTTATAAAAAAAAACGATTCGATAATTGGCATAATAATCCTTTTTGAGAACTGCACATAGGTCAAATTATGCGTTACACAAACTATTTATTAAATATACTTTAAAGTTTCTTTTCAACTTAACAATAAAGAACTTTCCTAGGTTAATTTATATTGTCTTTATATCCTTGAAACAGAACAATTACGGTTAAAGAGTTGGCAGAATTGCTTTTATCCTCATGGACAATAGCGTGTCACAGAGAATTGGTGGGTTTTTAAAAATCTATGCTCATAACCATAATGAAACTAGTAGTTACGTGCAATTACTGGACCAATTTGAAAAAAGATAAATAAAAATGGAAAGAGCAGTGTTGGATTTGCCCACAAAAAATCATGGTTAAAAACGTTAGGTATCTGCAGCATATCAGTATTTATTTTACAAATATTTTATGTGTATAAATGCATAATAAAAATAAAAATAATGTTATCAACTTTAATATTGGTAACAAATTATGTTCCATTGCACACACAAACAGTTAGTTGTGCCTTCGAAACCAGTACTATTAGAACACCACATTCGAGGTTTTACGCTTAATGAGTCTTCTTGTACAACTCACAGCGTCTCTCTAGCTTCATTTTTACACGGATATTTTTTATTTGATCGTATCATACGTACTGAAAATATGTTGAGTTAATGATTTTCAGAAAACAAGAGATAAAGAGAACATTAGTACAATTATTAACAAGATTGGACTGATATAGAGAAAAGCTACTTGATACAAAATATACAAATACTTATGAGTGCAGCCTGAGCTGCCCAGAATACAGAAAATGGTATGCAAGCATTAAACGAGAAGTCAAAGCCATGGAAAAGGTCTTCTTTTTCTCCTTATGGTGCTATATTTAATTAAGGATGCTGGCGATTACTTCAGAAAATTTTTGCTAATTTTTATTAGTTAGTTCTTCATGATTAAAACCCGTCTAATGTCGATTTAGGGGTCCAACGTTTGATGTTGTATGGATTTCAACGGTGTAGAGTAGCTCTTTTTCTTTGCTTTAACGATCGAAAAGCTGTTTATTTGTTATATGGACAATCTAGAGAGAATTTTTAGTATTCACCAGCAAGTTCGCTGGGAGAATCATATTCATGGATGGAATTGTAAACATCGATGATTCTGCTCCGTTTAGGATAGTTTAGAATAGCCAAATAGAATTTAATTATTCTTGTCTAATATATTTATTTTTACAGTAAATGTGCTGTCAAAGTTAAAAATGTATGAAAAATCTGGATGTCTTAAAGAAACCTAAGAACTCAGTCCATTTGTGTCACCACCCCCCGCAAAAAAGGGAAAACCTAACCAAGGTCCTTCTGGCGTTTAGGCATATGACCATTAGTGAAACCATTACCCCTATGAGCTCGACACTAGATGAGGATGGCACGCTGGCTGTTACCACGTAGGAGTCATTCTCCTCGTAGCACCTGTGTTGCTACACGAACACCCGACAATTACTCCAACTACGGACGAACAGGTAAACGTAGGTAGGAATAAGGTTCAATCTCACACGTTGGAGATTGAACAGAATTGACAGGATTCTATCGTCACTGCTAGACTGAGAGCTAGATCGGCCTAGGTGGATCAGTAAAGCAAGAGATAAGGGTTTGCGTCTTGATGATACTCCCCCATAATACATCCCAACCAAAAGGAAGCAACAAAATATCGTATGTGGACCGTGCCAACAACGTTGAGGTCCTATAGCACATGAGAAAAGAAAAGGAAGTGCTTAATTTAGTGAAACAACATAAACTTGAGTACCTCGGGCACATGATGCGGAACGAAGAAAAATATCGAATTCTTCAACTCGTTATGTGGAGTAAAGTATTTGGCAGGAGAGGACCGGGACGCCGTCGTATCTCGTGGTTAAAAATCCTCCGCCAATTGTTTTTGATGACTGTTTTGGAGCTGTTTCGAAGAGCACTCAACAAAACCATGATAGCCTTGATGATCGCCAACATCCGGACCGGATAAGGCACTGAAGAAGAAGAAAAGGGGGCATTGCCTAATAAACTAGAAAATGAAAACACTATTCTTTACGTTTAGGTTAATAAAGTGTTTTTGAATGTTAGTAATAAACTTTAATAAAGTGTTTGTGAAGTTTTAAAATGACTGATTTTTGGTAGTGATAAAGATGAAACTTGTCCCTGTATTTTGTGGAATAGAATCTGGTAAGATCTGGAGTTGATAAAGATTCTCTTAAAACTTTGGACTTTTCAGACATACAGCTCGCTTTACGATTCTTGGGCATAATATTTGTATTTAAATGCTTTTTAAAACGTTTTATTTTTTGTGCTAATTATGTACATTCACATATTAAGAAATCACGATCCCTTAAGGCTTTTATAACTCTTTTTTTGTGTAAAGTGGAGTTTTTAGTTTTTTTTTTAATTAAGTTCTGTTCGCGTTAGTGTTTTAGTATACTCTTTATCCAAGTTTTCCTAAAGTTAACCTGACTTTAAGAATTTATGAAATGGATCACGTTTAAGAAAATTGTAAGGTGAATTTCCCCATGGCTTCAGATCCTAAAAGTACTATGCATATAAGGGAATTAAAAATGGCTTGCTATTAAAATGTTTTTATAAAAAATTTGTAATGACTGGACTCAATGGACTTTCCACTGCCACCTCATGAGTCCGTCCAAATATAAAATATACAAAACGTACAATACAAGGTTTACGCACAGCCATCTAGCATATTTAGAGTAAATATGATTGTTGTAAATTTTGATATTTCTTACGGTAAATAAAATTGAAATATGGAAAATCCATCACTTGGTTTAGTACCAACAATTTTTCGAAACAATCAATTTCGTCTTGATTTCATGATAAATCACCAAATTCATTAACTCTATACAGATGTTTGTTTACAGAAGGTTGTCCGGAAACAGCCGTTGTCCCTGAAAACATTGATGACGTTCTGGGCACGATTGAAACAAAATGACACCTCTCTATTACCTATTATAAGATTCGTGTATTATTAGCATTAGTCAAATAAAAAAATTTCGAATAACCATTTAGCAATAAAAAAGTTGTACACTCATTGGATTCCTCTTAATTAAAGTAATGCCCACAAGAAAGCACGTGTCGATTGGTATCGCGCACACTCAAACCATTCAACAGAGAGAGCTCATATTTGGTATGGAACAACACAATATATTATTTTTATAAACCAAAAACAAAAACCAATACCAAAACCAACGTACCTACTGGCATAAATCTTTCGACGATTGTTTTGTTCGAATATGAAAGTGTATTGACGTTAGGCTAATACGTTGAAAAACAGCTAAGTTGATCTGTCGCAACAATAAGTTAAACTTTATTATTTTGTTCAAAAATTTTAAAGTATGCCTCGTATTATATATATATATATATATATATATATATATATATATATATATATGATTAACTATGAAAGGTTTATGTCACCAATGCCCAGATTGATAATTGAAACATTTTCTTGCAAATTGCAGTTTAGCTCTTTTAAGGATACGAGGGTTTCTTACAGATTTTTTGGGTTTTGCTAAAACCTTTTAATCTTTTTTACACCATCTCATCACTTACCATTACCTTTTTTAACATTCCACAGTTCGTTAGTGATAAATGTTACAATTTAAGACCAACTCGGTTCTTCTGTAAAGTCTCTTTCCTTTTTAATTGCCGCCGGACTTTGCCCGCCTCTTCATGGTCATGATGCGATGATGCGTTTTGGCATATTTCACTGCGACCTTTTTAGATCTATTGTGGTCCTCTAGTCCTAGATAACATTCTCTAGCCTGACCCTTTTTATAAAGTCTATTAGTTTTGAGACTGACCTTCCATGCAGCTATTTGCACACGCAGTTCCATACTAGTTTAGAATTGACCTCTGCGAATTGAGTGCCTTAAGCGCTGCCTGACTATCTGTGAAAATGGAAACTGAATAGAACGTTCTTTCCTGCCTTTCTATTTCTTCCTCGCAGTGATGGATTGCCGCCTGGAAAACTTTGATAACGCCACATCCTTTGATAGACTTACTGGGAAATGTATCCCTTAATTTGTTTGTATTATCGGGCTACTATCTCTACTATCAATTAAAACAACGGTACCTGCAAGCTATTTAGCTAAATTGCATTATTTAGCTTATCAAACTAATTATTTTAATATTTGCAGTCCTTCCTTTATAGACTTCGATAAACCCAACAAACTAGTTTATTCCCTTTTTGAATACTTTTTACACTTTGGTTTAGGTGCCCACTGGGCATTATTAAGAACAACTTACGATATTTAGCATTAGGTATATAGTTGTTATGAATTTATTTAGCTCAAATATATTTATTTTAAAAACTTCTTGAATTTATTTGTGCAGCATATTTATAAAAAAGGTTATATTTTTTTAAAAAAGGGTTCTGTCAAATTTGCGAAGCTCTATATTTCGTTGTACCATATTTTCCCCTATGGCACACTTATTGTCCGGTCCTGTGCAAGGCGTATAGGGTAATCATTGGTATCTGAACTAAACGCGTCATGGTTTGCCCCAGAACAAACAACGGAAGATCAAAAACGCGAACAAACGTATTAAATATGGGCAATGGTCTGTTATTATTTGTAATATTTCATATCGGCATCACGGTTGCAATCTTTCTTTCCTACCATTTGAGCGGTAAAAGGTGTTTTGCATACCTAAGCGATCGTTTAAATTTCACGAAGCTTTATCTAGAATCTCATCCACATTCGAAATGTACTTCTCCCGTTATTCGTTGTTTGCTCTAAAAGTATTAATTGCTAATACACCAAGAAAACAATCAAACGAAGCATAAATTATTGGTTTTTAGATATTGGCCTTTTTAACCGTATGTAGGTAGATATTAGGTTTAAAAAACTCGAATTTAAAATGAACTAGATCGAAAAGCGGGTATAACACACGTTAGGAGATAAAAGTATAAATATTAGAGGAAAATCGAGCTAGCTTAAAAAACCAGAGATGAACGATCATGTTTCTGTTTAGATTTCTTTATCCTTTTCAGTCACTTAAGTTTGAATTAATGAGTAAAATACAAAAATATATACAAACTAAAAGTCCTTAATATTAAATGTAAAGTTATCTTTAGTTAGAGCTAATAAGTAGGTAAAGTAAGTTTTTTTATAATATTAATATAAATAAATTACAAACCAGGACAAAAACAAACCTGGACATTCTTAAAGTCAGCCAGTTGCAGCAACTAATATAAATAATGTCGCGCTTAGAAATATACAACTACAACAATTTTCAATAGTCAACAATACTGATTTATCAAATGCTGATGAATAATAATGATTTTGTTTACCTCAGCAATTTGTTACATCTCAAGCTAATCACACACATCAGGTACCCATTATTCAACAAAACTACACATGATATATACCAATTAAACAACAAAATCTACACGTAACAGGTACCAATTAGTCAACAATATTACCATAGATTGCCATTAATTAGCACCGACGAGAAATTAGGAAGTAAAGGAACAAACAAAGAAAAGCAAATAGTAGCATATAAGAATCGACAATACCAAAAATTAGACATTCAAAAATAATAAAAATCATTAGCTGCAACTTACAAAACTTTGATACACTTAGCAAGCGAGCAATAAATACAGTCATCATCCTGTGGAAACAGTAAAACATAATATAACAGATCAACAATGAGTCAAGACTTATTAATTGTAAATAAACCATAATTTTATTTGAAAAAAGTTATATTTGACGTTTCCATATTTGTATATGGAGTAATCAATTAACAGTATTTAATAGAAAGTCGGTAATTTTCGTGTCGATCCTAGCTTGCGTGGAGGAGTAGCTGTGAACTGAGTATGAACTTTTCAAAACTTCGTGAAAGATGGATTGGGCAGAGGTCTCAACCCTAACATGGTGCATCCCAACGGCTGATAAGGAACATTACTGTAGATATGCAGGACAGTTACGAATAAAAAGAAGAGGTTAATCTTTGTAAATGGGTATATTTATTTAAAAAACCCTTAAAAGGGCCACATCAATAAAACAAACGTTTCGGACCACACAGTCCATCATCAGGTTATTAAAATCGAAAATGCTAGGTCACAATGCCTGAGCCACCAAAATTTAGGGTAAAAACCCTTTAAATTACATTTAATTATGAAATATTGTACATTGTGTTATAAAATAACTGTGATGTTCAGTATTAAACTAAATTTGACTGTAGGTAACACATGGTTCAATTGGGTTCCAGAGCCGGTGAGAGGAAACCTCTGCACTCGGAGAACAACGTGG
This sequence comes from Diabrotica balteata, assembly GCA_918026665.1. Classification (NCBI taxonomy): domain Eukaryota; kingdom Metazoa; phylum Arthropoda; class Insecta; order Coleoptera; family Chrysomelidae; genus Diabrotica; species Diabrotica balteata. Next base: position 82,591,750 of record OU898276.1, read on the forward strand.
TTTATAACTAAATGTAATTTAAAGGGTTTTTACCCTAATATTTTGGTGGCTCAGGCATTGTGACCTAGCATTTTCGATTTTAATAACCTGATGATGGACTGTGTGGTCCGAAAACGTTTGTTTTATTGATGTGGCCCTTTTAAGGGTTTTTTAAATAAATATACCCATTACAAAGATTAACCTCTTTTTGTTATACGTGGTATACAGCCAGCTACAGGAATTTTTCCTTGTGGATTTAGTTACGAATAAGATTCAAAGAAATAAGTACCCGCCGGTTAACTGAGGACATGATGTAGGGTAGAGCTGTCAGTATTGCACGGGTGCCATACTCCATACTTACTCCGCCATACTCCATATACATAATCCATACTGTTTTAATATAAAATACTCACATACAGCTACATCTTAGTTTAACCGGCGATGACACTATGATCAGGTAGGCAATATTTAACCACCTGATTATCTTCTCAGAGAGCATTGCGAAATGACCAAGAAGCAAGAAAATTTTGTGCTCTGCATTCTGGCTAGCAACCAGGGCCATATCGATTTCGGGTCAAATGGTGTAAAATGAGCAGTATCTGCAAAATGAGATATTAGAAGATCAAACTTTCGTAGAAAACACCGCATCGCAGCGTATAATGTTATGGAGCGAGGTAAACTGTATATATTCAATTAAGAGTAAGGTAGGTATTTGCGGGAAATATGAGACACATCGGTAAGGTAAAAGATATTGTGAGACCTTTTACTATAATGTTTTTTATGTCAGGAGCTAACAATCAGGAGAAAAAAGGTTAGTAATATTAATCTAAAAACCTTGGGTAAAATATGCACGTGAATACTTTTTAGCAAATTATGGAATAATTAAAATAGCCCTGCATGCTAAACCAGCAAATATAGATATTATATAGCTACATATGCCAAAATGTGAAGATAAAACCAGCTCCAGACTGTAGTTATGAACAGAATGTTACAAGCAGAGTATTCTGCATTAATTCTGCAATTCTGCAATTCCGCATTAAGCAACACAGTAAGACAATTACAAGTTAAAAACAAAAATTGGTTCCAAATCACCCGAAAAGATTCAGAAAAATATTAGCAAAAACTGACCTACCAGTGCAAGGTTTCATCTAGGTGCTAATAAAATCGATCTAGTTCTTCTTCTGACTTGTCTGCTGTAGGAGCATAGGCTTCTATAATATTTATATTTACTTTTTTAAGCAACTGAATAATTTTCATAGGGACACGAAACACGAAAATCTTTACCTATCGGAAATTCAACATCATGTCTATGGTTAGAATCTGTGCTATCATTCAATGAAAAATAAGGGGGTTTTTCACTAGTACCGACTATTACTGTACTTTATCATTGCAATTCTCTTATGCCGAGAACACCGTTATTAATTCTGTTTATTTTCTAAATTAGATTTTGTAGTTTATCTGCTGCAATATACCTTATCAGGTTGAAACCGGGAGATTCTTAGCACCCCTTGTCTACTTAAAGCCCCCGTAGGACTACGAACCATTTGTTTTGTTCCGAACAGAAAAATGGATAAAAACCAAAAAGAAACAAAAGTAGCAATCGATGAAACAAAAAGGACAATACAAGAAAATCAGAAGGAAACAAAACAAGCCATAGAAGAGAACAACAGGAAAATAGAGGAACGCATAGAAAAGTATGAAAAGGAAATAAAAGGATGTGCGTGCGGCAATGATGAAAAATGATATGAAAGAACAAGAAATGAGAATTAAAGATAATTTGGAGAAATTAGAAAGCAAATTTGAAAATGTAACGAAAGTAGACAAGAAAGAAATTGAAAAACTAATAGAGGAAGTTAATTTAACGAATTTGATTTACAAAATTCCCAAGGTAAATTTAGTGGGCGCAAATAAACGGACTTTGAAGGCAACGATAAATGAAGGAATACGAATAAAAGAACGATTGGATAAGAAAGGCACCCTGAGAATTTTTAATAGTAATTGAATTGTATGACTCTGCATAAATTAGTGAATTAATTAATTAAATAATTGAATTAATTAAATTAGTGTTAATAATACACAACAATATATATATATATATATATATATATATATATATATATATTTATATATATATATAATATATATATATATATATATATATATATATATATATTTATATATATATATATAATATATATATATATACATATATATATATATATATATATATATACATATATATATATATATTATATATATATATATATATATATATATATATATATATATATATATATATATATATAATATATATACGGATATCTTGGGTTTAGTAGTCAATATTGGCCTTTAAGTAAAACTCTTTTAGGTTTGTTAAGCTTTCGAGTTTATTGTACTCTTTTTCAAAACGTACTAAAAATTAACATAAAAAACTACATTAGAAAAATGAAGTTGTTATATCTTTAATAGGCTTACCCATGTGAGGATTGTGTTTTTAAAATTAGGAAAATTAATTAACATAATGACATTATTAAATTTGATTTTCTTTTTCGTTCTGTCAAAACTTATTACTAAGGTTTACATTTAAAGTATAGAAAGTACTTTTCTCCATTTAAATATTTGTCAAATAGATTTTTCATCAAGGTACTTTTGAATTTTTGTATTTATTAATTTAAGATTATGTTTTCATTGCATCAGGTACCAGATTTTTAAAAATTATAAAATCGAATGTAATATATTGATCTAAATAAACGAGTTGGGCAACAATATATCAAACGAGGGGTTAAAACAGTAGAATCATATTTTTTTACAAAATGATTTTTTTCTATCTCCAGGTATTTTGTGGTTTATCAGACTAAACAGATAATTATTTCGATTCGTATTAGACTGCAACATTTAATAAAACAGAAGTAAAAATAAAATTGCAATTCGAAGAAAGTCGGTGTCGGTGACACGACACAACAATTTTTCAATTACTAGATGCAACTGTGCTGATATTAGTTATTTGTTCTGGTGACAATTACATACATGCAAAAGATGCAGATAAACGAATAATTTACACGAATTACTAAATTATCCCATTATGTGAGTTATGCCGGGGAAAAATCGAAATGCACATTTCCGTTGAGAGGTGATACTGGTCACTTAGCGGTGCGAAATTTAATTCGTCACGAAAACTTAAATGATTACAAGACACAACTGTAATTTGTATTGTTTAAGAGTGTTTACACTTACAGCAAAACAAAAAAGCATGAAAATAACAGACAAATTTCGCAGGATAGATGAAGATGTATTTTTCTTTTGAATTAAAAAATTAAAAATGGTAATTAAAATGATTTTTTTTTAATTTACAAGATTATTAAAAATATTTTAACTTCTGTAACTTTTGGATTATCGCATACATTACATACATACATACAAGTGGCAGAATTGTAACCAGTTAGGAACTGAAAATAAATTATGGAGTAATTTCAAATTTTTTCACTTCGCAAAATGTGATCAAGTTGCATACTTTCTTTTATCTAAAAATAGTCTTTTATCTTAATAAACAATGTTAGATTATTATATTGAATTCTAAACATCTTTTCTTTATAATACTTTTTGAGATTGTTAAAAATAAAGCTACTCTTGATCCTTGAACAAATATCACATTTTTGACAAACCTTGTATACGACTAATAAAATATAGAATAAATTATATTACATTACTTCTTTAACATTTTAAATAAAACGATCGGTACTCACCGGAGGGACCGTAGACGTTCGGATACAATTAGCGTCTCTTAGCAAAGACAATGACGTCGACTTTGCTAAGTATCAAGACAATTACTCTACACACACACACACTACACTCTACACTAGGTACCTGACTGTAAAAATTCATTGTACCACGCCAATGACCATTAGTTGTCGACGCATTAAACTCAATAAAAAAAATTAAAATAAAATACAGGGATTGCTATAAAATATGAAAATTGCTATCATTGATTCAAATTGGGACATTATGTGGGAATATGAATTACTAATTTAAATTGTAGCCACTGTGGATCTACGTATTTTTTCCGAAGGAATTTTTAATACCACTGACAGTTTCTCTTCGGAGACTTCGTCTCGTTGTCAAACCGTGTATAATTTTAGTAAAAAGAATTCAAGGAAAACGTTCTTATTAAATTTTGTGTGATTTGCAAAACAATTGAATTTGTAAATGTTACATTTACATAGTTTAACGTTATCGTACATGAAGGCCAGTGCGGTCCTGTTTTGTACATGCCGATCAAGAACGCTTTTAAACTTTTAGCTTTTAAACGGCAATCTCGCTTGTCATAACGACAGCACTTGCATTCTTCTCGTGAATCTGACTATAGATCATCCGAATCGCTATCTATACCATTCCCAATTGTAAATCAGCGTCACTCATTATAGTTTTCTGAGCTCGATTAGTTTTGATAATATTTAAATTATTTTTTAACATGTGAACTTAGTACATGCATACTGGTTATACTACGCCAGTACTATAATATAGGGTGGCCGGACGAAAACAAAACAGAAAACGTAAGAGGTACAACGTTTTTGAAAGACTCTGTTACCGGTCAATTTTTAATTAAAGGAAGACACATTTTTCCGATATTTTCGATTATTTTATTTTCACCCCTAAGCCATGGTAAGAATCACCCCAACATTTTTTAAAGGTAATAGGGGTCAAATACTATAAATATACTATAAAAATACTATATAGGTACTATATATAATACTATATATACTATATATACCATATATACTATATATACTATATATACTATATATACTATATATACTATATATACTATATATACTATATATACTATATATACTACATATACTAATATATACTATATATACTATATATACTATATATACTATATATACTATAAAATATACTATAGATATATACTAAACTATATTCTGGTAAACAAGAGATTTAAGAATGGCGTCGCCAGAGTAAAGACATATCCTGGTGCAGATATCGGTTCAGACCATAACCCTGTAATAACTGACATCAAAGTGAAGCCCAAAAAAGTTCAAGAAAGCCCCAAACCACCAAAACTAAATATCTCAATATCCAACAAAACGTTAATAGAAAATGACTTAAACAATGAGCTAAAGAAATCAATAAATGAAAACACTACAGAAATATGGAACACATTTAAAGATCTTACCTTGAAAGTAATAGAAAAATATTCAGCAACGTTACACATGCACAAAAAACAACAATGGATGACTAATGAAATCCTGGAATTAATGGAGCACAGAAGGAAACTGAAAGGTAACAAGACAGAATATAAGGAAAAACAGAAACTAATTAAACAAAAAATAAAGGTGGCTAAAGAAAAATGGATGGAGGATAAATGCAAGAAATTAGAAAACTTGAATGAAAAACATGATACGTTTAATATGTTTAAAAAAGTTAGAGAAGTAGCAGCTGGTCTTTATCATAAGAAAACTCCACATACTATAACCGATTCGTCGGGAAAAATGATAATAGACGAATATGAAATTCGAACAACCTGGTGTAATTATATAAGTGAACTGTATAATGATGATAGACCCGAAGAACCGGAGACTTTAGTTGAGGATAAAGGACCAGAAATACTAAAATCAGAAATACTGCATGCTACAAAGTTAGCAAAGAACAAGAAAGCCGTTGGCCCTGATAACATACCGACAGAGATGTTAAAGCTTATAAATGAGGAGAACATTGGAATAGTGGTCAAACTTTTGAATGATGATTCGACTGGTGACAACCCTGAAGATTGGTTAAAGTCCGAATTCATAACACTACCAAAAAAAAACAACGTCCGAAAAACTGTAGCGATTATAGAATGATAAGCCTTATGAGCCACACTTTGAAAATATTTCTACGCATCATCCACAGCAGAATCAGAGATAAATGTGAAGAAGATCAGGATGAAACACAATTTGCCTTCAGAAATAGACTGGGAACTCGGGACGCCCTCTTTGCACTAAATGTATTACTGCAGAAATTTCGAGATCAAAGGAAAGACGTCTTAGCTGTATTTATTTACTATAAAAAGGCCATTGATCGAGTACAGCATCACAAATTAATTACAATATTAAAAGATAAAGGAGTTGATAGTCAAGACATACGATTTATAGAAAAGTTATACTGGCGTCAAACAGCGACAGCTTGCTTAAACGGAAAATCAACAGAAATATGTAAAATACAAAGAGGTGTCAGATAGGGTTGTATACTATCCCACTGTTATTTAATTTATATTCAGATAGAATATTTAAAGAAGCGCTGCATAATTTGGAATAGGGCGTGAAAGTTAATGGAATTCTGATAAATACAAACAGATATGCAGACGATACAGTTATTTTAAGTAATGATATGAATGGATTACAATCACTTTTAAATGTCATTGATACAGTGAGGAAGAGAGTTTGGCCTAAACATAAACTGTGCAAAAACAAAACACATGGTGTTTAGCCGTTTAGCACATCAAGATGCACGATTATATGTTGATGGTCATATAATTCAAAGAGTGTCCAGTTTTAAATATATTGGTTGCCATATTACTGAACAACTAGATCCAGATCAAGAGATAGAATGTAGAATAGAGATAGCCCGCACGACATTTTTAAAAATGAGGTCATTCTTCTGTAATGATAACTTGCATTAACTTGGGTTAAATGCTACATTTGATCAGTCCTCTTATACGGTGTCGAAGATGGACATTAAAAATATCCACCATTAATCGTCTGGAGGCCTTTGAAATGTGGCTGCACAGTCGTATACTAAAAATTCCATGGACGGCTATGCTGACAAACGTAGCAGTCCTTGAAAGAGCAAATGCTGCTCGCGAGCTGCTTGATAACATCAAATGTAGAAAGATGGCCTATTTTGAACACGTAGTAAGGGGAGACCGATATAATATTCCTCAACTTATTATGATGGGTAAAATCGAAGGACGCAGAGGAATTGGTAGAAAGCAGGCCTCTTGGTTGAAGAATATCAGGGAGTGGACAGGAATAAAGAAAGCTGAGCAACTATTTAGAATAGCTCGAGACAGAGACAGTTTCGCCATGTTAATCGCCAACGTCAAGGGACTTGATAGGGCACGTTAAAAAGAAGAAGAAGGGGTCAAATAGGATATCGTCGACAATTAAAATAATAATTAGAATTAAAATTAAATAAACAAGAATGACATTAACATAGTGAGAAATCTCTATTGGAATCAACAGGTTGTGATCACATTAGATGGAAATAGCACGGATGCGCAACAGATAAGTGGAGGAGTAGACAGGGCTGTGTACTTTCATCATTACTATTTAATATATATTCCGAAGAGTTATATTACAGAAGCACTTGAAAACTATACAGAAGGGATCAAAATAAATGGTGAAAATATAAATGACATCAGCAATGCTAACGATACAGCCATTATCGCTGAAAGTGAGACAAACCTGCAGACGTTACTAAACACAATTTGTGATACTGGGGAACAGTTTACTCTAACAATAAACATAAAGAAAACAAAAACCATTGTTATCAATAAGAGGGGCAAAGTCATTACAAGTATCCAGATAAAAAATGAAGATATTGAGCATGTGGTCAAAATAAAATACTTAGGAGTCTGGATTATGGAATGTGAATCCCAAATTAGAAATTCGCTCAAGAATAGAGCAATCAAGAGCAGCCTTTTTAAAGATGAGGAAATTTCCGAGTAACGAAAGACTCTTTATGGTGGTTGAAGCCTGGACTGTTAATGTTGACTTAATGAGAAAACTGGAACTTTTCAGATGTGGATTTTTAGGAGAATTCTGAAGATACCATGGATCGATCATATTACGAACGAAATGGTGTTGCACATATTGGGAAGGGACAGAGAACTTTTGACCATAATTAAAAGGTGATAAACAGCATATTTGGGGCACATACGTAGAAATGATAAGTACGAGTTATTGCAGCTGATTATAAAGGGTAAAATCGAAGGAAAAATGGGCCTTGGTAGACGACAAATATCCTGGTTAAAAAACATTCGCGACTGTACCAGGTTAAACACACAGAAGCCTTAAGAAAAGTAGAAGATAGAGACGAATTTGCAATGGTTATAGCCAACCTGTATTAGTGGAGACGGAACTAGAAAAAGAAGAATTAAATGATTTAGTAACCCCAGACTTATGGGAATATTCGAGCATAAGATACTCCGCAAGATATTTGGAGTCATAAACGATCAAGGGTAGCGGCACAAAAGATTTAATTTCAAAATCCGTAAAATAGTTTCGAAACACAATTCAGATTTCTGCTTATAATCTGAGCCTTCTAAAAATTGCAAGGCAAACAGACGTTGATAAAAGATGTTAAAAGGGACATGGGGAATCTAAAATTTGCATTACACGACATGTCTTTTACAACTAAGCAGAAATCCTTAGCGAATTGTGCTTCTAGTACTCACACAGAGTATATCCGAAATAAAATGAAAAAGACAGCAAATATTTGATTTTACGCAAACAACTCCTATGTGATACGTATTTCGACCTAATAGGTCTCATCAGAACAGCTATTCACAGGTGTTCTCAACGTGAAAAATCAATATTTTAACATCTTTTATCAACGTCTGTTTGCATTGCAATTTTTAGAAGGCTCAGATTATAAGCAGAAATCTGAATTGTGTTTCGAAACCATTTTACGGATTTTGTAATTAGATGTCGCTATCACGTCCGTATTAAAGTCATTTTATTGTTGCTTCTTAAAAGACAGAAAATAGCGGATTAACGTTTCAAATCCAGCGCTAATCAGAAAAATAAAATTATGAGCAGCACAGGTTAAAGCTAATATGTAACTGCGATCTTGAATTGTAGTTCGCGAGGAGATTGGGTCGACTTTAGATGAATAGTAGGGTAATTTATTGTAACCACAAATCATCTACCTCATTGTTACTTACGTCCCGATATCACCGATTGATTTATTCCTACCCCAATATATTAAGATGCTAGATAACTGTATTTGAGATAATAAGATTATAATTAAATTTTTGAAGTTTCGAACCATATGTAATCTAGAAAAAGGTTTATGTAAATTTCATTATCGTAGTTATTTCCTGATGGCGTAATACCAAATGCTACATAAAATGCAACATTGTAGTCATGTTATTAAGCATTTGTCTAGGTAATATTATTACAATATGGGTACCTAATTGCATAATACGGCTTGACTAACAAGATCAGGCATAAATTTCCCTAATGAACTCAAATAGTATTTAAAGCCACCGTTAAACCTTTAATTACCCATGAAGAGAGTGTTTATGATTTAAACTTTAATATTACTCTTCATGGCATTGTTTATTATCTTTAACCGACCAGGATAATTATTAAGCATATAACAAAAGAGGTTGAAACCAACTTCATTTTTAATTTAGAAACTTTGTGTAAGGTAACATATAGACCAAACTATATTGAGAGAAAGAGTTTATAAATAAATTATATATAGAAAAGAGCTAGTAGCGGAAATAAAAGAAAAGTACAATTTAGAATATAAAAAAAGTAATCCGAATACAAATTATATCACCAGCTGAAGGACATGTATAAAAAGATAATTTTAATGATTTTAATGTTAACCGAATATCCTAACAAAAAAATATAGGTCAAAAGTCTGTCAATATACATGCACCTACACCTCACTTCCTATTCCTACATGGTTATTAGTGAAAACCAGCTCTAACAAAAACTATTTTTTGTTAACAATATAGTTTTTATCTACATATTTGTAAAAAGTGAAATAATGAATTGATATTTCGGAGAATTTGTTTCGTAAGCATTAACTCAGAGTAATAAAGATACACACATGGACGTTAAAAGCGCAAATAGTTAAAAAGCTTGAAGCCTTTGAACTTTGTATATACCGGAGAATGTTGAGAATTCTATGGACTGCCAGGGTCACCAATGAGGAAGTGTTGAGAAGGATGGGTCGAGATAAAAAATTGTTGAGAACAATAAAAGTACGCAGGACCGCATACCTTGGACACATACTGAGGAATGATAAATATAGTCTTCTGTAGGTCATCATGCAGGGTAGAGTCGATGGCAAAAAGAGAATAGGTAGAAAGATAAAGTCATGGCTGCGAAATATTCGAGACTGGACAAACATGACTGTAGATGAATTATTCCACGTTGCAAAAGACAAAGAAACTTTAAGAAATGTGGTTGCGAACCTCCATTAATGGGAACGGCATAGGAAGGAGAAGCAAAATAAAGATACAGGTGGCCGAACAAAAATAAAACAGAAGCATTATGAGGAATTATGACAACATTTTTGAAAAAGAGGTCAATTTTTTATTAAAGGGGGACACATTTTTCAGCTATTTTCGATTATTTTACTTTCACCCCTAATCCAGGATAATAACTACCTTCATTTTTAATGGCAATGGGGGTCAAATAAGATATTGATTAAAAGCGCTTGCACTTCCCAATACATCAATCTTTTAATTTTTAGTTTCGCTCTAGCACTTTATTTGATTTATTAAAAAAATACATTTTAAAATAATTATTTTTATTGGTTACTTGTTTTTACTTGACCAAATGGTGAAACTGATGACTTACGGCGTCCATACAAGGATAAAAGTTTGTTCGAAACGTTTTTTCACATTCCGAAGCATTTGCGGAGGGATTCGTAGGCAGTCGTTGATCATTCGTTGGAGTAAATCTTTGAGAGATACTGGTGGTATTCTATAGATTTTACTTTTTAGGTGACCCCACAAAAAATCAGGGGTGACAAATCTGCAGAGGAGCGCCGTCCTCTTGAAAAATCTAATAACCTTCGTCACATCGTTGATAATTTTCAATAATATCAGTCATGGCAGAATTAATTACGTCTTCCAGTAATTCTAAATAGGTTTCGCCAGTAAAATTGCCAGGTAAAAAAATGGTCCAACCGTTCAATTACCAAAAGAAACCAATATTCAAGCAAAACTGCTATGGGTCAGTCACCGCTCGCTCACTGATTATTTCACAAAATTTTGTAAACGGCGGTCATAAGCATCCTCATGAGGCTACTGCAATAAGTGTAATTCACATGGATGGAATTTCATCTTACCTCGTACTTCTAAGTGAACGTGTCCTAATACTGCAACTTACTAGGTTTAATAATTACAGTCACTTCAGTTTCTGGTTTCTGGTTGTCTAAATGCACAACATTAGTAAATTGCATTAGCATACCAAAAAAAATAGCTTTAAAATTATAAGAAAATAATATGTTAAATATTCACGTAAACATCCCTGAAATCACACTTACTGTGTTATTAGACTATTTAAGATGACTCAAGTGATATTAGAAATAAAATCATCTAGTATGTTTCATTAGGTCAAAAATTATATGGAACTGAATCATGAGTTTTAGAAGATAACTTTTATGCTAATGGTAGGGTTTGGTATAGAAAAAAGAGGATACATAAAAGAAAAAACGAAACCATCTGAATAACGAACTTAAATATGGAGAAAACCTTAACAGAGAGTAAGAATTCATAGAAATCTATAAGAGAGATAACATCATCAGAAAAGAATTCAATGCAACCACAAGAAAATGCAGAAGTCAGAATAGCGAATTATTAACAACAAGGAAATATGTATTAAATAGATGGTTAGAATACTTTAACCAGGCACTTAATATAAAGGAAGAAGAAGAAAACCTGGAACATGAAAAGGATGAGGTAAGGGGAGCAGACGAGAGGAAAGAGGAACCACCAATGATTTTTGAAGTTAAAGATGCAGTTAAAAAACTAGCCAGAAAATAGATAATTTAAGATTCTAAGAATCTAAGAAGGTGGCCATGGTACCATACTGGCAATACAGCAAATTATAAAAGAAATATGGACACAGAAATCACTCCCGAATAATTAGAATAATTTGCACCATACACAAAAAAGGAGATCTTTTAATGCTTTAAACCCTAGAGTAATTACGCTTCTAAAAGCAGCGTATAAAATATTTTCTACAGTACTTTGTCACCGTATGGCACCATATGCAGAACGGATAGTAGGAACAAAGCAGGTTGGTTTCAGACGTTAAAAATCCACAATTCATCAGATTGCAACCCTAAAAAAATTTTGGAAAAAAACACTGGAATATGGCATTGATACTCATCTCATATTTATAGACTATAAAGCAGCCTATAACTCTGTGAATAACGTAAGGTTGTAAAATCAGAATGATGATGATGATAGAGTTTGCTCTTCCGTATTTCAGATTATCAAGCGTTATATGAGTTAAAAATAAACCAATTATCAAATTAAAACTTTTAAAAACACTGGAAACATCTACTTAACAAACTAGAAGCACATACTAAAGTGTAACTAACATGGGTTTTGGATCAAGATGGAGTCCCAGAGAACGAACTAGCATACTAGCTGGAAAAGCAAGACTCTTGAAATATTTTTGTAGGTATAAAGCTATTTATGAGTTATGCCGGTAAATATGAAATGGAAAATTGGCTAAAAAATATTTATTATAACAAATGAAGAGGAAAAAAACTTTACTGGAACAACTTCTTACGAAAAATCAAACATTTTAACAGTTAGGAGCTAGAGACATTTAGGGTTCGCCTGACTTTACAAGAGAAGAGATTTATAAATATGTTTTTCTTTAGTGTACTATTCAAACATTTTAAAGTTTTCATTTAATGTAATATAAAAATTTTTCATAAATAGATAAATAATTTTTAGTTTCGTTGTGAGATATTATAGAGTCATTCCGAGAAAACAATGCTAGTAAATATTTGTATGTAAGACTATAAATAAATCTAATAACTAGTATTGGCAACACAATATCAACGTTTCTTCATCTCATTCGCTCTCGGGCTAAATCCACAATCTCGCTCTTCCATCATCAAACAAAGCAAAGAGCAAAATCAACTCTTGCGGAGTAATTAGATAGTGATATATCACAATATAACACTAAGAAAATTATAAGCTGAATGGTGTAATAGGCGGTTGCTGCGTTGCAATTCGCCTTGTTTAAAAACGGAAATTATTATGTAGTTTAGATCGGTAGCAAAAGACCAATTACAAAACGCCGGTATTCAATGCAGATTTCTACGCTACCGTATTGCAATTGTAGCACTGTACCGTGTCGGTAATGTAGGGAATTCGTTGACCCCCCGAAGGGATTTTGATATTTTATCTCTGGGTTGCGATTTATACGGTTAGCGGAGACGGTTATAATACACCTCAAGCTACGCTGTAACTAAATTAGTTGCGTACTATGTATATAAATCAAGTCTGAAACTGTTTGCTGCTGCAATTTTGTCAGATAATATAACTATTATGATAAGAATACGATAATTGACCAAATTTTTGTTGGTGTATAAAAAATATATTTTTCTTTAATACCCTTAAAAAGAATGGGCCACCAAAGATGTAAAAAAGTTGAAAACTGTTTAAAAATCGATAAAATGGTGATAAAAACCGTTAGTTAACTTTAATTATAAACAAAGATTGTAACACATGTCAGATTAAAAAATTACTGGAAGTATTTTCTTGTTAATACACCTAGTTGATAAAAGCAAAACAGTCATTGTATTTGTGGACCTCACTAAGGCAGTGGATAGTACACCAATCTTTCAAAGTCTCTCTAATGTCGAGATTTTTCGATGAATAATACCACTTGTAAGTACTTGTAAGTTATTTGGTGTGTCAAAATTACTTAGTTCTTCTTCTGCTTCTTCTTCTTCTTCTTTTTGTGTAGACATCACCTTTGTTTTTAAATGTGCCTCCACTAAGTGTTCCATCGTTTTCGTGGTCTTTCTACTGATCGTCTTCCTGTTGGAGAACTCACTCTCGTCATCTTTATTTGTTGTCTCTATTCGTTGTAGTTCGGCTTATATAATCATTCCATTCTACTTTTCTATTTCTTACCCAGTTCTTATGTTCTCCACCTTTCATCTACGTCGTATATCTGTACTTCTAGCTGTGTCCCATAGTGTCTTACCATAAATTTTTCCAAGTGTTTTCATCTCTGCTTTTTCTAACACCTTTTTGTCTTTTCCGTGTCAGGTCATATTTCTGCCGCATATGTCATTATTGGTCTGATGACTGTTTTATAAATTCTGCCTTATTTCTTTCCCGATATTTATATTTCTCCAAATTGTTTTATTTAGACTCTGTTTGCTCTGTTGCTTTATTCACTTGATATTCCACTTCAGTTTCGAGTTTCCGTACCTAGATAATGTGATGCCTAGATATTCATCCTTGCTTCCAGCTCCAATTTGCATCTTAATAAATTTTCAGTTGTAACCATACATTTTGTCTTTTTTTGAAGAAATTAACACGTTAAATTTTCTGGAAGTTATATTAAATTAGTGCAGCATACATAAATCATCTTCACTTTGAGAAAGTGGTATTGCGTGGTCTGCATAGCAGATTATTTTAAGTTGTTTTTCTCTCATTTGGTATCCTTTTTTAGTCCTTACTTTTTTTATTATTTCATCCATACTGATTTTGAACAATAGAGGACGCAGGAAATCTTCATGTCTTATACCATTACATTCTTAAATAATGTCGTTAGTTCTTCTTCTACTTTTACTTTTATTGTGTTGTTTTGGTAGATATTTTCAATCGTTTTGATTATTCCTAGAGGTATCTCCCTTGAAAACAGTAAGTGGATGATGTCTTTTAATTTAACCTGGTTAAATGCCTTCTTAAGATTCTCGAAACATAGATATGTCGGTTTGTTGTATTCTAATGCTTTCTCTTGCAACTGCCTTATTATAAATATAGCGTCGGTGCATGATCTTCACGACCAAAAACCTTGGTGTTCTTCTGCTAGTGTTATAATTTCATTTAGTTTATTTGTTACTTAATATAAATATTTATTCCTGACACCGATGAATGTTTGTCCTGACTTTCAGAAAGCGTTTATGGTGCATGTCAAAAGTTTACTTACCTGGACAAACGGTAAACCTTCAGTAAACATATTATGAATGTCCTGATTGGCTCTTTCGACTGATCCTTGTATTTGGGTGTGAAAAAATCTCCATGTACTTCCACCTAAACATCTGTTCACATTGAGCATAGCTTAATTATTCGTGTATTGCCGAGCTTTGCAAAAAAATTAATAAGACCATATTTAGATTTTCTTGTCTTGTAATGTTATTATATAAATCTAAGTTTGTGCGCCAATAAATTAAGCACAAGGATTAATTCCATGATAACAAGGACGGCTTATGAAACGCAATATCAGTGGATGAACTCTAGAAAAATAAGTTCTTTTCTATTTTACGATCAAATACGAAAATAAACAAAACTTACCATAAAAAAGCGAGTTCTAGATCACATAACCGTATTTAAAAAACTAATTATTTAACATCCGCTGCCATCGTAATACGAAACTGAAATGCCTTAAAAGTTGGGGTCTGTGTTGTATATATCCTATTGGCAGACAATTTAAAACTTCATATAATAGTAAGTCTATTACATTACCGTTTATCAGGTTGACTGCGTTACCGGTTCCCTGAAACATGGTGTTCGTTACTATTAACGTGCGCTATGTAAAAACTGCAAACTTTTAAAATTGTGAAAGGCATATCTCGGTAATATTCGTTTGCTTTAAGTGCTAACAACAGCATTATACTTGGCTTAAGATTCAAAACACTAAAAGAAAAATTTTTTAATTTTTGATTTTAGATTTTGGTAGTCGATAAAAGTATAGAACTTTAACAAGGTAGATTGCAAATAAAGCAATATCTGCCAAATAAAACACACCCTTATGGAATTAAATTATATAAGTTATGTACAGTGGATGGCTATACCAACAAAATAATCGTTTAGCATAGTAAAAATACGACTAGTCATGTAAATACTTCTCATAGTAAGCAGATAGTGTATGATCTTCTTGAACATGTTCAATTCGAAAATGGCTACTATCGCTTCTGTATGCTGAAAATTATTACTCGAGTTTCCCTTTAGCCAAATCATTATTCAAAAAACAAATAATAAATTTTGGAACCCTGACGTCCAACAGAAGTGGTATTGCCAAAACAGTACATACAAAAGATGGAAAAGGGAGAAATTTAGGGTACTTAGAATAACTCTTTACGTATTATAAAATGAATGGACAAATAGCCAGTTCTGATGTTAATTACTGATCTAACCCCTACAGCTACCTTAGAACCAACAGGAAAGCCAAACTTGCAACGTGAGCTTGTATTCAAACCAAAGACAATTATTTATTACAATGAAGCAAAAATTAAGGAGTAGACTTTAGTGATCAGATAAGTTCTTATTATTCGGTTTTAAGAAAAAGTTTAAAATGGTACCGTAAATTAGCCTTTGAATTTTTGCTATAAATAGCTGTTGTACATACCTGGATTGTTTATAACAAGATAAGTTATTCCACAAAATTTTCTCTAATGGAATTTAGAAGAAGATTGGAACTGGAGTTACCTGTTACTTCAGTTGCACACGAAGACATCACTGCTTCCAAAGGAGTTTTACATACTTTTGTTAAACCGTCAGGATCTGGAAAGAAAACGAGACTATGCCAAGGATGCTATCACAAATTAAAAGAAACACATTTAAGCAAACATATAATTTATATAGTGACAAAAGTAACAAGTTATTGCAATGAATGTGCTGAACAACCAGGGTTGTTTTTATCTCTTTAAATTATATATATAATTTATTTTCCTGAAACTAAATTGCTTTTGTTTAATAACGTTTATGAACATGTTATTTAGTTTACACTATGTTTTAGTTTTCAAATAATATTTATACTAATAAAATATTAAGAAGAAGAATAGTAGGCTGTCTTCACACTTTAAAACATTCTTAAGAGGAAATCTGATCAAAAAACGAATAACAATAATTTATTGATATTGATATATTAATTTATATTATAGAACTGTAAAAATATAAAATCCGTCATTACCGGTCCCCTACGAACGGTAACGCAACGTGTTCGCGCCAAGCTACCGGCCCCGAGATACCGGTAATGCACAGTTCCGTTTTATTATTTTGGGAACGCAGGCAACTCGTTATATATGTAATTTTAAAGCGATAAAATGCTGACAATCCTTCCAAAAGTTATTACAAGCCTTAAATTCAACCATACGCTTTTTACTTACCAACAACAATAGGTAATGTTTATTGTTTTTTCTTTAGTTGCTTTATATTTATTTTTATATCTTTTAAGTCGGATTTCTCTAACACGTTCAAGGTACACCTTCAGGTCTCATCATTGTCACATGACATTGTCTGAACTTCGGGATATCTGGACATCGTCTGAACCATTTCATTACATCTAATAATTCGTTGATATTAAATCTATCAAGTACAATGGTTGTTCTGAAGGGTTATTTGTTTTTTTATTTTTTATTATGCACTCTATCTATCAAACAATGCCTTATTTCCTAAAATGCATTTCCTAAAAGTTATTGTTTACCTATTGTGTATGTATGATTATCTCTATATTTTGTACTTTGCTCTGCTCTCATAAGCAAATTAATGAAATTAAACGCAATTGCATAGGCACATACCTACGACCTTGTTGGCTTTCAATTTTCCTTGATTAAATCCATGTCAATTGTTCTTCCGCCAGATCATAACAAAGAATTTTGTAATTTTGCATTATTTGCATACATCCTACTCGTGCATATAATTTCTGCAAAATGTCATATAATTTTTGCAATTTTTTTAAGTTCCGGAGCTGAACAATTTATAATACAAATTCATAACTATATAATTATCGAGTAGAACTACGAGGTATGTACGAAAACTCGTTCAAAACAGTATAATACATAGTTTTTGATAAACTTGGACTCAATTTTTTACTGAACATCACGTTATATCCCACAAAACAGCATGTAATGTTAAAATTATCATGTAATATCAAAGTTGCTATGAAATACACTTTATTTTGTACGTTTATACAGTGTGTCAATTTTAAAACTTACAATGGGCTATATCTGTCGAACAAAAGATGGTATCGAAAAATGCTTGAAACCGTTTCCAGGATAGTAAAGGGGAACTAAAATGATATTAAAGGTAACTCACCTCCATCAACCCACTAGGCCCCACCCACACACCCAAAAAAGTTTAAATTGCAAACCCCTACTTATGATACATCATTGAAAAGGTATAAAAAATGCTATTCAATGGTATAAATATTAATTATACAGAGTGAAGCTATCATCGTAAAACTTTAACTTAAATGAAACATTTAATTAGGTTTTTGTTGAACAAATTTGTTAAAAATATTAATTAAGTAAATGTTCAAAGTGGGTTCCGTTGTTTTGTAAACAACAATACAGCTAATTTTCAAATTCTGCCACAACTTTGGCAAATGTTGTTCTAGTAATGGCGCGACATGCTTGCGTAATACTTTCTCCCAATTCCCCAAGTGACGCAGGTTAAGTTTTACAAACAATTGACTTGAGGTAACCCCACAGATAAAAGTTAGGTGGCGGTTAGTCTAGTGACCTTGGTGGTTGCTCAATAGGACCTCTCCTTCCAATCCATTTGCTCGGATAATTAGTATCCAACCAGTGCCTAACTGGAGCTGCATAGTAAGGAGGTGATCCATCTTGTTGGAAGTGCAGCAAATCTTCGTCTAGAGCTATGTTGCCCTGATCATCCCTTTGGTTTTCCAATTCATGCACAATTAAAGTTCATGCACATTCAGTTTTTCAGGATAATAATGCAATTCTGCTGAAACGTAGAATTGTTTTCTTCCCCTTTATAAGCAATTCTGCTTGTTTATTGGCGGATTAATACTTCTATGGAAGGTTGTCACTTTTACGCGGTCGTCCGATAGGTACTTCTTCTGCCGATTGGTGACTTATCTCTTGCTATTTTGACAACACGGGTCTCCTCAATTCTGCTTATGTAGTTATTTCACATGGTTTCCAGCAGCCTTTGCGTTGTGCTTGTTCTCAGGCATACGTCATTATTGGTCTTACATTGGCTTTATAAATTCTTGACTTTATCTCAGTGTTAAAGTGTCTGTTTCGCCATATAGTGTTATTAGGGCATCCTGCCAGTCTGTTTGCTTTTTGTACTTGATCTCTCACTTCTTTATTTAGGTCTCCATCGCTAAACAGTGTAATTCCTAGGTATTTTATTTCCATTACTTATTCAATACTAATGCCATCAACACTTATATTTTACATCTAGTTGGTTCTTTGCTGACCACTATTGTTTTAATTTTCTAAGATGAGTTTGTCATAATAAATTCTTCTGCTCTTACGTTAAGTTTATGGACCAGTCTTTGCAGACTATCTTCGTCTTGTGCTATCAATATTGCGTCGTTTGCGTAAAAAATTATTTTTATTTCTTTGTTTCCCGTTCTATATCCTCTTCCTTTGTTAATGCTTTTGATGATTTCATCCATGATCAAATTGAAGAACATGGGGCTCAATGAATCCCCTTGTCTTATTCCACTGCCTATCTCTATAGGTTCTGTAAATTGTCCATCTATTCTGACTTCTATTTTGTTGTTTTGGTAGAGTTTCGATAGTTTTTATAATATTTAGGGGAAACTTCTCTATTATACAGAAGAAGGAATACATCTTTAAGTCCTTACTCTGTCAAACGCTTTCTTTAGGTCAATCAGACACAGAAATGCTTTTTGAAGTTAACAGAAATATTAAACCAAGTTTAGTTTGATTTTTTTGCAATAACCATCAAATCAAACAATTTAAATGAATAATAAGCATCTGAAATCTGATTATATAGACACTAATCAATTACTGATAATTGGCGATTGACAATTATAATTTTTAATTTGGTTCTAAACCTAAACTGCAGAGTATAGACTATACACAGAGTATAGCGACATCAAAAGATTTGTATCGGTACTACAAATGAGATGTATTTTAGTTTGACCTTGAGCTACCTGCGTGAAATATCTAGTTATTAGTGGTCTGTGGTACAACCCAATACTTTCTATTATTTTCTTAAAAATCCTTTTTTTATCTTCTTTTTTCAGTTCATTATTCAACAATAATCTATTTAGCTGTCTAGTGGCTAATCTTTCTTTATCCTAGAACGTTTTTCTTCAATACTCCCCGCTTTTGACGTTATTTAGTAGGCTTTCTGTTTTTCCTACTACAACTAAGTATAAGGTATTTTATAAATTAATTGTAGAGCTTCACGGGGTGTACTTCTCTTACAGTTTATTTAAGCATATAGTCTATATCACCTCGTCTTCGTATACGTGTATAATCTCTTGTCTTCGATTGGGATGCTCATATTACAGCACTTTATTTTCCACACTGAGAGCGCCTCATTCAGATATATTTTGAAAAGTGTAGGTGCTATGCAGCAACCTTGCTTTAGACCCTTACCAGTATGAATTTTTCTAATTAATTTGTTTTAGGTTTTAATTATTAACGTCATAATTTTATAAAGTTTATTGTACTGCTTTTTCTTGAATTTCTTGTATTTCTATTGCCACCTAGAGCACCGAAAGTGATACATTATCGTATGCATTTGTTAGATCTATAAATACTGTATAAATTGAAAGGCTGTAGGCCTATCTTTTTCTAATAACCTGCGCTAGAAATAATATGCCGTTCATACAGAATTTGCCTGCCCGGAGTCATTTTGTTCTTCTACATCTGTCCTCTCGTTTTCAATTTTATTTTTTATTAATTTTTTAAACAGTCTTTAGGACACTGTGAACTTATGACTCTTTAGTTTGAATAATTTTTTCGCTCTCATTTTTTGTAGATGTTATTATTATGTGCTATTGTCCACATTCAGTGGAAAGTAATGTCCTTTATAGAATAAGGTAAAAACATTCGCTAGAAATTCATGTATTACTTGTTAGCTAAGTTTTAACAATTCGTTCAGTATAACCTTGGCGACCGCATGTTATTTAATTTTTTGGAGTTCGTATTGAATTTCATTCCTGCACGTTACTTCATTGTCTTCATCGTATTCCACTTTATATGTTGTTGTAATCTATTCTACTTGCCCTTTTTCTGTTTGTTCCCTGGTATTTTTACCGTTTTTCCGTGCTATTCTTGATCTTGTTGACCCTATATATTTGTTGATCTCTTCGTATTTGCTCTTCCAGGAAAAATTTTTTTGCATTAGTTACTAGATTTTTTACTTCTCTGTGTGATCTTGCATGTGTTTCTCTACTATCTGGGTCATTTGTTTGAAGAAACTTTTGATTTGCTCGTTGCTTGTTGTGTACTGCATTAGCGATGTCATTTGTTCACCACAATGGAGTATCCTTTTTGTTCCTTTGGGCCGTGCAGAGCGTTTCAAGCTGCCTCATTTATTTTATTTATTACCTTTTGGTATGTATTCTGGGCTGAGAAGTAGATATGGTATTTTACCTTTTAGCAGAGCCGTAGACAAACTTATGTAAAAATGATATTGAGTCGTTTAGTGGTCCTGGTCGATACTTTGATCTTACCATATGGTAGTCAGTTCCGAACTTCAGTCCTCTTAATATTCTTACATCTTCTACTTGTATGTATGTTTTTTGTTTAGTAATAACTCTGATGACGTAATATATAACTAACTATATGTTCCTTGTTGGTTGGACCCAGGTATACTCATGTATGTTTTTATATTGGTAGAATTCGTTTAAGATTTTTAGTGAGTCTTGTTCGCAGAATTCAATTAACTGTTCTCCATTTTTCTTTGATTTAGCGTCTCAGTATTTTCCTTTCAATTTCTTTACGTCTGTTTAAATTTTTAACAAATTCTGATAAGGATTCGTAGAATATTTGATTATCTGTTTTTGATGCACTTTCTGATGGCGCATAATATTCCAATGATCACGGTCGAGCCCTTTCCACCTAATATATGCTCCAATTATACTCTCATTGATGAAGTCCCAGCTTTTCAGGATTTCTTCTATTAAGTATTTTTTATTAATATTGATACCTCTGCATGTGCTCTCTGGCTTTTTTTCTCATATTTTCTCGCAATATGTAGCTGCCTTCTTGGTATTCCCATTTTAAGCATCTTAGAAAAATGTATAAGAACATTGACTTTAAGTGCAATTAACAGAGCACAATCTGGACACTTTGTTACATTAAACCTTATGGTTGCTTTAAAAATTATCTGCTTAATTATGTTTCTGGCTTAATTTGGTCCTCTGCCACAAAATTGACACAATTTTTATTTCTATACTATTTAATTTTTAGCAGATATCATATTCATCAATAAAACTCAATATTTACTCAAATTTTTTTTTAACATTAGTCTTATAGTGACCAATTGCTATTAAACATTTTCCATATAAACCTCGTATACCATTTAATGATTAAAAATTATATCACAACATTGCAGTTTAATAATTATATAAACTGATACTCACACATGTCTATCACTTTTGACAGGGAAAATTACTTAAATGGTCAAGTAAGAGCATAATGTAGCTATGGGATGTTGGCACCTCATTGATCGAATTTCGTAAAAATAATTATACCGTCTGAATGGTCACGTTTTGGTCACAAATGGTCAGTTGGTTTCAGCTTTTGGTCAGGTCTGGTTAATTTTTTATTAAGGGTTGAAAATTTTCAAGGACAAAAAAAGATGTTGGCACCTCATTGAACGAAATCTATAAAAAAAATGACTGCGTTCGATAGAGATTAAAACGCTGACAAATGGTCAGATATATTGAGAGTTTGGTCAGGTTGTTTTAGGGGTGAAAATAATTAATAAAGTTGCAATCACCTTAGCACGCAAGCGCAGTCCATTAAAAATTTTAAAAATACCAGGATTTCAGTACCTTGCCGCAATAAACATTTTAAAAATACTAGGAGAACAGTAGATTCCCGCGTTTTCCTAGTTCACTATGTTACAGCTAGTATTTCTGAAATATAATTATACCACCTGAAAGATCACAAATTAATCTCCAATGGTCAGATATTTCCAGAAATTGGTCAGTTCTAAGTAATTTTTTATTAATTATTGAAAATTTTTCAAGGACAGTCTGATATTGGCTTCTTATCCAAATAGTAAAATTTTTACAAGACACCAAGTCGTGCAGTGTTGCGCGATTTAAAATAAGTGAGGAATTGTAAGTTTTCACCCAGAAACATTCTTTAGATTCTAATCACAGCAAGCGGTTATAGTACAATTCGTTGATATCTAGACAGTGTAACAGTTGTTAGTGATAATACAAATTGTAATATATTTCTTTGTTTTGGATATTGGACGCGATTAATACTAATATATTCCAACGGGAATAACTTGGCTGATAGGTTTGGCAAATACGCATGCTAACACACATGTTCTCAAATTTACACCGTTGTCGCGTCTAAAGATAGTTTTTTTATCTCTCATTTTTTTTTGTAAAATATCAAATTTATGATTCTTAAACCCGATTTTTATGCAATCATTTTATTTATTCTTTTATTAGAAAAATGTAAAAAATATTACTTAGACGCACAATTTCACAACAGTTGTAATTAAGAAAATTGCGAAGAGTTACTCAAGATCCTTGAAATCAAGTGTCCTGCGAGATACTATGTTCTGATTCAAGTGTTCTGCGACTGTTTTCTACTTGGAATTTCAGTTGAAAATTCACATTAGCTAAGGTCTCCCTAGATTCTCTTACGTTAGGTTGTGCAGTTGTGATTCATATCATAACAGGCGTGTCTTAAGCCGGAATCAGATAGCTCGTGGAATGATGCTCTTCGCTTCGGCAAAGAGAAACAAAAAATCGATATTAGCGATAAGAAAAGAGACAACGGTTGGCACCCCACGTTACTGTGAAATTAGTAAATATTTACTTTTTGGTAAATGCAATCGACATATCCTAAACAGTAGTCCCATTCCAGTAGTCCAGTAGTAGGACCATTCCGATGATCGTTATCGAGGATTAATTCTGTTGTACGCCATCAGTGTTGGCATTAATTACTATTTAACTGGGAATAAGCCACAATTAAAGGTAAAAATACGTTTATTGACGTTTCAATTTCCACTTCGGAAATCGTTGAGAACGATTAATTTAAAATGCCACAAGAAAATAGCTTCAGAACAATATCAGTGTTAGTGGTAAAAATTTGATTCTTTTTCTTTTTTATATATAGACATGACTCTGTCTGTTTTTCAATGTGCCTCCAGTAAGTTGTCATTCCATCGTTTTCGTGGTCTTCCTACTGATCGTCTTCCTATTGGAGAACCGTCTCTTATCGTTTTTACTACTCTATTTGTTGTCATTTGGCTTATATGATCGTTAAAGTATACTCTTCTATTTTTTACCCAGTTTTTTATGTTCTCCACCTTGCACCTATGTAGTATATCTTTACTTCTAGTTCTGTCCCATAGTGTCTTACCATTAATGTTTTTAAGTGTTTTCATATCTGCTGTTTCTATCATCCTTTTTGTCCTCTCTGAAAAATTTTATCAATTTGGGAAATTTGTAAATTAATAAAAATTCCAACACAACTTCGTTGGACCACTCTATGGTAAAATTATGTCGGCAATAACCGTACCTCTCCTAACTGTCACCGTAGGTTTGGTAATGTGGTGCCACAGCTTCAGATTTTTTTAAACTGGATCGATTTAACGATAAACAACGGTATAGCATCCGCCAGCAATAAATAGACAGTTTTGCCCTATCGCTGGGTTCGTAAACCACAAATATTGAGAAAAAATACGGTACTGTATGTTCTGTTGGTTGTCTTCTTTATATTTTTGTCTTTTTCTATTACGTATTTTCTATTTTTCTTTGCCGATGGAGAACGCCACTTCACGTTTTGTGAGACCGCTCCTTTACAGAAGTCTGCTTGAAACTTTTAAATTTGTAACACTGGAACGGAGACGGAGAATGCAAGTATGTAATGCTGTTTGTATATGTTATTGTGAATAAAGTAAAATTAAAGATTATTTATTCTTCATTGACTGTAATCAGTTCTTGGTATCTAAGATTAGCTTGAGGTTAAGCCATAGAGGGCTCTTTTGTATTTGTGAGACAGATTGCTCGCCCATAAACAGCATGATGATGCATAATTCTAAAAATAGCAACATAGATATCTTCAACACCAACACCACAGCCATTATAAATCTAGCTATCTAAACCATCTTCGACCTCTATATAATAGTGTGTGTGTCTAGCATAGATATATGGATGTCTTTATGTATGTGTATATGTATATACCTATACACATAATATGTGTGAATCTGTACCTATATATATTTTTCTAAATATGTGTATCTAAAATTTCTACTTGTTTTTATTCTGTAAAATGAATTTGTTGTACAGTATATACAATTTTACTTTAAAATAAGTTTATTTGATTTGATTTCCACTTCGAACATCGTTCTTAAATATGTTTTCCCAAGTAGAAATAAACTTATTTTAAAGTACAATTTGGCTTATTCCCAACAAAAATAGTAAATTACATTCATATGCCAACAAGAAAATAGCTTCAAAACAATATTCTTATCATAATACTATAATAGGTATATGAGATCAAGGTCACGTTTTTGATAGCATGTACGTAAATATATTTAACAAACATTAAAATCATTAATTAATGTTAAAGTTGTATGTAAAATGAATAAAACAATAATGGAAGCCATCGAGATATACTATTATATAATATTTACTTAAAAATGTAATTTTAGTTTTAGTTTAGTTTTTAATCTTTAAGATTAAAGAAATATTGAAAGACGAGCAACGCTGTACGCACAGCTGATTTCAGCTCATCGTTCTCAACCTCATTTCGGAACACTACCCCTACCCTAATATCATCTGTGTAGTGTTCCGTAATGAAAATGGATAGACGCATGCGCATACTCTTTGATACTAAGATAGTAACAGCTGATATTTGGCTTTGTTGCATGTTTTTCAATATTTCTTTAAACCAAAATTAAATTGCTTAACATAAATTACATTTCTAAGTAAATATTTAAACATTATATAATAACATATCTCGTGGCTTCGATTAATGTTTTATTAATTTTACATACAACTTCAACATTTAATAATGATTTTAACGATTTTCGAAGTGGAATTCGAAATATTAAATAAACTTATTTTAAAGTGAATTGTGGCTTGTTCCCAACATAAATAGTAAACTATTTATCTATATTTTAGAACAGACGTATTTTAGAGAATAAAAAAAGTAGGAATTATAAAACATTCACGTATCTATACTAGACATACACACTATGATATAGAGGTCGAAGCAGGTAGAAAGCTAAATTTAATGGCTTTGGTGTTGGTGTTGATATCTATCTTGCTATTATTTTGAATTATATTGCACTCCCTTATAATGCTGTTTATGGGCGGCAATTTTTAACTGAAAATCCAAGTAGAAAATGTTAAAACGGTTGAGAAACCAGTTAGTTAAGATTCACTTTATTTTGTCCTAAAAGTGAATACAATAATTGACAGTTTACATTGTACAAATCTTAACTTCCTCTAAATGATATATTGTGCTTATATTTAAAATTTTTTAGTTAATATCAATATTTTAACTCCCCCATTTATGAATAAAACAAAATTTATAGGTTACCTATACCAAACAGTTTCAATAATCTATGCAATATTTTTAGCAATTAGACCTTTACCAGTCAACACGTTAGCTGGAATAACATCAGTAGGCATATATTTTACATTAATTATTGTGTCAGATATTAGGTCTTTCAAAAAAATGACATCATACATCAATATGCTTACTTCTTTTATGATAAATTGGATTTTCTGATAAATTTAATGCACTTTGATTGTCATTAAATAAAGTAATATATTCAGTTTTTTCAATTAAGTCACTTAGCAAACCCTCTAAGAAAAACAGCCTCTGAGAGGGCCGTATATTCCGCCTCGTAGTTTGCTTTGTACTTTGCCAAGATATTGTAGAGCTACAAAGCTTAAATACATATTCAGTAAAGGATTTTACGATCTAATGTATTGCTTGCCCAATTGTCATCTACAAAACCTTGCAATTCTGAATCATTTTTTTGAGTCAATCAGAGAATAATTAATAGTATCTAAAGTATCTTTTAAATACCTCAATACTCTTTTTGCACATTTCAAATAAGACTTAGTATATACATTGTTAAATTGGCTCAAGAAACTGACTGGAAATGATATATCTGTTCTGACCAAAACAGATAAATACATCAAACTACCAATTACCATCTGATAAGGAAACTTATAAAAAAATCTCTAATACAATTTTAATAGCATCAATTGTTAAAGATAATTTTGGTTCAATTGGAGTTTTAAGTCCTTTGGCATAACTCATATTAAATCTCTTTAACAACCGAATAATATAGTTTTTCTGATTCAAAGAAATATACCCTTTATTTGGATCAAAGTCTATTCGCATAAATAACCATTCCTTAATTCTATCAAAACCTTTAATAACAAATTTACTTTTTAGGTCATTTTTTTAGTCTACTTGTTTCACTTTGATGATTCGAAAACACACAAAAATCATTTATACTTCTACAACCGTAATTTTATTGTTTTCTCTTTTTTATAGATACAAGGCTCATGTTTTGATTTCTTATAATTAATATTTTCCAAACATTATTTACTTCATAATTCCAGATCCTTGAAGAGTGTTTAAGCCCATAGTCTTATTTAATTTTAAACATTTGTTACCTGCTAAATCAAAATCTTCTGGCGATTGCCTGTATATTTTCTATTTCAAATGACCATTTAGAAATGCTGTTTTAACATCTAAATGAGTAATATCCAAACCTAATTTTATAGAAAGTAAAAAAGCAACCTTAATGAAAAATGTCTTATTACTTGCGCCAAATTTTCTCAATAGTCTAATATATTCTCTTTCATTAATACTAGCTACTAGTCTTGCACGATATGTAATTTTATTTCGCTATTGTACTTAAACTTAAACTTTAACTTAAACACTAACTTATAGTACAAGGATCACTACATTCATAACGTATTTCATCAAATTCACATTTTTACATACATTTAAAATTAAGAGAATACATTGATAATAGTCACCACTCAAAAAGTAGCCGCAAATATGTTTAATTTGAGATTGATATAAGGTTGGCTGAGAAAAAATGGTCACACATTAATTACCAGCTGTTAATAACGCGAATTATCAAAAATAAAGTAAAATAAAGTAAAGTCGCAATGACACTGGTTTGACAAGTGATAATGTGTATATTATTTTATCTAACGACGCATGCTTTAAAATCTAACACAACTGACACTTTAAACTAGTAGCGTTGAGCGACTGGTGTTTTTTATTTCATATTTGATGCCACGCCTTTTTAACAACTGAAACCCTCATTTGTGAATTCAGTTTCTTTTAAGTATCCATTGAGAAGAGCGGCACTACACGCATGTTTTTCGGATGTTTTAACCTTCCGACATTCATTTTCATAGTAACCGGTTTATTTACAACGATAACGTCTAATTGTCTACAGATCTCTGTCTCTCTTGTTATTTATCTGTCATCACTTCTGTGATTTTCAAACTGTCTAATGTGATTGGTTCGGTTACTAGTACCACTTGTAAACTCACTTACCAACATCACTTTCCATAAATTAATTACTATTTAACTGGGATTAAGCCACAATTAAAGATAAAAATACGTTTATTGACGTTTCAATTTCCACTTCGGAAATCACATACCTAATAAAAAAATTTAGATTTATGAAGTGGAAATTGAAACGTCAATAAACGTATTTTTATCTTTAATTGTGGCTTATTCCCAGTTAAATGCTAATTAATTTAAAATGCCACAAGAAAATAGCTACAGAACAATATCACTTTCCATGTCCAATACTTTTGTTTTGATTGAATCGATAGAAATAACAATCTCAACAACTTTTTTTAAAGCGTCCCAAATTTCTTTAGCGGTTTTTGCTTGTTTTATATGTATATATAACGATGGATCAAGCAAAATATCGGCTTTAGATGTTTCTTGTTTATCTACTTCGGTTACAGTTCCATCCAAACACATGGACAAACCTTCTAGAACAAAATAATTTTGCACTGCAAAACCCAATCAGTGTAATTTTCGCGGCCTCATAACTTTGGCACCGTAGACATGTAATTCACTGCTATTGTGAACCTTAACATTTACTATAATAAGTATAGTATAGTATACAATGGTTATCTATTTACCAACGGAAAAAATGGTCTGAGTCACTATAACCTGTTTAAAACTTACAAATGAAACGAACCAGTTGAGTATACGGTTAAGAATACTTTATTTTGTTCCAAAAGTGAATACAACTGACAGTTTATATTGTACCAATAACTTCCTGTAAATGACATATGGCGCTAATATTTAAATTTTGTTTACTTCATATCAATATTTTAACAGAAAACAGTCACAGAATACTTGAGTCAGAACACAGTATGTCTCAAAAATACTTGAGAATTTCCAGAATCTTTAATGACTCTTAGCAATTTTCTTAATTACAACTGCTATGAATTTGTGCGTCTAAGTAATATTTTTTTACATTTATTCTAATAAAAGAATAAGTAAAATGACTGCATAAAAATCAGATCAGATTTAAGAATTATAAATTGGATATTCTACAAAAATATAACAATGATATTAGACGAGAAAAACTAATTTTTAGAAGCGACAACGGTGTATATTTGAGAGCATGTGTATTAAGATCCATATTTGCCAAACCTATCAGCGAAGTTAATCTCGTTCGAATATATTTGTATTAATCGCGTCCCAATATCCAAAACAAAGAAATATATTACAATTCCTAGTATCATTAACAACTGTTACACTATCTAGATATCAACAAGTTTTACTATAACCGCTTCCTATGATTAAAATTTAAAGAATGTGTCTGGTTGAAAACTTACAATTCATCAAATATTCAAAATCGCGCAACACTGTAAGACTTGGTGTCTTGTAAAAATGTTAAGATTTAGATGTGAAACTAACATCAATTGTCCTTGAAACTTTTTCAATAATTAATAAAAAATTAATTAGAACTGACCAATTTCTGGTTATATCTGACCATTGGAGATTAATTTGTGATCTTTCAGGTGGTATAATTATATTTCAGAAATACTAGCTGTAACATAGTGATTTAGGGAAACGCGGGAACCTACTGTTCTCCTAGTATTTTTAAAATGTTTATTGCGGCAAGGCACTGCAATCCTGGTATTTTTAAAATTTTTAATGGACTGCGCTTGCGTGCTAAGGTGATTGCAACTTTATTAATTATTTTCACCCCTAAAACAACCTGACCAAACTCTCAATATAGCTGACCATTTGTTAGCGTTTTAATCTCTATCGAATGCAGTCATTTTTTTTATAGATTTCGTTCAATGAGGTGCCAACATCTTTTTTTGTCCTTGAAAATTTTCAACCCTTAATAAAAAATTAACCAGACCTGACCAAAAACTGAAACCAACTGACCATTTGTGACCAAAACGTGACCATTCAGACGGTATAATTATTTTTACGAAATTCGATCAATGAGGTGCCAACATCCCATAGCTGCATAATGTGGGCTTTCAGTCAATTGTAGGTTGTCTATACTAGTTCATGATGCATGAAAATTGCAATTTTTCTGAACTGAGAATTATGTT
The DNA here is from genome assembly GCA_918026665.1 of Diabrotica balteata. NCBI lineage: Eukaryota > Metazoa > Arthropoda > Insecta > Coleoptera > Chrysomelidae > Diabrotica > Diabrotica balteata. The sequence continues at coordinate 82,622,244 of OU898276.1, forward strand.
TTGAAGGAATTATGCTTATTATGGTTATTCGTTCGCGATATTTTGCCTCAGGGTTATTGTATCATGTAGTGCTTGAACGATTTGATAGAACGACATTATACAACTACGCGGGACAATATAATAATTGTTAATGGCCGGTCACACATTCTGGCCTTAACGCCTACATAAATTCAAGACGTATGTAAAAATCCAAGTACAGTTTCCATATCCTGATAAAAAAATTAACAATCAAATGTAATTTCGGCCAAGAACTCAAAAATAGTTATCAAGTTATCACTTTTTTAGTTTTACAAGATTATAAGTCTTTTTATGCCTTTTAATATAAAATTCAATATCAGAAAATGGATTTTAAGGCACAACATCGTAGGAAAAAATAACAAAGCAATAGGTACAAAATAATATAAAGCAACAACTGAAAAACTCCGCTTCGTTTTGTTGCGTTAATCGAGTAGCTTGACAGAGCTGTCACCGGTCTTAAGCCCGGATACGGAGAGGTTTACAGCTAGGTTAGCCCCCTCTTGATATATTTTCAAACCATACAGCTCATAGAAACAGGATTATGTCTCGGAACAGAAATGATTTCATTACGAAGACTAATGTGAGAAAGAGGACAACGAATTTATGAAAAACGAGAAATATACTTCACACCGGTACTTGGAACGTAAAGTTTCTCAACACAAGAGAGCAGGAAATTACAAAAGACCTTGTAGAAAACAATATAAACATATAGACAACCAGAGCCAAAGTAGGAGTTGCCTTGTTTGTACACAGAAAATTTTTACACCAATTACAAGAATGTAAATACACTTCCGAAAGAATAGTAAGTTTAAAAGTTAAACTGGATCTAAATCCTCTGAACGTAATAGCAGTCTATGCATCAGAAAACATCAAAGATACCACTACAAGTGAAAACTTTTACGAGCACCTCCAGACTGTTGTAATCAACAAGACCACAAAAGATGAATATATTATCATTGTAGGTGATTTTAATGCTTTTGTTTGCAATGATATATTTTCAGGAATAAAACAGCAATATAATAAAAATATCAGAAATAAAAACGGATACCTTTCTGTCGCACCTCTGCAGTCTAAACGAAATACGTATTAATAATACAAAGGTTAGTGCTCTTACATCAAATATGGAATGTAAGAGTACTAACATCAGTAACAATGTGATAACAAAACACGAGAATACACCACAAAGATAAAAGTCGAAAGTTTACAGAATGACTCCACAAGATATCTATTCCAAAAAAGAATAACTAAAAAAAGCAGAAACACATACGTTAGAGAAAGTGATGGAGTCGAAGAAAGTTGTGCAAAACTTAAGTCAAATATGTTAGCCTCGGCCAAGGAAGTTCTTGGTGAAACCATATAAATAAAAATAAACCATTCTCAAGACAATGAACACCATAGTTCTGTACAGAAGTGGAGGAAAAATGTAAAGAAAAAAAAGCTTTCCTGAAATACTGAAATACTGTTAAATAATGTTAACCAAAACACAATAGGCATACCAAAAGAATTACTAAAGTATTATGAAACAGTAATGACAAAACAATTAACAACAATATTTAATCAATTTATAAAATACACTAAAATACCGGAAGAATGGACAACTATTCAAAAAAGAAGATAAAAACAGCCAGAAAATTACAGAGGTATAAACTAATTAAATACTACCCTAAAACTTACAAATAAATCTGGTCTGACAGACCAGCATTTCTGTGTCTGATTTACCCAAAGAGAGCGTTTCACAGAGTAAGACTTAAAGATGTAATCCATCTTCTTTATAATAAAGAAGTTGTTCTAAATATTATAAAAACTATCGCGAAATTATCTCCAAACAACAAAATAGAAGTCAGAATATATGGAAAACTTACAGAATCTATAGAAATAGGAAGCGGACTAAGATAAGGGGACTCATTGAGCCCCATGCTCTTTAATTAAATGGGAAACAAAGAAATAAAAATGCTCTGTTATGCAAACGACGCAATATTGATAGCAAAAGATGAAGATGGTCTGCAAAGACTGGTCCCAAGATTTAACATAAGAGCAAAAGAATTTAATATGACAATCTCGTCTCAGAAAACTAAAACAATAGTAGTCAGCAAAGAACCAACCAGATGTAAAATAGAAATTGATGGCATCAGTATTGAACAAGTAAGGGACATAAAATACCTGAGAATTACACTGTCGAGCTATGGAAACCTGGACAAAGAAGTGAGAGATCAAGTACAAAAAGCAGATAGACTGGCAGGATGCCTTAATAACACTATATGGCGAAACAAACACTTTACCACTGAGATGAAGTCAAACATTTATAAAACCGGTATGCTATAAAAAAGAGCAGAATGGAGGAAACCCGTGTCGTCAAAATAGCAAGAGATAAGTCACCAATCGGCAAAAGAAGTATCGAACGACCGCGCAAAAGATGGAGTAACAACCTTCCATAGAAGTATTAGAAGTATTATTATTTACTAATAAACAAGCAGAATTGCTTATAAAGAGGAAGAAAAAGAAGAAGGAAAACAAGTAAGAAACCAATGCAAGTTTCAAAAAAAAAAACGGAAAATCGTTGTCTAAAAACTTAATGGAGATTTAATAAAATATAAAAATTAAAAGCAATTAATTCGAGCACTGGACAAAACTAATCTAATTTTTAATTTTTTTAAATTATATTTTAATTTATTTACTTATTCTAAATATGCCTAAAAAACTAAAAGTTCCCGAATAACGGATAGTTATTTACCGACTATATTCAAGAATAATTAAATTGTATTGTACTTTCAATACTGAAAAGATCTTAAAAAATACTAAAATAGAAAACGAATACCAGAACAGTGAAGATAACTCGGTTTTCGAAATGAAAAATCAAACATGAAAACTAACATAAAATAACTTAAATACCAGAATCAGAACTTGACATATAACCAAAAAACCTTATCTTTTACTTATTAATATAAAAACAAGCATAAGAGGTCTCTCTAAATAAGCCGTTAAAGGTTTTAGAAAGCAACAATACCATTGAATTCATAAAGGTTAGTTAGCAATTTTGCATCTACTTATTGACTTAAACAAAAAAAAACAATACCATTGAATTCATAAAAGTAGCAATTTTGCATCTACTAATTGACTCACACAAGAATATTTTTCAATTATTCTATGTAGAAATTATCTAGAATAGTTTCCATTGAATAAATCGGAACAAAGACGTAGCGCGTGGGGATTGTAGCCTAAGGAAATAACCTATACACCACCTAACTTTTTTGAAGATTTAATAGTTGTATCATAAGATTAGGACGACTTGTAGTCTTTTTTAGTAGTAGTAGTTGTAGTTGATCGTTATTCTATCACTCTATCATCGTTAAGGTTGATGGAAAAATACGACAAAATGGCAATTGAGGTAAATCTGAAAAAAAAAATACTGACTAAGTATTATCTTGTTACTAAGTTATGTATAATCTTGAATCACCGCACATACTATAAAAAAATATAAATTTAAAGTCTTATATAACGGAATCCTGAGCAATTAAAAACCAAAATACGTAAGAAAGAGTAGCCAGATCATTATTTAATAGCTTACTTTAAGATAGAAACCATCATCATCAGTTGGAACTACAGCCCTTCGTGACCTACGCTTGCCTCAAAACAATTTTTTATATTTCCTTATCGAGTGTCTGTCTTCTTGATTCCCTTACTCCAGTCTCCCTTAAATCGTCCTGCACATCGACCGGAATTTGGTTCGCCCTCTTCTTCTTCCGACTGGCCTACTTAGAATTATTGTTATTTAAGCAGGATCACTTTCATTTATCCGCAACTTGGTCCACTCATCTTAGATGGTTTATTTTGGTATTCTTTACAATATTTGCATCACCAAAAAGTATATAGAGTCAGTAGCAAAATTCTTCCACTGTTTCTATAGTTTCGTATTGCAATTTGAATTTATTTTATTGCATTCTTGATACAACCGGCATATATTTAATTTTCTGGGTATTATTCAGAAGTCCGATATTTTTTGCGGCCTTTTTAATACGGCGTTTGAGATAGAAATGTTAACTGAGCTAATAAGAAGTATGCAACTAAGTAAGAATCTACACAAAACACAAGTACACAGAAACAAAGATGGAGATTTATAAGAAACCAACTAAAAGAAATCAGAAGACAGAATTGAAGGAATACAATAACATATCAGCAAACGAATGGGAAAGATGGGAATGGGAACTGTTTGAAGGAAAGGAAAATAATAGTCAATCAATAACGTACCTGAAATAAGACACGCAATAGAAATCAATTGTCAGGAAGTAGAGAAAGCCATAAATTCACTCAAAAATAGAAAGTCACCAGGACCATTGACTGATTTGTGACCCTCCAAATATAAAACTTGGATAGACCCTACTCTTCCTGGCCTGTTAAGGCATACGACCGTAAGCGACTCCACTGCTTCTACTAGTCCGACACGAAATGAAGGTGGCATGATGCCGAAACATCGTGGGGCTCCACCTTCCCCGTAGTACCTATGTTGCGAGTACGTCACCCAAAAAGATGACACAGGCGGAAGAATTCCAGCTCGCACGTAGACAGGTTGCCGCTGAGGATCATTCCTCTACCACTCTTAAATAATGCAGATGGGTACGTGCCGAGACACCGACACCAGTCTCGGTGGTGTAAGGCCGTGAGAGATATATACCCCACCTGTCTCTTGTGAAATGAAAGTAGAGTGGTCCCACGAGAGACTCGTCTCGGATACTAGGAGTGTAAACCGGTGATCAAGATGCCTAAGCCTGCCGAGTGCGTTTCTAAAAACCAGACACCTCAAACGACGGCTCTCCCACCTCTCATTACCTTCCCATTAGTCGCCTCTTACGACAGGCAGGGTCTTCTTGCCTCGGCCGTATTCTTATCTCCGCGAGCCGAAGGGAGAGTCACCAGGACCAGACGGAATAACCAACGAGTTTTTAAAACACGGAGGAGAAAGTATAACCCCAGAGATGACAAATCTTATACAAAAACTAATATTGCACTGCAAGATACCAGACGCATGGAGAAACAGCATAATGATACCAATGTTCAAGAAAGGAGATAAAGGAGATACAAAATCAATAAACTATAGTTGAGCCGCTGAAAAGATGGAATGATCACGTGAATGGCACGCACTCCTAAATATTCCTCTCCCTATGTTATCACTTTTCCCACGTTTACACCGTTCTACAAAAACGGACTAACACTCTTGCTTTAATACATTTACACCGTTTTTTACAGATTATTAAACGTAACACACAATTAATTAAATCGTTAATAAACCTAACTCAGACAATAATTAATACAAATTAATATACGTACGCGTAAACTCTACAAACAATTTTTAACACTGCCAACAAAATTCACCAGCCAGCGGAAGTAAAACACAAATTAATAATGACGGTGTAAACAGTCTCTCAGAAGATCAAGTTTCGACCGCCTTACGATGCTTGCAGTGACTGATCATAATCTGATCATGCGACCTTGGAATCCATCTTTTAAGCGGCCAGGGTATAACAACTTTATTAGATAAACAACAAGGATTCAGATCCGAAAGACTAAAAAATCACAGAAAAGGGCATCGAGTACAATAAACCAGCATATCTATGTTTTATAGACCTGACAAAGGCTTTCGATCGCATCCTAGTCGAAGACGTCTTACACCTACTGTATGAAAGAAACATACCAATCAATATTATACAAATCGAAAACATCTACTTCCACAATCGAATATAGGCAAAGATAAATGGAAAACTAACACAGTGTATATCAGTACAAATCGGATTTGGATAGGGTGACTCGTTAAGCCCACTTCTCTTTAGTATAATAATGGACGAAATAATACAAGCAGTACCTAAAGGTCATGGTTACTGAATGGGGAACAAAGAAATCTAAATATTATGTTATGCAGACAACGCCGCATTATTCGCCGAGACAGAAGACGATCTCCAGATCTTCAATATAACAGCCAAGAAATACAATATGATAATATCAGCAAAAAAAAACCAAATATATGACATCTAAATACCCACTACGATGTAAAATCGAAATTGATGGAAAAATACTAAAGCAGGAAGCAAAGTTTAGATATATGTGAATAGGTATAACTAGTTATGGAGATGTTGAAAAAGAAGTACAACAACAAAGCTTAATGCAATTAAAGCGGCGGGATATCTGAATGACACAATCTGAAAGAACAAATTCTTAAGACAAGACACAAAAACAAGAATCTATAAAGCAGCAATTAGACCTATATTAACATACAACGAATATCAGAGAAAAGTCTGTTGCATAGGGAGAGAATAAGTAACCAAATGGACGAAGAAGTATTGGCAGACCAAAAAAAAAGACGGTGCGATAATTTAAACAATTTAGGAGGCTAACATTGAAGAAGAAACAAGGTTTAAAGCCTGCATATAAAAAGAAAGAAAAAGAAGAAGAAAATATTTAGTTTGTGAGATAGCGTCATATACTAGAATAGACTAAAAAATTGAATAAATTCAAAAAATTAAGTAGCTTTTTAAAATCAATTTTTTTTAATGCTTTTACTTGTAAATTTGGTGACTTTAATACCGAATCTATAAAAGTTTTTGCAATCCGATTTCTAAAAGAGCGATATCAAAAATTAAAATCAATTTCTTATAAAGAACATGAGGTTTGATATGCGAGAGGGCGAGCCAAATAATCTAAAGAAATCAAAGAAATCTAATTTGAGACTATTCAACGAGATAACATTTTTAAGAGGTGAAACCCTTTAAAATAAATACAACTGTATATAGGAATCTATTATAGAATCTAGCGTTATATAATCGTAGTTTTTCTTGAACAATTTTAAACCAAGTTTATTTTATTCTCAGAGATGACAAAATCATAGGTTTGCACAATGTGTAGACTATATACCCTTTCATCGAAGGCCATCACACACACACACACACATTATTTTATTAAAACGATATCGTGACCAGAGATATTTATGTTTTATCATCTGTTTGTGTACGTTTCATGGAAAAGAGGAACAATACGTCGCCGATGTCCAACATGTGTTTACGTGAGCTTCGGTAGAAAAAATTATAGGACTGTGCAGGTATTGGCGAATGGCATTGTATTGTAAACCTAATTTATAATTCTTTTTCAAGATTGCATTTCCTCGTAGTAGAGGTCAACGTTATGCAGTAAAAGAAGAGATTTTATCACTTTTATCATATTCAGACTAAAAAAAAGTTTTAAAACGAAGACTTGTTTCATGTAGTTAAGTTAATTTCGTAAATAAACTCATCTAGCTCTAAAGATACGGTAGATTAATAATCAACTACCTTTAATCGTGATGAAATTTTTGTAAGAAAAGATACTTTAAAATCAAAAACATGTGGTATACAAATTGCTATATGTAAAAATTTTATTTTTATTTCTTCTTCTGCTTTGCGTACCTTATGAAGTCAAGTTGCCGATCAACAGGCAAAATAATATCTGTCCTAAGCTAGTCTAAACAGTTGATCTGCTCTCTTTATCCCGGTTGATTACCTGATATTTTTAATCACGAGGATTGCTTTCTAAAAACTGCCCTTTATCCACTGATTTTTAACATCATAATCAGTTGAAGAAAGGTATAGCAACTATAACAACACATTATTTTGTCGTTTGTTTGCATAGCCGTGCACGGTACTTAAAGTTTTTGTTTATATAACCACATACCAAAAGCATATAAAAGATTAATAGTAGATACTCTCAAGCATTCTCTAAGAATTGTGACATGCTAGCAACAATGCCATTTATTTCGCCGGTTATTGGGTGGAGAAAATTAAAACACTTGGATCCAGATACAAAAGAAATGGCGTCACATCATCAAAGGTAAGAAAAACACTTCTAACTACAATAAGAACATTAAGTTACTTTATGAGATTCTTAGAAAAAATTACTGTCCTAAGATTCTTCTGAACAAATTGCCCTTCCAAGAAATGCCAACGGCTAGAACACACCAAAGACAAGCATTATAAGGAGAACCAGTAGAACTTTTCTATGGGAGATTGCCTTACATCGGAGTTTTATCACTACAGATGACAAACGTTTAGACAGTTTCACATAGTGATAGCAAATTCAGGGTACAAAAGATAAGGGGCATACTTCACTCACCTGACAGAAACTGTTAAAAAACTGGATAACTTCAATGTAGTGTATTCTATTCCATGTGGTTCTTGTTCGGAAATGTATGTCGGCCAAACCAGTAAGAAACTATCAAAAATAATAGCTTTGCACAAGAGTAATGTTGGGAGGAAGCCTAAAAGTACAGCTTTCAGCCAACATAAGTATTAAGAATACTAAACACATTGCCAACTATGAAAATGTGAAAGTACTAAAAATGGTTGACAACCAATTCAAGACAAAATTTCATAGAAATATACATCTATAACTGTAGCTCTTCTGTGAACTGTAAGAATGGTGTGGAAAACTTAAGTTGTATTTATTCATTTTTGCTTCAACTAGACTTGACAAGACATAACTGACTGGAATATGGAGGAAACTTATCATAACATACATAGATGACCTACCTGCATTTGAGAGCAGATTTCATGTCCCGGCTGATGATAATTCTTTAAAAGTTTTGTTTCTAACTGGTAGTTTCTTTTTATTACATGAAGTGCAGATAAAAATATAACCGTGTTACATACGACATTCCACCGCTTGTACTAAATAAGTTTGCCATTTAGGTACTGATGAAGGTGACAGCCTATCGCCGAAAATGTCACATTTTGGATAAAGTTCTTCTTCACCAAACTGACTTATACCATCTTTAGCCAATCCTTGACTTGCCGCTTTCCCGAAAGTTACCTACCAAAGAAATATATATATATATATATATATATATATATATATATATATATATAATATATATATATATATATATATATATATATATATATATATATATATTGTTGTACTTTTGAATGTCCATTAGCAATAAAAAACCGATATACAAATTTTATTACTTAAATAAAAATTAAAATTATTGATATTTCATAAAGACACGGGCATATGAATTTTCAAACATCCTGTATAAGACAAAATATGTATTTTAAGTTGTTCAAAGAATTGTTCATTAGGCCTCAGAGACAAGACTTTCAAATATTATCGATAAGAAATTTAAATAAGTCGGTTATTGTGGAATGGATTTACCCGGAATAAAAGTGTATATAGACAGTGTTTAAACAATAGACCGGGATTTGCGGTGGTTTTTCTCCCCGAAAGATTATATCGGTAAAAGTTTATTAACAAAAGACATTGAATTGAGAAACAGGTATCGTTTGTAGCTATTAGTAAAAAATATTTGTAAAGCAGATAGATTTAGTTAGAATAATTAAAGAATGTTGTTTTCTGGAATTACCCGAATGACGTTTTATAGAGAGAGTTGGTTGGTAACAATATACGTCACAGAGGTGGATGATTTTTATTGGTAAATTTTTGAATGCAAGGAGGTAGTGGTTTTGCCTATGAGATAGGAGAGAGGAAGAGAGTTAGTGAGTTTTCGTCGCCCAAGAAGGAAGGAGCTTTGTGGTTTGTGTTTTTTTGAAGTCCCGAAGACGTAATTTACCGGTTGTGTTTATTTGCTGTGTAAAAGCTGATCAGTGTGAGGAACGGGGTACAGAGCGATAGAAAAACCAAAGGGTATAAGAATATTAATATCAGACGAAGCCGGAAACATTTGAAGTTATAAACAGGCGCGGAGATTGGCTCAAAAGGAGGCTGCATAGAATTACACGAGTCGTTGGGTTGCAGATACAAGGACAGATAGGAGAAAGGTGTACGTCATCTGGACCACAATAGAAGCAGAAGCAGAGAAAGGTTTTTCTTTATGGCGTGGCTATAGAATTGCAACGGCAGAGAACGAAAGGTCAGTCAATTTGCATTAGAGCAGGAGTATGGTTTTCATTTATTAATTAAATAAATTGAATAAATAATAGAGACAGTTAATTTTGCGATCATTTAAAGAAAAAAAATTATAAAGAGAGCTTAGTTATAACACATATTAAAAATCAATGTAAAATAACATTTGGGTCCATGATAGAAAACAACTTCTCATATATTTAAAGTATTATATTGCAAATATTACAGGATTGATTGTTATATAAAATTTCATTAAAATAAAGGACATCTCACATATAGTTCAGTTGAAATTCTGTGTATTTTATTCAGGTCATATTACCTATCCCAATTAGGAAGCCAATTGGAAAATATTTTGAATCCACGATCAAAGGTAAATAGTACAAGTTAAATAGCCTGAGATTGTAATTAATTAATGCTGATTTATTGTGATTAATTGGAGATTAGATCATTTAATAAATATAGACAGGATCTTGTCTAAATAAGCAATAGAATACAATTTAAATAGCATAACAATATATATATATATATATATATATATATATATATATATATTGTTTAATAATTGTTGTAAACCTATGTTGTTACTTTACTATTGAATATAAACAAATGCATAATTTTTTTTTATGGTAAACATTATTTGATAAAAATAAAATAAATGTCTTTCGGCTAAAAGAAAACAAGACAAATAAACTGTAAAAATATGTAATAATTACTGTTCTTCAAGAGCACTAAAATTCCAAGTAGCCACATCCCCTACGGCGATTGAAAGCTTTGTTTCTCAAGGACTACAGCGTATGTTTTTATTTTAACCTAGGGTAATTTTTAAGGTAACTTTTTTTTCAACTTGTATGAGAACGTTAAACAAGAATTCATTTTTGCTCGTACAAAACATTTAATTATTTCTCAATTTAGAACCACTACATTACATTACATTAGAACCACTACATTAGTGCTGCCTCTATATTATGGAGATATCTATAAAATGCGTATATGCATATTTTATATCTAAATGTCTTTTCTTCAGTAGGAGTTGGTAATGAGGTTCAATCTAAAATGTCCCAAGAAAAAGTGATATCTTCCTTCTATCTCAGTTCCTGGAAGTGTAGCCTGAGCTGTAGAAAGAGAACATGGAAAAAGAAATACCATTGTCGATTTCAATATCAAGGAAAATAACAAGCGAAACTTGTGAGAGGATCATAAGTCAGATGAAGTTAATATAAATCACAAAGCTCTACTTCATATCTTGAGAATCTTCAGAAAATGTTTCGTATATGACTTGATGAACATAAGTCATTTTTTATCTAAAAGTAAGCTTGATTTTAGCTGTACAAACATCTTCTCCTTCTTGTAGTGCCTATTAATTTCAGATGTTATCGACTATTATGGCAATCTGTATTTTACACACTGCTTCTCTAAAAAAATATGGTTGTTGTTGAACCACGTACGTAGATCTTTTAGCCAGGTGATCCTTCGCCTTCCTGGTCCTCGTTCGTTTTTCATTAACGTTTTATTTTAAATTTAATTGCAGCAACTCATATTTTTCTCTTTTCCTCATGATGTGTGACCGAGGTATTCGATTTTGGCTGTTTTTATTGCGATGAACAACTCTTCGCTTTTTTGCATTTTTAACAAAATGTCCTGATTAGTAACGTATCGTGGTCGATTAGTAACAGGTTGCGTCTGTAAGAGTCCACGACTAAACTCCTTACAGCAGTTTAGAAAAGATATAACATCGTAGTACCCTGACTTGAATGTGTACTGATAAATCATGACTTTTGAATAGTTTAGCCATTTTTTAAAGTGCAGATCTTGCTTTTTCAATCCTACATTCGATTTCTAGGGAATGGTCCCAGTTTTCATTGATATTAGTACCAAGGTAGGTGTATGTTTTTACTCTTTCTATTGGTTAACCATTTACACAGATTTTTCCAATTTGCTGTTTCTTTTTAGAGATCATCATACATTTTGTTTTCTTAATAGTTAGTAAAAGTCCATATTTCTGACTTATTTCTGTGATTCTATTTATTAACTTTTATAGGACTTCAAAATTGTTAGCGAATACTACCATGTCATTCACGTATCTGACGTTATTGATACATTCTGCATTAATTAGAATTCCGGCTTCAACATCCTCTATTGCTTCTTAAAAGATTTCCTCAGAGTATATGTTAAACAGCATGGGTTATAGTATATATCCCTATTTGATTCAACGTTTGATTTTAATATCATCGGATTCTCTTGCCTCTGTACGGATAGACGATGTTTGATTTTAGTAAAGATTGCTAATAATTCGAAGATCACAGGTGTTTATTCCAATATTTGTTAATATTTTCATCAGCTTGTCGTGCTTGACTGTATCGATCGCTTTATAGTAAGCAATTAAGCATGTATAAATATTGCAACTCACATCTCTACATCGTTGAAATAGCACTTGTATGCTAACGAGAGCCTCTCTTGTACCCACTGAGTTCCGAAAACCAAACTGTGACCGGCTGATTTTTTCTTCGCATAGTCTATAATATATTCTTTAATGTATGAGTTTTATAAATAACTTTAAAATATGGCTCATTAAGCTGATGGTCCGGGAATCAATGTCGGAAACAGATTTGTTTTTTTTTTTGGTAGAGCAATAAACGTTGACTTCAAACATGATCTTTATCACTCCGTTTAAATATATGTCATTGAATATTTTTGTTAGTCGTTGAGTACCGTCAGTATTAATAACTTTATAAGTTTATGTAGGAACATAATGTACGAAAACTGTGAAAAAAAACTGAAACCAAAACTTAATAGTTATATGATAAATTAAAGAATAGTACATTTGGCTTAAATTTATAATATGAGTAATTTTTTTTACATAAGCAGAATTAAGAATCTGACACATTTTCAAAAATGTCCTCTTAGAATAATTATTTTAAAACTTTAGCACCAGAGAAATTTACTTCTTGGTTCAAGGTGATAGTAAACCAAGTCACAAGATAGCTTGGATTCAATTGTTTTAATTTTGTTTGAATTCAAACGACCTTCAAAAGTGCGGCCAATCTGAAAATAACTACATTTAGCATAAGATAAGTAATAAACCACAATTATTTGTTCTTGTGTAGATAGAGGAAGAGGGTCAAACTTCTTTAGCTTATAAATAAAGGTAAAATCGAGGAACACAGAGCAACTAGAAGAAGGCGAATATCATGGCTAAAAAACATTCGCGATTTAAGGAATACGCAGGGACGAATAAAAATATTTGGGCTAGCTAAAAACCGAGAACAACTAGCAAATGTAATCGCTACTGTTAGTGAAACTTGATAATGCACCGAAAGAAAAAGAGAGATAGGAGTTAGTAGGTATATTAGAAAATAAGTTTCTGTCAGTTGGAGTTTTTTATGGTTAACTGGAAAATTATTTATCACTTTAATGAGTTAATCAAGAAATGGTGGGGAATAAGGCAAGGGTGTGCGGTAACCTACTAAACAGTACTGTAACATTAAATCTAACCTATTTCCCACCTAATCAATCAATACTTTAATTAGGGTAGCTCTCTAAAAATAAGGATTTCAAGAATTTATTTATTTTTAATTAAAATATAATATGTTTTATGTGACAACAGTTATAATCGACGTTAAATATTTCCTCGAATATATCGAATAATGTCAACCTATGTAACCTAAAACTTGGGATACAGACTAGATATATTTGAATTTTTTGGAAAATAGGAATGGAAATTAATAGTACAGTTAGATTCTATTGGTTGTACTAATAGTGTATAATAGGTTGCCTCCTATTTATTATTCAACCTACATATAACAAGCATATCTAAGAAGACAACAACTTCTAACAAGCATAGAAAACTATGCAAAGTTTTCTTCTAAATCACTTTTAAATTACATAATCACAATAAACTTTTTTCTTGATAATCTTAACAATTACTTTACTACAATAGATTTATGATAGCTAAAATTAATTAGAATGTATAAAATATAGCAACTATCGGGTATAGCTTCGGTTATAAGCGTCTAAACGTCTACTTTTAAATGCATTTAAAATTCTTCTTGTTAAATAATTTGTTTATGAATATATATATATATATATATATATATATATATATATATATATATATATTAATGTGATATTCAAAGTCTTAGTGCGCCAAGCAATTAATTAGCTAATTAATTAATTAAAATTATTTAAATGATATGATTTTGATTCTATCACACTTTTTAATTCTCTTATCTCAGGGTTATATTCGTGCTTCAATATCTATGCTTTACATGTGAAAGGTAAGGTCCAAAGAATACCGGAATAATAAAAAACATATATGGTCTAACATTATATATTGAAATAAAAATAATAAAATAAAATTCACACTCAAATGTTTTCAATAAACAATATCTCATATAATGATTCTCAAAATTTTGTTCTACATACGTGAACCTTCAAAATTAATGGTACATCAATATTAGTTAAAATCTCAAAATCCCAATTATTATTCTGAATCTCCTAATCAAAATATTTATATCTTTTCTAAAGTAATTGTAAAAATTGTGTAATCAATGAAAGAAAAAACTGTCGAAAAACAAAACAATCTCTCTCTGATGATGAGTGGTCCAAATCCTTGTTCCTTGTAGCCTATACTATCTATTCTTAGCAGCTACCTAGGTAATCAGCAATCTTACAACAAGTTGTTGCAAGTTTATCGTCCTTAATGATCTCCTTCAAATACACGAATCGTTCAAGTTATGCTAGCCTCTTCTCCTCTCGATAAACTGAATCTCTCGTTGGCCTGAGTGAAAAATGACTCTTGGAATATCTTCTCTTTACGATAAACTGAATCTCTCGTTGGCCTGAACAGTGACTCTTGGAATACAAGTAGAAAAATATGACTTACAATCTTTTACTGGATCAACTTCTGTCAGATACACTAACTACACCAAAACTCACAAACTTTCACTGCTACTGCTTCCTACCTCTGGGAAACTACCCGAGAACAACGGCCGTTCGCCTTGCACCCTTAGAAACCAACTGACTATCTTTTTTCCTTCAAAAACCCACTAAAGTCTAATTATCAAACCAACCATCCAACCTTTTTCACTCTCATCCAATCAAAACGCGTCATACATCTCCCATTTCTTCATTTCGATAACACAAACAAATTTTTACCTACAATTATAAAATTTCCTAAAACTTATTTACAAAATAATCTTTGTCTACCAATTCTTATGAACTAACAAAAACATATCTTTCTAAAATCTATTCTATTGTCCTAATTACTGCACAAATTTATTTGGAAAACCCGTTTCCATTGTCTAGGATTTCACTTTAGCGTCACTCAAATATATTTTAACAAAGAAAATAATTTATGCATATCTTACGTTTTGTTCAATATAGGTAATCCAAAGATAAAAGACTTTCATTCTTCGAAATGTTTGTTGTTTATTATTCTACTTATCTGAATTATTTTAATTTTTTGAACTTTGAAAGATTTTAAGCAAACCAATATTTTTCTCGATTTTACATATCATAACAATATATATAAGCCGTAAGATCAAACATCTACCATGTCGTGTCTATTGTCTTTTGTGCAAATACAATTAATTCTATATAATTTAATTTGATTTAAAAGCATTAACTAGTATTTAAAATGTTTTCTTAAGAATATTCAATAATAAATTAAATTAATTATTTGACGTCCCAAACATTTCATTATATTGAAGAACGCACCTTAACGGTATATTACTTATCTCTGGCACTTGATAGTAAGACCTTTGTACCACACAATGTCTAAATTTCACAAACTTTGGCAATAAAATTGAAAGTAGCATGCCGACTAATATATGTCAATTTCAGAACGCCTATTAACTGTGCAGCAGTTTATCAATACTACCTTTTAAAATGGTGAAGAGCATTTATCCAAAACCAAACGAAATTTTAGTTCTATTCATTTCTAAACATAAAATAACTGAGCAAATTAGCACGCCACTGGATCTTCAATCGCATGCCAGCGTACCTCACACGCAACTGAAGTTGGCTGGGCACCCACGGATTGGACAATTTCTTTAATGCAACTTAATTTCGATTCATGTGACCGTATTTTCAAATCCTTCAATATAAATTACACAACAAAACGTAAAATATAATGGCCCCTGAAATGCTTCCTTGGGCAACACTACACTCCATTATTTTGTCGATTCCGTTACACATACACATATTTTCGTAATTTTGGTAAGCTTTTGTCATTGCTTGCGAGTGCCATTATATTCGTTGGCCTGAAAATTGGACCTGGGGGGTGTAACAAATTGGATCTGCTTGAAAGGACCACGACATGATGCCAAAGTAAAAAATTTCATTTGTATTTATGAGTGTTACGGGTAAACCCCGAAATTGGATAAAACTAGTTTTACCGGGATACTTTGCTTGTTATCTAAATTTGATGAATAGAAGGCAAAGGACATTGATAACTTCTTGATTTATCCGGGTAATTTTAAATTTTATTTGCTTTCTTCTCTTTATTAAGACTCTACTATAGAATTATTGCCAAAAAGATGTAACTTAGCATTGAGAACTGGATATAACTAAAACAGCGAAAAAAAGTATATATTTTTACTACAAATTAGAAACGGTATTTATTTGAACAGGAAAATTTAGTATAACGCAATCGTATAATCCAAACATTTATTACACTCCAAATATTTATTTTTGTTTTTTGGATAATATTTTTTATTTGTATTTTTTCATGATGTGGCATTTAACAGTAAAACTCCAAATTGTCACCCTTTTATCACTAACCTCTATATTTTATTGGCCATATTAGTAATTTAATCATTTAGTCGACAACTGATCAAATATCACTAGATCAGTTATCTCCGCAGGCGTCTACCAGTGTCACTTTTTACCTGGTAAACAGCACGAAGTAGCGATAGGAACAAAGCCGGTCTCCTGTCTATCTTACACAATAACTCTACACTTCTTTCCTTCGTTCTCTTCGAAAACTCTACACAGTTTTTAGTCTTCATTACTGTTATTGCATTGTGCATAGTAGTGACGTTTAGAATTATCATTTTACCTTCCCAGTGCAATTATCAAGCAAATGTATTATTAATTTGCTAAGCTAAGGGTGTTTAGTGTGTTTATCCGGGCATAGCTCACCAGTTCAATAGCTATAACTACACGAGCAGTATTGGCGGCAAAAAATTAAAACGTCGATGATCTGAATAAGACGAATTTAAATTTTCTTCAAGAAAAGTTGTTTTCGTTCAAATCAGTTGACACAGCTTAAATCAGGATGAAATAGTCAAATCTTTCAGAGTTTTTGAATGCATTGAAATTGCCTGGACTCTTACCTATCATTGAGGCAACGATAATGAAGGAAAAATACAAAATAGAGGATGTCCTGATCCCACATATACCGATGATTCTAACGACCGAACCATTTGATTAAAAAAAAAAATTTCATCTCGCATGATGTTACATCGACCCATTTTTTTATTCTACAGCACCTTCTTAGTGTAAGAGTTACCATGTATTGCAGCGCATAACGATTTGTTTCACTAACCATCAAATTGAAGATTTCGTCATTAAAAAATTGTTGGAATGTATCAATAGGATCAACTGCATTTACATTTGGAATTCTCTTTTGTAAACTGGAATTTCCAGTAAAATTTACTCTCACTCTCTCCTAAAAAAGTAAACTCCATTGAGGAATAGATAGACGTAATTGAATGTCTTCTTCGGAAGATGAACTTGTTGATGAAGAATCATTTGAACATTCAGAAGGCACATACTCGTCACCTGAGTCACTAAAACTTTCTGTATTATGACTTTCTTTTCTCTCTTCAATAGACTCGTAGCTTATTTTGTAAATACTGTAGCCATAACAGTGTGCCGAATTCATTTTTATAAGCTAAAAATAGAAAAACTATTAAACTAATAATAAAACAAATAGATAACTTAGATACAAGATACAGAATCACCTATGATACTCATATCGTATGAGAAAGAAACAATTAGAAAATTGCTTTGCGTATCATATATCTGTGGAAAGATGGCAAAAGCATATATGTCAAAATTTTTGCATTTTGAGATTTTTATACCTACATGTTCGTAGTGATGAGATCTAGAAGATGGCAAAATAAGGTATTCTGCAGATGTTTAGGTATTGTGTTATTAATGGTGTCAAAAGCAAATAAATTCAAAACAGTGACATCTTAAGATGGCAATACCATATAATATTTTATATTATTCTTATCTCCGTCTAACACCTTTAGAGTAAGGTACTTAAGGAGGTGGCAATATACTACATGCAGATATATTATAAAGTAACACCACTATTTACGTTGATATGCGTTTAATTGAAAGTTGGCAAAACTACATATAAATGCATATATTGTATATACTCATTTTCATAAACCAAACATTATTATTTGTTAAAGATGGCAATTGCATATATGCAAACATATTTCATTTTGCCTTCCTCTTTATATGTGGAACGCGCGATGAGTTTCAACGCAACGTATTGATTTATTTGATTTTGCCATCTATTATACCAAATTGTTTTCAGTTGTCGCGTGGTCATAGTTGGCGAGTTTCGACAAGTCTAAACTGTGCATTTGTTAGTAACTGTTATTTTCGTTCGATTTATGAATAAGATACCTATATTAGGTGGTTGTTTATAGTGGATTTTAAGGTAGAATATTAGCTTAAATTATTTAATTAAACATGTTGTGCAAAACGTGCGGTCAGAACTTTATTTCTCGATACTTGTTGCTTATACATTGCTGCAAAATTTCGGTTAAAAAAAATCTATTTAATATAGATGATTCTACGGCCATTTCGTCAGGATCAAAGGCAAATGTACGTGAGCAAAAAATACTCATGTCTGATCATTCGGATAAATCACAGTTCTTAGAGATAAACAAAGTCTGCGAAGAAAAATCTGAGATGTATAGACCTAAAGAAATAACAGAAGTTTTTAAGCCAACCTTGTGCGAATTAGCAAACGTTGATATTATTGGCCATGGTTTAAATAGGGTAAGTTTTATTTTATGCAAACTTTAGTCTACGATCTTTTGCTATTTTTTTATTTTTTAATTCTTTACACAATGTTTATATGGGCGTCCCATTGTTTTTGAAAAAAAAGTACAGGCATTAAAACATAAAATTTAAAGGTTCTTACTACAACATATCTAAAAGTTCTGTAAAAATACTGCAAATAGTACAAGACGGCAAACTACATAGTTACCGTGTTTCTAAATTAAGATGTATCTTTTAAGGAAGATGTTACGTCCATCGAAAATTCAAGTTTCAATTCAACACAAAACGATGTTACAGCCATTTTTGAAACAAATAAAGAGAATGTAGCACCTTTTACTAAACCTGGATTAGATGTGGATCTTTTTGGTTACGTAAGTTTAAGATACTTTTTTTTGTATGTATGCGTCAAAAAAAATTCTTAAAAATAATTTTTTAATAAAAACATGCCTTCGCTTTCTAAAATTTTCCAGAAACTTGAAAAAATTGTTTTGACAGTCTTAAATTTATAGGAAGATGATAACAATTCCAATAGAAGTTTTGACTTAAACCAAGATAATTCGGATGAAGATCCTAACTGGTATCCAGAAGAGGATGGCGCTAACCGACTAGCGAGAATAATTAAAACTGCTGGTTCAGGAAATTTTGACGGTTTGTTTATTTTATCCTAAAAATAAGAGCGATCATAATTTTTAATTTGTATTTTATAATTTTAGATTGCTTGCCAAACGACGTAGAAGATGGTATCCATGATATCGAATGTGAGGAATCAGATTGTTCTGAAAAACAAGTTGGTAGTAATACTCATGAAACAAAACCGACCAGTAAAAAAAGAAAACGAGGTATCAGAAAACGTGCAGAGGAAACCAAGAAAAAAAATTTAGGCCTGGCCTACAGAAACAGGAAAGGAGTTTTATGCCCAGCTAAAGTATTTAGACCAATAACAAAATGTTGTACAAAAAATTGTCATCAAAATTGCACCCCTGAACAACAAAATATAATTTGGT
The DNA here is from genome assembly GCA_918026665.1 of Diabrotica balteata. Taxonomy (NCBI): domain Eukaryota; kingdom Metazoa; phylum Arthropoda; class Insecta; order Coleoptera; family Chrysomelidae; genus Diabrotica; species Diabrotica balteata. The sequence continues at coordinate 82,642,169 of OU898276.1, forward strand.
CTAGTTTTAATAACAAAGCTCCAGATATGCGTAAACAAGTACTATGTGAAAGAATGACTCTTTCTAAATGCAAAGACCAAATAATGAAAGGCAGAGGTATGAAAGGGGGGAAGCCACATAATCGGGTCGTAACTGTTAGTTACTCAGTGCATATAGAACCTCAGAAAATTGTAACTGTGTGCAAAAATTTTTTTATCAATGTCCATGGAGTAACAGTAAACCAGCTAAATCTGCTCGTTAAAAAACTAAAATCGTCAGAGGATGGATTTATAAAAACGGATATGAGAGGACAGCATGTACCTTCTAATAAGTTGGTCGAAGAACGCAGTGAAATTAAGAAATTTATAGATCAATATCCAAGACATGAAAGTCATTATGCAAGGCGAGATAATCCTAATCAAATATTTCTACCGAGCCACCTAACCATTCGTCAAATGCATAAAGAATATCAAGAAGATATATTAAAAAAAGGGTTAAAGAAATCTGCTAGTTATGATGTTTTTCGTGACGTATTCAATAGTACCGGGTATAAATTTAAACAGCCCTACATCGATACATGTCGCAAATGTGACGAATATCAAACACTAAAAAAGAATGCTAGTACTGAGGCAGCTAGAGCAAAAATTAATGAACAACGGGACGACCACATTAACGACGCTAATAAAGCCTTTGAAAGCAAACGAAAAGACAAAGAGATAGCTAAAAATGATGAAACAAAAAGAGTACTGGTTTTTGATTTACAACAAGTCTTACCAGCTCCCTATTTATCAACTAACATAGTCTACTATAAGCGTTTATTATCTGTGTATAATCTTACTATACGTGATTGTTCTTCCACTGAATCGTCTGTTTGCTTTATGTGGTATGAAGTCATTGGAGGCAGAGGTTCTGATCAAATTGCCTCATGCCTCTACAGTAAAATAATGAGTTTATCAGAGATCGTTCAGCAAGTAACAACATATTCGGACACGTGCGGAGGACAAAACCGCAACATTAATATGGCTGTTATGTTTTTGTATGCCATTCAGAAGAAACCAACTCTCGAAATAATTGATCAGAAATTTCTTTTGCCAGGTCATACACGCCTTGAGTGTGATAGTGACCACGCACGAATTGAAAGATGTAAAAAGCAAATTTCAAATGATTTTAAAATAATGGTACCACGGGACTGGTTTCAGTTTGTACGATCACTTAGGGGCAAATCCAAATTTACAGTGGTTGATATTAGACAAGAAGATTTTCTGGCGTTTTCCAAGCTCTTACGTGACATTCTAGTCAAACGCACAAGCGACACTGAAGGTGAAAAGATATCTTGGCTTAATATTAAATGGCTAAGATATACCAAGGAGTTTGGGTTAATTCAGTTTAAATATACCCTTGACGATGAAGCGCCATTTAAAACTCTAGATATAAGAAGGGGAAAAAGAAGAGGTCGACCATCACTGGCTACCATAACTGTCCCTCGCTCATACAATAGCCCCTTGGGTATTAATCCAAAGAAAAAGAAGGACCTTTTATCGATGTTAGACCTGATAGACAAAGACTGTCATGCCTTTTATGAAAATTTGCCAACCACATCCAACGCAAAAGAATATGACGAATTGTGCGATGATGCCTTGGATTCGGATTTAGAAGACTAATTGGTTATACAAATCCAATTTGTAATATTTCAAGCATTAAAATAAAATATAAATGTCTTGTTTTTCATTTCCCTTTCAAAATAATATATACATAAAACTATTAATTTCTAAGATGGCAAAAGCACATATATCTAAAATATCTAAGATATTCCAAAAACTAGCAAATAATCTCTCTTCATGTTTCACACATTAGAAGTACATTCAGTTCTTTGTACTATTGCACAAAAAACATAACAATACCTTTTATCACCGAATTAATATTACGTTTGAAACCTTAAAAGTGCTCTCCTGAAAACTATCAAAAATTGACATATATGGTTTCGCCATCTTTCCACAGATATAATGCACGTGGTTTTTGTGTTTATTATCTCTTGTCTATTACCTACAATACTGCCACAGTTCAGCGTTGATAGGCCCAAAAAAAAATATTTCCCCAAATTGTGTTTTAAAAGTTGCCAGATTTTGAACAGAATTCCCCAGATTTATATATTTTAGTTTTTAACAAATCTTCTCCTACATGTATACAACCCATGTTTTATGTTTTTGTTTGTCGCCTGCCATGTAGGTTACAGAAATTATATCCAGCCATAGAAGTTTTCAACGCTTCTTGTTTGTTTCGAACTTCTGCCATAGGGCGTATATTAATATTATACACGGATTATATGACATATGACAGAAGCTCGAAACAAACGAGAAGCGTTGAGAGTGCTATTGGTGACACTGTCAGGCATAGTAATTGTTTTTGACATTATTGACAGTATGACAGTTATATAGAATTACAGGAAATGACAAATTACAATGTCTCATGACTCTCAAAAAGTCTTAATAATTTTATTTGTTTATTGTTAGTCGGGAAACCCCAGACATATCTAAACATTCCGTATATGTATTTGGCACCTAGGACTTTTCTATTGGTCCTTTGCGACACGCGGCCATGTTTCAATCAATAGGCGGCGAGGTGCCAAACACGTATATGGAATGTTACTTTGGTGCGAAATTCATATACGGAATGTTAAATCTTCGCAGACAAAAAAAACAACTTGTTATTAAAATCAGAAAGGGAAAGTGATTTTAAAATATTTTTTAATATATTATTAAAAAAAAGTAAATCAGTGCAATAAGAAATAAAAAAAATATATTTAAATAAATTATAAAAAAAAAATTAATTTTTAAAATGTAATATTTATGCGAAATTCAATGTCTTTCCCAATTTTAAGTTGCATTGTTTAATTTGCTGTAATTAAAACTTTTCCAAGCCGTTTTGGTTTTAATAGGATAATCTTTCGTGCAATAACTTTAACGTTAATTAATCAGTTCCAAATGTAATATTTTTATCTTGTAGCATATTAATAAAATCTTTAAAAGAAAATTCTTATTGTTTAGCTGTTTCATTTTGGTTTAAAACAATATCATCTCTAAACATTGTAGGAAGTTCATCGACAAGGTTATTTGAATACAAGGCCAATATAAGAGTGCAACCAACTTCAATCACTCGAAGAAATGGGGAGTTACTAGACGGTCAAATAGATTGCCATTTGGACAAACACATGAAGTTCAACCTCTTAAAAAGGTTTAAAAAGCGTCACAATCTTTCGTCCAACATCGCAGCAAATCAAACAAATGCAATTAATAATGACGAACCACATTGAATTTCGTATAAATATTATATTTTAAAAAGTTCAAATTTTTATTATTATTTAAATATATTTTGTTTTATTTCCTATTGCACTGATTTACTTTTCTTAATAATACATTAACAAATATTTTAAAATTGCTGCCATTTTCTGATTTTAATGAGACGTCGTCTTTTTGGGTATACGAATATTTAACATTCCGTATATGAATTTCGCACCAAGGTAACATTCCATACACGTGTATGGCACCTCGCCGCCTATTGGTTAAAACATGACCGCGTGCCGCAGAGGACCAAAAGAAAAGTCCTAGGTGCCAAATACATATACGGAATGTTTAGATGCACCCCTGACCTACACAGGTGCTTCTTAATAGATGACAGTGTCAGGGAACCCCAAGCAATATCATTGTTCGCGGTAGCACCAATTCACCAAACTGTATTGAGTGTGACCTATAATTCACCAAACTGTATTGAGTGTGGCTTATATATAAAATCAGTCTCCGCGACCTTATCTTTTTGTTGTATATTCAATATTCACATGATTTATTGTACATTAAATATTGTGTTGTACATTCAACATTCACATGATATTTCAGAAACAACTATTTTTTACTAAATTTAATAGTATTTAATAGTAAAGATTCAAGAAAAAATCCACAGACCTGACATCCCTGCCACAGTTCGAAATTTCAACCGTTAGAACCTGTATATCCCCACCGCGTTGAAGAAGTACGAGCGCGCGCACCAAAAATCGTTTAGACTGACTGACTGACAGTGGGTTAAGGTCGATTCAGACACATCAGTCCAGTCACAGTCTCGGCGCCGAACCGGTCCTGTTTGATCACAGAACTATTAATTATCTGTCAGCTGGGAAACTGTTCGTCGTCTGATGAATGTGAATGCCGGCGCCATATTTATATTAAAGAATATTTTGTATGACAGATTATTCGGTTCGGCGCCAGGACTGTGACGAGACGTGACTGATGTGTCTGAATTGACCTTAAAGGTTAAAGGCTTTCTCGAAGTCAAAACTTAGATTTTATCGAATATAGTTCGATAACTCGAATAAAGTTGTTTACACAGTAACAAGATTTATCAAAGTTGCCTTGGAACGTTTGTAAGATAAAATATAAATGTATCAAACAGTCTTTGCAAGATATAAAGTTCTGATAGTATTTATTTAGTAATTATAAAAATTTTCAATACTGGATACTGCCTGTATACGTCCCTGTTTGATTGAGTCCCTTTGTCGTGTGCGAATTAAAATTCACCACACACTTTTGCATGCTTGAGGATGCGCGCGGCGGACCCTCACAAAAAGTTGTGTCATTAAAGTGATATAAAATTCCTTTATGGTCATTGCAATTCGACGGGTCTTATTACCGGACCTAGAGGTTCCGATTATTTTTGGATTTCGAAGCCCAGTTCTGATTTGTTTTGCTTGACGTGATAGCATTTTTCAGTGGCGGATATATCTTCCAGGACTTAATAAAAGTTTTTGCGCATTGTTAAAAATTTGATCAGTCTTATATATATATATATATATATATATATATATATATATATATATATATATATATGTATATATATATATATGTATATATATATATATATATATATATATATATATATATATATATTATTGTGATACTCAAAATCTTAGTGCGCCAAGCAATTAATTAGCTAATTAATTAATTAATTAATTAATTAAAATTATTTAAATGATATGATTATGATTCTATCACACTTTTTAATTCTCTTATCTCAGGGTTATATTCGTGCTTCAATATCTATGCTTTACATAAAAAACATATATGATATAACATATATTGAAATAAAAATAATAAAATAAAATTCACACTCAAATGTTTTCAATAAACAATATCTCATATAATGATTCTCAAAATTTTGTTCTACGTACGTGAACCTTCAAAATTAATGGTACAAGCAATATTAGTTAAAATCTCAAAATCCCAATTATTATTCTAAATCTCCTAATCAAAATATTTATATCTTTTCTAAAGTAATTGTAAAAATTGTGTTATCAATAAAAGAAAAACTGTAGAAAAACAAAACTATCTCTCTCTGATGATGAGTGGTCCAAATACTTGTTCCTTGTAGCCTATACTATCTATTCTTAGCAGCTTCCTAGGTAATCAGCAATCTTACAACAAATTGTTGCAAGTTTATCGTCCTTAATGATCTCCTTTAAATGCACAAATCATTCAAATTATGCTAGCCTCTTCTCCTCTCGATAAACTGAATCTCTCGTTGGCCTGAGTGAAAAATGACTCTTGAAATATCTTCTCTTTACGATAAACTGAATCTCTCGTTGGCCTAAACAGTGACTCTTGGAATACAAGTAGAAAATATAACTTACAATCTTTTACTGGATCAGCTTCTGTCAGATACACTAACTACACGAAAACTCACAAACTTTCACTGCTACTGCTTCCTACTTCTGGGAAACTACCCGAGAACAACGGCCGTTCACCTTGCACCCTTGGAAACCAACTGACTATCTTTTTCCTTCAAAAACTAACCAAAGTCTCATTCTCAAACCAACCATCCCACCTTTTTCAATCTCATCTAATCAAAACGCATCATACATCTCCCATTTCTTCATTTCGATAACACAAACAAATTTTTACCTACAATTATAAAATTTCCTAAAACTTATTTACAAACTAATCTTTTTCTACCAATTCTTCTGAACTAACAAAAACATATCTTTCTAAAATATATTCTATTGTCCTAATTACTACACAAATTTATTTGGAAAACCCGCTTCCATTGTCTAGGATTTCACTTAAGCTTATTCACGTCACTCAAATATATTTTAACAAAGAAAATAATTTATGCATATCTTACGTTTTGTTCAATATAGGTAATCCAAAGATAAAAGGTCTTTCATTCTTCGAAATGTTTGTAGTTTATTATATATATATATATATATATATATATATATATATATATATATATATATATATATATATATATATATATATATATATATATATTATATATTGGGTTATACACAAGTCGTCTCTCACAAATATTTCTTTTCATAGATCAAAGCAAGCGGCAGTATTGATCAAAACTCGATTAAATGGTGCGGTCTATTTACACAATTTTTTTTATTATAACTAATAAATTAACAATCAGAATAAAAATGTATTCTATAAGTTAATGTGATGAGTTAAGGTCTTGTCCTTTGATTCTGGCGTAATGCGGTCTTCTTCAGTGAGAGAATCACGTGTCCATGTTATTGGTCTATTAGCCAAATTTGTTTTAGTCTTCTGATAAGTTGATGTCGAAGTATCGTGGAAATTAATGGATTAGAATGTGTGTTCACTTTTTGAATGTATTGTGATTTAGTTTACTGGATTACTTCTTTTACCTTTGAGATGTTAATATTCTCATAGATTCTTTGGTTGGTTACGTATCAGGGTGCATCAACAATTGCTGTTAAGATTTTTAATTGACATATTTTCATTATGGCTATATTGGATATATGGCTATATGGATATATGGCTATATTGGATACTACTACGGCCTCACAGCTATGTGTCATATGTCCATATCGGTTTGATTACGGTCTTATTAATTAAAATTTTATTATATATTGACAGCTTAGAGTTTTTTCCAATTAATCAATTGATTTCTTTTTGTCTTAGTTGTATTTGTTTTCTTTTTTTGCGGGTATGTTCCTTTCAACGTAGGGTTTGGTCCAAGTGTAGCCCAAGGCATTTGGTTATTTTATTCCTGGGTATTTCCTCATTTCCTTATTGTTGATTTATAAGTGGTGGTGTTTATCGTCGTTAAGTGAGAGTTTTGTGGTTTGACTTGCTGTCATTTTTTTTTATTATCCATTGTTCCAGCCAGTTTTCAAGCTCATACAAGTTGTCTTGGAGTTGTTGTGTAGCTATGTTGATGAGTTTATGACTTGTGAGTGCTAGTGTGTTATCTGCAAATGTGCTAATTGTTTCGTTATTTGAAGTTGGCAAATTAGACGCACACAATAGATATAATAGAGATCCCGGGGGACTGGGATTGGAAACATGCTAATAATATTTGTTTAATTTTATAAAGAAGCTCTTTATGCCAAACCTCATCAAAAGCTTGATCTACGTCTAGTGGTACGATTCGGCAATATTCCTTTTCTCCTAATGCGGAGTTGATTTTATCGGTTATTCGGTGGTATTGGTGGATAGTTGAGTATTCTCGTCTAAATGCAAACTGATAATTCACTATAAAGTCTCCTCCTCTAAAGTCTGGATCTATTCTTTTTATTAAAAGTTTTTCTAGTAATTTGGAGATTGTTGATAACATACTGATAGGTCAATAAGATGAGGTCTTACTGGGATGCTTTCCTGGTTTTGGAATAAGTATTTTTGCAATTTTTAGATTATTAGGCCAATAATTACACCTTAATTTTGCGTTAAATGTATATGTCAGGATTACTATACCATTTTTAAGCAATTAAAATAGCATTTTTGGTGTGTTAGGTCAATTCCTGGTGACTTTTTAGTATCTAGTCTCAAGATTTTTTCTTTAAGATCTTTTTGCGTTGTTAGTCTTATCGGCTTTACTGATGGTTGTTCTGAATTCATGAATAAATGTTTACTTCCTCCGTTAATTTTCTTCCTATTTTCATTCTTGTTTCGTGATCAGAGTAAATATCCTTTATTATTTGTGTTACAGTGGCTGTTATAGTCTCTCTGTGTAAGAATTCCCAATACGGAGTGGAGAACAATTGTGTAGGCGACATTTACCTTTAATGGTAGAAAATAGGAACCTGTGTGTCCTTCTGAACTATCAACATATACCTAGTGGTGGGAAAAAGAAGATATTTCAATTTAATTTTTTGTTTTGGTTTACCACTCAACTAAGTTAACTTAGTTAATAATGTTTGATAATTTTATTTTACTGCTTATAAAGTTTATTGAAAAAAAAATCGTGATAAAAGTAACTTTGTAATTTAGTAATTTTTTAAGATGTATATTAGAAAATGCCGACTAAAACGGTTAAACTCTGTAGACCAATTTCCTTTTTACCAATAGAAACGAGCCGCCTATGCGTAATTGTAACTCTTTTGTGATGGTTGTTATTATTATCTTGTTCATGCGGATCAGTGAGAAGCAATTTTGTCATCTTTTTAGCTGAGAATTCACCAATTGTCAGACCACACGCATCGAAACTTTGAGGTTAGATTTTTTGTTACTTTTTTCACCGGAATCAATTTTAGTAATTGATTTCTCTTAGTTACGAGAATCGTTAAATAGCAGATCTGGTTAAAGCGTGGAGAAACGGACCAAGTATAGAAAGCTGTTAGAGTCGTTAGCGACGAAACAACGTTATTGGTTTTTGCCGGTTCTTCGTGATTTTTACGAACATTTTTAATAACAAATTAGATCTTGTTTTTTAAAGATTAAAAGTTGGTTTTTAATGGTTTAATATGTCATACAAGTTTATCGACTTAACTACAAATATAAAAAGAAATATATAAGATCTTTACAGGGAAGTAGAGACTTTTTATGAATGATGGTATATTTTATTCAAATATTTAAAATTATCCAAAAGACCTACAAATCTTTAAAACGTTCAGTTTAAGTCGTTCAGTGTTCAGTTAAGTTGAACCATCATCAATAAAATCTATGAGTATTTCCACTTTAAAATGAATCAAATATGAGGTTAAATTTTTGCTGTTAAAGTACAAAACATGTGGAAAATACTTACAAGTAGTTAAAACTAGCTTCCAAAATAGGTAAACCTTTGGATTAGATGAAAAATATAGTAAATTGCTCGAAAGCATCTTTAGCTTTTTTGCAATTTTTGGCAAGCCTTTTTCTTTTCTATTAATAGTTATCTTAACTTTCATTCTGTGTCACATGTCTTTCTGCTTATTTCTTTCTCAATTCTTCTTCAATTTCAGTTGTTGGTAACTTTATATAATATTACTGTTTCTTCTTTTTATTATTTAAAGTTAATTTAGTAAATCTTAATTTGTAAAATAATCTGATAAAGTCATGTTTAAAAATGTTAATGTTATATTTTAAAATTTTTGTTTTATTTATAAATCAATACTACAGTATCTAATAACCACTTTAAAAATAGCTGTTAATTTGTAATGGCAGAGGTGGGTACACGGGTAAGGTAAACTTACCACTCAAAGGGGGAGGAGGTTGTATCTTTTTAAACATTTTTGTATGGCAATATTTAGCATTAGTAAGTTGCATGGCAGACTTCAAAACAAACATGACTTCTCCATATTTCATAAACCTACCCATACTGACACGACTATACACAATTCATCATCCCATCCAACACAACATAAACTGGCAGCTTATCGTAGTATGTTACATAGATTAACAGAAATTCCGATGTCAAAATACAACTTTGAGACAGAATTAAATATAATTAAGCAAATAGCAGTAAACAACGGATACAACGAACAAACAATTAATAAAATGTTAAATCAAAAACTACACAAGAAAGCCATGAAATTAGTATTTCCACCACCAGAGAAAAAACCCAGTACCTTCTGCTCAATTACATATACAGGCAAAATAACAACAAAAATTGCCAAACACATAAAAAAGAAAGGAATAACACCAGCTTTCCGAACAAATAACAACCTAGGCAAATATATTAAAAATAACAAGAGCAAAAATAAAAAACACTTAAATAGTGGTGTGTACAAACTTCAATGTGGCGACTGCCCAAAAACTTACATCGGTCAAACTGGTAGAAAATTTGATAAACGAATAGCAGAATATAAAAGGGCTTTCAAAAATAGAAAAACAGATTCGACATACGCACTTCACCTTCTAGATCATAATCATTCTTTTAATGACAAATGTAAAATTCTTCACATTTAAAATAAAGGCCTTAAGCTATCTTTGTTAGAAACTATGGAAATCAACAAATTAAAAAACACATATATAATTCTGAATGACCAACTTGAGACAAACAGTTCTCTCCTCCTCAACCTATTTCATTAGAGACTATTAATTTGTAAACCCAAGCCAAAAATAGATCACTTGAGAAAGGCAATTAGCCGAAACAGCTGTAGTGATAAGAGTTAAAATAAATTTTGTGGAAGTTTGAAATTGTTACATTCTCAAGACAGTTTACTGGCATATTTTAATAATATTCTTGAAGTAGTCATGAAACTGGGAGCTGACAATTCCGATTCCACATAATGGCGGTTATGAAGAGAAGTATGAAGGCTGACTTGTTGCACTATGGTTATACTTATGCTTCGTTGCCTGTTACTCACTCCGTGCACCTCAAAGAAACGTATGAGATTATTGAGCTGCTTCTAAATAAAATAAGGTATAACGAATATTTTTAGTAACTTTGAGGAGGCCTCAAAATAATATCCAATCTTTTAGGTCGGCAATTTACATTCACAAAGTATCCATTTTTTATTTGCGGGGACAGTCGAGCCACCCAGCGAAAGACTTCTACCGGGACAAAAAATATGCAGCGTGATGCATTAGTTGACCCAAATTAGTGCTTTTGCCTCCTCTTTACATAAAAATAGTATTGATGAAGCAGTTTATCAAATCTTTAAATCAACAAGGTGACTGCTTTAAATACCTTTGCGATAAATTTCCTGCACATTCTGAAACTTAACTTAAAGAAGGAATTTTTGCCGTCTCTCAAATTCGAACATTAAAATCCGACAGATTATTCAAAAATACAATGATCCAGGATAAATTTGAAGCATGGAATTTTTTCGTAGAACTCATAGACGGTTTTCTTGGAAACAACACGTCTCCAAACTATTAAAAAATTGTAGCCAACATGTTCAAAAATTATAAAAAAACTAGGATACAATTTAAGCGATAAAACTTCCTTTTTTTTTGGTTTCCCACGTTAACTATTTTCCCAAAAATCTTGGAGCTGTCAGCGAGGGGAGAGAGGATGGAGAGGTGTTATCAAGGGGGACTTACTTACAAAAATTTACATAAAACTAAAAAATGCAGTTTTTACAAAAAAAGAAAACGATTGTATAAAAAAAAACAACTAATGTTTAACGTAGATTATTATACTAAATTATTCTTATGAACAACTCAATTTTTCAGTTTAATTTTCTATTAAATATGGTTTCAATAAATATTTTGTCATTATTTTTGGCAGCTTCTATAAAAAATTTTCAACACACTTTCCCTGAAAACCTGGCGTGCGGAAAAAGAAGTAAACAAATATTTGTGATTAAACTTGACTGAAAAAAAGTGTGTGTTGTGTAATTGTTTTAGCATTTTATTTAATTTAAACAATATTATTTGTTCGTCTATTTCTACTCAACTTTCTACGTTTCTTTTTAACTATTAAGGATTGGTAGGTGCTAGTCCATCGACCCAACTTTTAGACTTTCAGAAATGTCTGATAGTTTTTTCCTTCATTAATTTCTTTCAATTTTGAGACACGGAAAGTACCCACACTTTCATGATGGAAATGATCAGGATCAAACTTCCGGATCTTTACACCGAACCGAAACTCCCTGTTCTCGAAATTATTACGATTCGGATCTATCGTGACTCGAGAACTGCGTCTGTCATATTTCCTAGAAGAATAATAATTTTAAAGTATATATTTTTGTATCCGAACCGTTGGCATACCTAAATTTCTCTTATTTTTATTACTGGATTAACTTTCATTACACTTTTAATATTTTATTATGGTTCACTATCTAACTCTTTTTTTAAACATTAAATATAAAGATTCTTGTTTTCCATGGTTAATGATTTGTTAACTAACTGCAGGCATTTCCTGGAGTTTTATTGCATATTAAGCATCGGCACACTTACCCACCTTTAAGATCTAAAACCAACCATTTGACTACCAATTTCCTATTCGATCTCTATTCGTTGGGTAAATATTATTTTTAGAGTCTTATGCATAACTGTAAAATTGTCTCAAAACTTTCATGCCGCACGTTATAGCAGACCAATGTATTTAGTATCGGAATGAGTCCGTCTCTGTATAACTGTGGATCTAATAGATAGCTATTACAAAAGTTGTCGAGTATCTCACATAAAGTTGCAAGTTATCATTGCTCGAGCAGACTAGCTATTACTTACGGCCAAGGTTTACCTAACATGCTATCTACAAAATGGCCGACTGTCTAGGAGCACTTAATATCTACCAATAATAACTGGCATTATCATATCGCATTAATATGATATAAGGATTATTTATTTAGGCACGTTTGCCATTTCAGCTACCAGTGTATAATTTTCAGTTGAAATATAATTACCGGGATGTTTTATTATTTACTACCAGGATTCTTGAAGTGTGACTGTGGCTGTTTTTTCTGATTTTTGATAACTCAGCAACAGCGTGCAGTCAATATAAATGTAAACGATTTATGCATCACAATAATTATCTAAATAACACACACAGACACTATATATAATATATCGTGGGCTTAAAGCTAAAACTGAACTGAAAGTCTAAAATATCAATTTTCAGTAAATGCACTTTTAAGCTGACCCGAAATTAATAAATTATAATTACCAAAAATATGTTTGTTTAATACAAGTCTAATTTATACTGTTATTTGTTTTACAATTTGATCTTTTAATTTAACCGTTAAATAAAATAAAAAATAGACATTGTTCTGTTCTTTTGTCAATAAAGTGACTTGGTCATTTTTTTACTGATTTTTGAAATCTTGAAATCGTACTTGGTTAAATAATAAAATTACTAATTATTGGTGCCAACAAGGACCAAGTGCTTAAAACTGCTTTACTTATTTAGTTACGAGGGATCTGTAAATCAGACAAATACTTTTGTTACAAAAACTGTATTAATCAAAGAAGAATTTCAAAAAACAAAAAAATAATTAATAAAATGAACCACTTAATCCGAGTTTGATTCTGTGTCACTTTCACCTACTGTGGGTTCCGGAACTGGCATTCCCCTTTTTCTTGTCAACTGGTAGGGCTTGGTACTAAGCGTGATATTCTGGAAGAATATCGTTTTTAGTGCAAAGCCTCAAGAGGCTATTTTTTTTTTCTCGGAAATGTCTAACTGTCCTGTGTATAATTTTGGTATATTCTTCGGAATTTCTTGTAGTCGTCCTCTTCCAAAAACATTAATCCTTTTAAATGCTATTTGGCTACAGTTATATTTAAAGAGAATTCTTCCCGGATTTTTCTTCTCATAACCCATAACTTTTATTTTCATCCACGATACCTTATTTCCATCCTCGTCTTTTAATCTGTTCTTCACGAAGGAACTTGCCAGTGATTTTAAATCTAAAAAATCTGCAAACCTAAGCTCTTTACACTGACAAGGTCGACTTTTCTTATTTTAAAGTCGCTTAAAGCGAGCCAACCGGAACACATTAAGTAGATCATTTATAGTAAAAATAGCAACATTTCTTCTAGCAGACTCAATGGCGCTGTGCATTGAGTCTACCTCCATGTAGGAGTGTCCTTTTTCCAAACAGTTATGTTGTATACTTGATAAATGCGTATTTTTTACCAAGTATAGAAATAACGCAGCTATTACTTTGCGTTTTGACCGCTGCAGTATCTGAATACATGCTTATTTCCGTCACGTCCCTTGGAATTGTTTTTACCCATTCAAATAATGCGGTTCCAATTTCAGAACTCCCTCGTTGACCGTTGATCTCCGTCCACGCATAGCAGTATGCGTTATTTGGTGTCGCTGCTTCGTAGACCGTCAAGTTATATGCACATAATTTCATACTATAATAAAACGGGGATGTATCGGAGAAAGGAATTTGCAAAACGCTTTGCAGATCAAACGTAATACTAATAAAATGCTTATCATTTAAGGATCGTAACTTATCCTGCATCTTGGCAGCATTTGCTTCATCTCGCCGACGTATGTGTTCTTGGTAATCTTCTATGGTTATGAGTTTATTTTTATATTGTGCATAAGTAGAACATTGATCTTTTTTAGGCTTGAAAAAAGCCAAATTATATTTACTACAAAAAATTCGTCGATTCGTCGCTTCAGACACCTTTGCTTCGTTCTTGCTGTCACATACTTCGCCGTATAAATGATACATTTTTGTGATTGATAAGCTAGGATCTAAGTATTTCCGGTTATATTTCTTACAATAATGGGATTCAAGAGTAGGGAAACTGTCGATATGGTTTTTAATTTTCTCTTCTAGCTCCTGGGGTGTTTTATTGCCTGGTGCTTTACGACCCTTTGGTCTGGTAAGTTAAATGAACCACGTTCGTTTATTCCAGCAAAGGCATGGTCAACGGGTCCATGACTTATACTTAGAGTTTTTAAATAAAAATTTTTGCAGACACGGACTTCTTGATCATCTTTTTTAAAAAAATATGACCTGGTAGCTAGTTTTGGAGGCCTTGTTTCTGTGCGAGGCTTTCTACACTTAGGTTTAACTGATTTCACACCAGCCAATATGAAGTCTTTTTGTCTGTCATAATTTTTTAATTGCCAGTAGTTAGCACACAATCTTTTTCTATCTTCCAAACTAAATTTGTGTGTACATTGATACTTGCAGAGGTCGCAATCGATATCTTTAGAAGTTTTCGCCGGCCTCATTTTTTTGTGGATTTGATAAGATTCGCCCAAAGACCTTTTCCTTTTATTTATGCTTTTTTTCCATTGATCAGTGCATGATGTTCTCTATCTGTTGTAATAGTTGTAGTGGTAAGTGCATTGTTGATTTCATCGTCCTCTTCGTCACTAGGATTTTACTCATCTGAACTGCCTCCTTCAAAATCTATTACGCTTGTTGGTGAGTGCGTATCCTCAAGATAGTTTTCATTGGGATTTTTAGTGCGAAGAATACGTTGTGTGTCCGATGTCGATGGTAGATTATTAGTAACTGGAGTGCTGCAAAGCCCATTTATTCCTTTTACCATGAGGTCACATTTTATAACTGTAAGAAAAAAAGTAAAGGTAGCTAATTCATACAAACCATTTAGAACTTAAGTTACGTGTACGCAATCATCATCATCAATGGTGCTACAGCCCTACGAAAGAGCCTCGACCTTCCCAAGTCTATTACGCCAGGCAGTCCTATCCATTGCCAAGCGTTGCCAGTTTGCTGCGCCTATCTTTCTACCATCCTCATCTACACCATCCTTCCATCTCAGTTTTGGCCTACCCCTTTTTCTACTTCCCACGGGTTGTGACATAAGGATTTTTCTAGGAGGGTTGTTCTGCTGTGATCTTGCTAGATGTCCTGCCCATCTTAGTCTTCCTATTCTTATAAGAGATACTACGTCTTTACCACCAAATATTTGTTTATATCTGTGGTATACCTCGTAGTTGTATCTCCTCCTCTAAACACCATTTTCACAGATGCCACCAAATATTCCTCTCAATACACGCTTTTAATACACTAAAATATTTTATTTACCCTTCGATTCTGTTAAGGGAGAAGCCGAAATATTAATATTTATAGGTGCATTCTCTGTTATGTTGGAGTTAACTGTTTCGGGATATAGTACAACATTATTTGATCCTTCGATTTTGCTTATTAAGCCATCATTATATACGGGCCCTAGAATAAAATAATTCTGTTTAAAATTTATTTACTAACCTACCCTGTAAAATATACAAATAAAAATAAACAAGAACTGCAAACAGTACATTACTGACTAATGTCATCTGTCAAAACTACCATGTCTACTTCGTCAGATTTAAATCCCATGTGATATAACTAAAAGTGACTGAGTAGAGATGGTCAATTTGGGCTGGCATTAATTTCTCCTTTTGGAAACTTGGTCATTAAAAACATAATAAAAGGCACCTATTTTCGTGGCGTTGGGGACTGGGGTCAGTTTTTGCTTACAAAGATATTTGATTTTTAAGTTGATTGGTCACAAAAACACAAAATGTCAATTTTGGACTTGGTCCACTTGGTCCCTTTGTTTACATTTAGATAAAATTAATATAATTAATATAAAGAAAAAAAACTTACTTACTACTCTTGGTAACTAATTAATAAACTAACTTCGATTTACATGAAGAATTTAATTAACATAAAAATTATAACATATTATCATTTAAAACTTGACGTTACCCCCTCTGTGGCTCAGTGGTAAGAGCGCCTGCCTTTAAACCTAAAGGTCGTGAGTTCGAATCCCACCTGGGTGGAAATTTTCGTTTATTAAAAAAAATTAATAAATGAAAATAATTTCTATCCTTGTGTGATCGGTACACACCGGAGGGACTGCAGACGTTCGGATACAATTAGCCCTCTTAGCAAAGACAATGACGTCGACTTTGCTAAGTATCAAGACAATTACTCTACACACACACACACACACACACTACACCTCAAATTGTAAGATTGGCGAATGGATTTAGTGTCCGCAGTCATTTAAACACAAACAAACAACAACAACAAAACTTGACGTTAATTTGACATTACTCAATTGTCTTTTGACTAATAGAATAATTCAGTAGGTTGGGAAAGATATTAATGAAAAAATTTAAAATAATCAGTCGAATGCAACGAACTATTATTTAAATTTTATGATTATTAAGACAAAACGTTCTTATAAATGATGCTTTAGATATCTTATTAATGATATTTGATTTTTTATCCAAACCATTTCCTTAAATACTCTTTTACGTAAATTAATTTCTCTTTCCAAAATTTTTACTTCTTGAAAAATGAAAACATGATCCTTATTGATCACATAATCTGCCAAAGAACAAGACTTGAGTCTCATTCTCTCTCCTGTTGCCAATTTTATGTTTATTGCATTCTGTGATTGTTGGATAGGCCAACGTTGACGAAATGCCCCTGAAGATGATCTAGGAAGCGAAAGTACTTGGGCAAGATTTAATTAATAAAACTGTGCTCGATATCTGCCTTTCATTTGATCAAAGTTTATTTATTCGACCATTCAACCTTATATCAATATTATTTGTTTATTAACATGGCCAGAATTTTATACCCCATAACTTTATCCCTTATAGTACTATACTACCATAATTTCTGCAGTAGAAGGTATTTCTTTTTTATATATTGATAGGATTCGGATCCTGTTCCAGATTTCTGATATTATTGTATCTTTCAAAACTTCATTCATTGCATCATCCGCTTCTTTATATTTTTGTTATAAATGTTTAAAAGTATGGTTCTGAAATGTGTACCCTATCCTTCATGCTATGGCATGCTGGACGAGCCATACAGTCTGTAGTCAACACCCCGAAGTATGAGCGGGAACACAAAGTGCATCAATACTCATACTCTTATGAAACGCACCTGGCGGATCATAAGGGCCTTCACATTTTACTCTTCTTCAACTTGTCTTGAGTGAAATGTCTTTAATCTTTTCTATCAGCCTCTCTTGGCTAACTCTTGTTTCTTCCGACCCCGAATGGCGATTAGGTTTCCGAAAGCAGACGGGTCACTATATTTCTTTTTACTTCATATTCTTCTCTGACCGAGTATAGGCGGTATAACCTTAACATCTCGCACGAAGGAAATGTCGCTGCCACCTCCAGGACCACTACCCCCTGAGGCTTGTCTGGAGGCTACAGTCGGCAGCCCCGGCACCAGACTCGGGTGCGGAAGGCCAATAACCTACCCATCTTAAATTTTATCATATTACTGAAACTTTGGTAGAAACAAACCGGACGGATCAAATGTTGACGACCTTGGCATCACCGAAAACACGGACACGATTTGGTTGCTGGAATGTTAAAACTCTGTATGAGATTTCTAAACTAGCTCAAGCAGTAAAAGAATTAAACAGGTATAGATTTAGCTTTGTTGGTCTATCGGAAGTAAGATGGTTGGGAAATGGTGAACACCATACCCAAACAGGAGAACTCCTATTATACAGTGGTAAAGAAAATGGAAATCACGAGAGCGGAGTGGGTCTTCTACTCAGCAAACAAGCCAAAAAAAGCCTCATTTCATGGAAACCAATCAATGATAGAATTATGATTGCCAGATTTTATACCAGATACCGCAAGATAACAGTGATTCAGTGCTATGCTCCCACGAACACATCTCTCCACGAAGATAAAGACATATTCTACGAACAACTAGAACAAACGACCCAACAAGTAAACCAAGGCGATATACTAATAGTGATGGGCGATATGAACGCTAAAGTTGGAGAAGACAATATTAACTTAGAAACCGTAATGGGCAAACATGGCCTGGGAGTGATGAATGAAAACGGAGAGCGCTTTACAAATTTTTGCTCCAATCATAGCTTAGTTATTGGTGGAAC
Source organism: Diabrotica balteata (assembly GCA_918026665.1). Lineage (NCBI taxonomy): Eukaryota > Metazoa > Arthropoda > Insecta > Coleoptera > Chrysomelidae > Diabrotica > Diabrotica balteata. The sequence continues at coordinate 82,660,666 of OU898276.1, forward strand.
TATCTTCCCACATAAAAATATTCACAAGGTTACATGGACTGCACCAGGTCATATAAGAGAAAATCAAATAGACCACATCGCCATATCAAAAAGATGGAGATCATCTCTCCTTGATGTACGTTACAAAAGAGGAGCAGACATCGCAAGTGGCCATCATCTTGTAATCGGTACCATTAAAATCAAAATGGCAAAAAACAAAATCACACGAAACACCAAACGACCAACATACAATCTAGACAAATTAAAAACGGCTACAGGAAGACACATGTTTAGGGAGGAACTTCAACTCAAAAGAAGAGAACGTGAAGTAAATAGCTGGGAAGATCTGGCAAATGTTTTGACAGAAATAGCTGAAGATAAACTGGGTAAAAAAGAGAAACATAGAAAAGAATGGATATCAGATGAAACTTGGAATCTTATCGAAGAAAGAAAACAGCAAAAAAAAGATATTCTGCAAGCAAGAACTGTAGAAGAAAGAGCGAACCGACAACAAGAATATGAAACAATAAATAAAGCAGTTAAAAGAAATGCAAGAAGAGACAAAAGAAGATGGACTGAAGAACTGGCAAAACAAGCCGAAATAGCTGCACAACACAATAGAACTAGAGAGCTATACCAAATTACTAGACGTCTAACAAAAAGTGGGCCCAACTGTTCAAACGTCGTAAGATCCAAGACAGGAGAACTACTTACTACAACAAATGACCAAATAGAGAGATGGAAAGAGCATTTTCAGGAGATGCTAGGCACGCCCAGGGATAACGCAGATGAAATTGTCGAAAATCCACAGAATATAGACTTGCGTATATCTTGCGACGCCCCTTCCAAAACAGAGATAATAACAGCTATCAAATCTCTGAAAAATAACAAGTCTCCGGGAATCGATAACATTGCTGCCGAAATGCTTAAAACTGATCCGCATCTAACTGCTGAACTTTTGCTCCCCATAATCCGAGAGGTGTGGGAAACAAACCGCATTCCAGCGGGCTGGAAAAAAGGCATCATTACTAAGCTTCCAAAAAAGGGCAACCTCACACTATGCAAAAATTGGAGAGGAATAACCTTGCTTACCGCCATAAATAAAATCTTCACGACCATCATACTTAAAAGATTAACAAACAAGGTTGAATTTCGAGCTAATCAAGTAGGCTTTAGACCAGAATCCTCCTGCATAGACCACATTAATACTGTGAGGCTAATAATGGAACAATCGGTTGAATGGAACACACCCCTATACATGGTTTTTGTTGATTTCGAGCGTGCTTTTGACAGCTTATCTCATGATGCAATATGGAAAATTTTAGAGCTAAGAAACATCCCGCATAAAATAATTTCCATTATAAAGTTACTGTACACTGAAGCGAAATGCAGCGTGACACACAATGGGATCAACAGTGACGAATTTGACGTACTTACTGGAGTCAGACAGGGATGCGTGCTTTCTCCGTTTCTTTTTAACATAGCTCTAGACTATGTTCTCTCCAAACTAGACTCTGACACAAGAGGGATACAATGGACGTTAACCACACGCCTAAGCGATCTAGAATACGCCGACGATATCTGCCTGTTAGGACAAAGGTTCCAAGATGTGGCTGACCAATTGGAAACACTTTCCACTGAAGCCAATAAAATAGGTTTGAAAATCAATATTGGTAAAACCAAATCCATGAGAATAAATGCAAGAAACAACACGCTATTCACCATTAATAACATGCAGATTGAAAATGTGGAAAACTTTACGTATCTTGGAAGTGTCATAACAGAAAGCGGAGGTACAGAAGACGATATTCGTATGAGGATACGAAAAGCGCAACAAGCTTTCAGCATGCTCAACCCTGTTTGGAGGTCTGGAGAATACACTACGAGGACAAAGATCCGCATATTCCAGTCAAATGTCATGTCTGTACTACTTTACGGATGTGAAACCTGGAAAGCGACAAAAACCCTTACAGACAAACTGCAGGTCTTTGTTAATAAATGTCTACGAAGAATTGTTCGTATTTTCTGGCCTAACATCATCAGAAACGAAGACTTACTACACCTGACCAAACAAAAGAGGGTAGTAAATGAAATAAAGTCCAGAAAGTGGGGTTGGATCGGTCACACACTCCGAAAAAATAACTCCAGTATTGCAAAGACTGCCCTAGAGTGGAATCCCCAAGGAAAACGAAAAAAAGGTCGCCCAGTACAAACTTGGAGAAGATCCATCATGGACGAGATAAGAAAACAAGGAAAGTCTTGGAATGAGGTGAAGGCCTTAGCGCAAAATAGAACCCGATGGCGCGTTTTCACTGAAGCTCTATGCTCCACTTAGGAGTTCAAGAACCTTATATATATATATATTATATATATATATATATTATATATATATATATATATATATATATATATGGTTCTGAAATAATTTCTTTTGGCGTTTTTATGTTGGATAGTGTATTTAATGGTAATAAGCTTCAATCTTATTGACAATCAGTTATATTTGACGTTTTGATTTGTACCTCGAAAATCTTTGTCACAATAGACGAAAATGAATTAAACATTAAAAATAATTCTCAAATAGATATAAAGATTACTGTATATAGTACATTACTATTTCTTTATCTTTCTCTGTTGATGTCTCCATGTTGGTAATGTCTTTATATTACACAGCTAATAAGAACACTTTGATGTTCTAATTATCTTGATTATTCTCTACATGAGTTTTTTTGCCCTTTGATATAATAATTTAAAATTGTTCTTTGACACAGTATTAACAATTTAAAACAATTTTGCTTTTTTTGCTGCTTTGAAGAGTTCTAAACTGCATCTAAACCAGTCCCTTAAATTTTTCAACCATTTCAATCTCCTTCTTCTTATACTCCTGTATCTTCTTATCTTTCCTTGTATTATCAATCTTAGCATTTCTTATCGCTGTCTCCTTATTTAAAAAAATCAGAAAACATTAAAATTTAAAATACTTTGCGCAAAAGATTGAAGTTTTGGCGTTTGGCTTTCTTTTCCCCAGAAACGCAATCCTCCGTGGCTATATGTTAGTTGTAGCTCCATAACTGTAGGGTCTTCTGATATTATTGCCACAATTGGTAACATTGATGCTAAATGATTAGTTCCTCAGGTAGCTGTAATTCCTCCGTGGCAGTGTTGCAGAGTCACCCTGCTGGAATGCAGATACTTTTGGCAGTAATGCTACAATTAGTCGTTTGGCGTCTGTAGATAATTTTCCAAGCTAAGTTGCTCCTTTTCTAACTTCGCTGCATTGTACTAATGATGACCAAATATTCAGAAGTACGTATTTATGCTTGCCATTCACCTTCATCTATTTCCATTTCTACTGAGTTTGCGAGTTTTGCCAATTATTTTTTTCTTACCTGTATATATATATATATATATATATATATATATATATATATATATATATATATATATATATATATATGCAGCTTATATAACTTGGGGATTATTGACACCTAAGAAATAAGAAAATTGTTATTTGGCTTGTTTATATTTTTTGCTCTAGTAAAATAAAATAGCCGCAAGTGAAAAGAAACAGAAAAACATGCCGAAGAAAATATTCAAATTTGGTCAGAGTACTTATTCAAAAAATGCGTTTTCCCATAGCACCCATTCCATCAATCACTTCTTAGATTCATTTAAAATGCAACGAGCATAATTACCGGCGGACCCATATGGTAAGGGAACCAACATGGTACTTCCAGTGGATTCCTTTGATGCCTTTATTTGCTTAGACACGGCCGTATCTCGAGAAAATATATCCTCACTCAATGACAAATCACTACCATTGATTTTTATGGCAATGCGATGTTAACATCGTTCGCGGAGTTTTTTCGGCAAGGTACTTCTTCGACTGTTAGTACTGCCGGGAGAAAAAGTTTATTGCTTACTGTTTGTCGCAGGTAAGACATTCTTGTTTTCGAAGGAAAAATAAAAAGTTGAGCATTGACACAATGGTTTCCTTAAATAGTGCTAATAAGACTCTTGCACACAGAATACATCATGAAATCTGAAGAATAAACAAAAACACGGCATCTTTTCAAGAGGTACGCACAAGAATGCCTCCAGGGGCGGAGGAAGTCATCGATCTTTTTAAACCGGCTAAAAAATGATAAAACAGAAATATAAAATATGTGAAATTATTTAAGTATATTGACAAATAACTAAAAAAACGGAATTCTATAAACAGAATCTAAGTAGCATGGAATCGAATAGACTGTAATTGGAAAAAGCTTCAATTAATTAAAAAGCCATTGTGCTAATTTATTATAAAAACTCATAATTTAAAAATAGATTGGGCTTTTAGATGTTTTAATTAAGTAAATCCAATGAAAAATCATGGAATAGAGTGTATCGTATACCAACATACATGAACTGTAACTTAAATAACTGCTCTAATCAGCATCTCTGAAAAAATAGTCGTAATAAAAAGAGTCAACCACGAATACGATATAAGTCAATATCGACAAACGACGAGAATCAAGATGTTACGTATCCTTGTATTGCCTATAAAGTTTGACATGTAAACTGTTAGTGAAATATTTAAACCAATGGAGAAATATGAAGGAAATATTAAGAAAGGTCAAATATCCAAGATATGTGTTGTATTTCTCCGGAATTGATTTAATTCAGTTTAGTTGCGTTATAGTTTATGTTGCACAAAGTATAAAAACACGTTTGATTGAAGACAGGAGGTACTGTCCTTGGATCTGTAAAACATCAGCCAATGTAGAACATACAATTACATAGGACAACCATTTTTTTTGTAGATACACAGGGACTTAGTAGTACTTCAATCTAGTATACAGGAATGTTATAAGAGTAAGAGGCCACAAAAATAAAAAAAAACCAATCTTAATTTTATTCTAAAACTTGTAAAATATATTAAGGCCAAATCAACAATGTATAAGATATCTATAACGTCACAAAGAGTACTAGAAAGAACACAAATGAAATTATATTGTAGAATAGCTAGAAAGATAGTTTTAAGTAGAGAAAAAAGCAGAAACATAAGACACACATTGATGGTCAAAGATAATATTAACTGGGTAAAGCAAGTAGAATGAATACAATAACAGAATGGTAGAAGAATAGTAGTGAGAATCGTTTGAGATAAACCACCATCAGATCATTTGGACATTGGAATGTGGATTCTTCCGAAAAAGCTTTAACCTAAATACAAAGGTGTAGGTATATGAAGACAAAGTAGTTAATTTGTACGTGTAATAGAAACATATAAAAAATAAAAAGGTTAACCCAGATAACTCTAACATAAGAAATTGCATAAAAACTGCAATTTTTTGTTATTATTGTATTTTATTTGTAACACCTATGTACAGTACATCTGTAAGTTACTAAGATAATATTGCAAGAGATCTCAATGTACAAAAAACGAATGTCCTATAAATGACATAAAGCAGCGTACATGGATACTAACATCTACATTTATGACACCTTGTAATTGTTTTTTTATGGCAGTAGCGATATTTCGTTTGCTTTTTCATTAAAAAAATCTTACATATAAAAATAACCAAAAGGGAGGTTCCGAACAAATGTTCCGAAATAAAGGTTCCAGCCCCTTCCATTTAGTGATGTTTTTTGAGCTCCCCTTTCTTAATCCAATTTTTTAACTATTGTCTGATCTTCTTCTAATTATTTTTCCTTTAGGCTAATATTCTAGTACTTGCTATGGTATTTTGAACTCTCCTCAAGTATGCCAATCCATTTTTAATTTTTTTTATGGATTATAACACTATATCATTCATATGGATTATTAATAACATTTTCGATTGGCTTGTTGTGTTTTGTTTTATAGTTTGGTATTGATTAATATATTGATCCAGCATATTTTTGGAAATTTTCTTAAAGACCTATTTAAACAATTTTGTAATTTTCTTGTTGCATCTTCATCATGTTTTCAAGTTTTTGTTTGGTAAAATAATACGGATGCAACACAGCTGTTAAAAATTGTAATTGCTATTATTTCCGAAATGTCAAACTTTTGTTAAATTTTATTTTTATTTAAATGCACCTTATGCCTCTACTATCCTAGTTTGTCCCTTATATCTTTAACATTCTTTGAGTATCAACATTGTAGGATGAAAATAACTGTCACTGGTCCAAAGCGTGAAATAATTTGTTCAGGCAGTTTGCCTGATATAATATTGTTCAGAACAAATTGAATAATTTGTTCTTCTAGCAGTAAAGCCATACTTTGAGACCATGAGCTTCTATTTCAGGTACCAAATAGTCCGTTATCATAGCACGATAACGGTCTCCATTTAAAGTAACATTCTGACCGGCCTCTGTTATAAAGAAATATGGACCAACGAATCCACCAGCCCAGAAACCACACCAAACAATTGTTTTTTCAGGGTATAATATTATATAATATAATAATATAATAATCTTAAACCTATTCAGGTTGTTTATTACCCCAAATATGGACATTTTGTTTATTAACGTAATCATTAAGCCTAAAATGGGCTTCATCTGAAAACAAAATTTTTCTTAAAAACAGTGGATCTTCTGAAAGCTTATCAAGCCCATCGACTGAAACGGTGACGACTCTGAAGGTCGGTCGTCTTCAGCTCTTGTACTAATTGAGTTTTGTACGCTTTCAAACCAAGATCCTTACGTAAAATTCGTAAAGTTGTTAGATATGAAGCCAAGCTGTTAAGAACGGCAACGAATCGATTCTTAATTATTTTCTAGTACACTATCTGTTACCACCGCTATATTTTCTTCACTTCGTGCTGAATGTGGTCTATTTGGTCGCGTGTTATCCAATAATGAAAACTGGATTTCAAACTTACTAATCCTAAAGCGAATTGTACGTTCGGTAGGCCGATTATGTGGACCATAAATTGCTCCAAAACTCCTTCCTCACAGAACTTCCATTTTCAAAATACAACTTTTTATACAACAACAATAATTTTTAGACGCTGTGCCGGGCTGTCTTTCCATCATAAAATGTCAAACAATACTGAACAAAAGCGAATTGTCAGTTTATTGTCAGATGTAAAGGTATATTACAATCTGAATTGATATTGATGCCGGAGCGCCACTGACTGATAAATATCAAGCACCGAAAGAACAAATTTATAGAGAACCGATTCGTTTGGATTTGCAGCCGAGTCATATCCTCTTTTTTTTTCGGCGGTTGTTTTGAAAATATTGCACCACGCGACTGGACAGAGTGCTGGCATCTGTCTTTTCGGTTTTTGATAAATACATTATTCAATAGACGTTTTTACGGAATAAACGTCAATAATGCTTTTTTCCGAAGCATTAATATTTGATCGCAAGGTGTCTACTCTTAGCCGTTTAGATTTCGATAAAAGGGCTATCAGAATCTCAAGTAGGAGGAAGTCATCGAATTTTTTTCAGACAACTGTTTCAGTGTGTCGGTGCATAACATTATTTACAATGTTTTTTATTACAAGTGATGATAATTTATGACCTACAATTCCACTTTTAATGACGAAAATAAGTTTTAACAATATTAAAATAACTTCTACAGTTTATGTATTTATTGGGAATGATGTAGTGTAAACATGTCTATTTGACAAGAAATTAATAATTACTGAGATTTATATACTTGTATTTTCGTTTAGCATTATTAACTTAGTAATTTTTCGCCATTTTAATAACTGTTTAAAATTACTGACCATAAAGCGCTTTCAAATTATGTATTACTTGCCATATGATATATGTAATTTAAAATATCTAACAACATAGCTCTCATTCCGACATTTTTAATGATTTTTCAGAATTACATAAAAGCTTTGAATTGGTAAGAAAGCTCAGCTACTTAAAAATCTATTAAATTTGGTTTAAGGGTTTCGAAAATAGTTTTGGGTGAAGTCTTTCGATGCGTTTTTGTATATCCTAGATATCGAATTTTGCTATCAATTTTCTTTATTTTGTCGCCCACAAAGAATAGTATCTAGTAAATAAAATAATTGTATTCTATTTGGTACACGTATACTTGTATGCCTCCAACCCATACAAGGTAATTTGACAATTTAGAGATTAGAGGTTATATATTATTTGTTAATATTAAACAAATAACTGAACATCGAAATCTGCCAATATTATAGGAATATATAAATTTACTTTAATATGTTAACCAGTTCATAGCTTTCAAAATGAATCACCGGCTTAATAAAGGATTTTCAAAACGATTTTCTAAAATATATTTCGTATTCTACAATACAATAATACAGTTACTAATGTTGTAATTTCAAAGAAATATACTAAATATTGGTTTTCTTGTTGCAGGAACTCTGAGGCCACCTGGATTGATAGGAGGCAGTAAGCCAAAAGTAGCCACACCTGCAGTGGTGTCAAAAATCGAACAGTACAAACGGGAAAACCCTACGATATTTGCCTGGGAAATTAGGGAACGACTGATATCTGAAGGTAAATCTCTTATACAAACCGATGATATTTAAAGAAATAATAAATGCAGGGAACTTCATAAATTGTTTTTGCTATCTATCAATAAAACATTGAAAACTTCCACAAGTGTTACTGATGAGGAATTGAATAACTCGAAACACGTGTAGAGCAATAGTGGAATTAAAATTAAAATGAAATGCAATCTTTTACTATTTAAACCTCTTTTCTCTACGTAAAGAGCAAAAAATGTAGCAAATATTGACAGATCAAATTGTCCCACTTACTTTTCAAAACATATTCGAACATCAAATTAATTAAATACAATCCACTTCTAAATTTAAGGTTATCCTTAAAAATAAAAGTTAAAACTCCAAATTCATTATTGAGTAACATAATTTAAGGAATAAATTGCAGCGAATGTCAAAGTTGTTATATTGGTCAAAGTAAACAGTGGCTGAAGCAACGAGTCACTCAACACAAACAACACAGTGACTGCAACATAAGAAAAAGCTCTTGTGCCTTAGGGGCCATCACTTTAAGACTTAAATTTAACTTAAATAATATAAAAAAAATCTTAGAACAAGTTAGTTTAGCATAACCAAGTCATAACACCAGCTTTTCCTTGAAATGGTACACATTACCAAAACTCCAGAGTATATTAAGTCAATTACAGAAATGATACAAACAATCTGAGTAATATCTACTGCAACATTCTGTCTCACATGTAACACATGACATGATAGATCCTAACCTTTAAAAAAACATTACTCACTTGATCTTTTAGTTACTCTACCTACAATTTTATTTAATTTCTGAATATCAGTCCATCAACAACTTACTAGTACTATCAATTACATTTTATAGACCAATTTAAAATGCTCCTCACCCTTTCTTATTCCTCTAACATTAACAATAAAGCTGCAATTATTGCATCTTTCGGCTTGATCGGTGCTGTGTTAGTTCTTTATCTATGTCTCCAGAATACCAGATTATATAAAATGAAATTTCAAGGAAACATTCCTTGGTGCTACATTATGCTGATGTAGTGCTATTAGTATATACTAAAAATGAATTGTGGCAAATTTTGAAACAGTGGAAATAGGTTCTTGGAGAGAGAAGGAAGGAGAAAAAAGCTTAAAACTAATTAGAATAAATATAGAATGTCACCATTCCTTGGTGCTACATTATGCTGATGTGGTGCTAGTAGAATATACTAAAAATTAATTGTGGCAAATATTGAAACAGTGGAAATAGGTTCTTGGAGAGAGAACGAAGGAGAAAAAAGCTTAAAACTAATTAGAACCAATGTAGAATGTCAACAATATTCATTCGAAGATGCGGTTACTGCTACAAGAGTGTGGTTTAAATTTGGATTAAAATAATTACAAAAAACAATAGCTTTGGAGATTCATTATCGGTATTGTAGATAGAGTAATTGATTTGTAATATAAATAAAGCAAAATAGAGAATGTAAATAAGAAGAAATCGGGCGTTGTAAGGTGTGATAGAAAAATTCCAATAAAACTCGATAGGTAAATTTAAAGTAAGACGAATGTAATGTGCTGCACTTAATGTTAAAGAGTTAAAAAAAGAGCAATGATTTTATGTCGTAAAACGCACATAACTAAGTTCATAAAAGGAATGAAATAGGAGAGCCAAATATACATGATGCATACTCACAACAGTATTGAAAGCGTATTCTACGTTTTACAACTATTTTCAATGTTTTGCTGCTTTAAATTTTTAAAACTAAGTAATTTAGTTATTTAACTTTACGTATACAGCTTAAACAATTAAATCTACTTCATCCAGGAAAGATCCGTTTGAATGGCCGTTTCAGTTGCGTGCAGAAGATCGTGCTTAGCGCAAGGTTTATTTAACAGAGGATAACTTAGTAGACGCGTTGAATCTTGTATATTTCCATATTTACACATGTACTGGAAATATACCTCATTTCTAAATGTTGATTTTACACTTGGACACTCCGACCAGCAGATGATTGAGAGTCCTCTACACAGTATAAGGAAGACAGAAAAGTTTCTCTCGAGGATTCATATGGCAAAGAACAGCTTCTTTCCACTTGTCAAGACGAGTTCTTTGTGGTGTATCTTGCAGATGTGTTTATATATCCAGAAGGCTTTTTCTCGATTGAGTTTTCGTGCGGTTGGCTGGTAATCGTAAAGTGGATATCGCTAACGTAGAGTTTCTCTTCGGATATAAGGTGAAATTATATCTACAATAGGGCAGAGCGTATTATATGAGTGTGAGTCTCAAAACTCTACTGTTGATTCTTGCTGACACATTAATATTGTATTAGTATCTGTAATAACCACCTATACGTGTTTGGCGTTATATAATGCTTCCCAAACTGGTAGGTATATACGGCAGCACAAATACAGAATGCTAACATTGACGTTCTAAGGGTTGAAAGATGTGCTCCCCATTTTTGGTTTACAAGCTTACGGGGAATATTCTTTTTGGCTGTCTGTTTGTCTTTTAGTTTAAAAAATAATGTTTTTAGAAGCGACAAAGAGCGATCGTATTTTATACGCAGATCGTTAATCAGTGGGTAATAGTTTCATCAGCTAAATTAAGTTGATTTATCAAAATTTTTTTAACAATATTTTTTGTTGACAGCACCGAGTTAGAATATCTTTACAAGTCATTAAAATTAAAGCAATATTTTCTTTGCTTTCTAAATTTAAGATAAGAAGACTTTATAATATTCTTAGCAAATTTAAAAAAAACATAACTACAACAAAAAACAATAAATTGTTGTGTCCTCCGATCTTCTTAATATCACCCGCCCATCTTATTTGTGGTCTTCCTCTGCTTCTTTTTCTTAACCATGGTCTCCATCGTTATATTTCGTGGATCCATCTCTTATCCTTCAGTCGGGCATTGTGTCCTGCGAATCTCCATTTTAATTTGGCAGCATGTTCTTCTGCGTCTTTTACTTTGGTTTTGCTTCTAATCCATTCGTTTTTTTTGTCTAAGTCTCACCCCGAACATTGATCTTTCCATCGCTCTTTGTGCTATTACTATTTCATCCATATTAGACGTGGTCAGTGTCCACGTCTGCGAACCATGCGTGAGTATAGGAAGGATATACTGATCGTAAATTCTGGTTTTCAAATATTGTTCTATTTTAGTGGTTTTCAAGATCCAACTCAGTTTTTCAAATCCTGTCCATGCTAATCTTATTCTTCTGGTAATTTCGGCAGTTTGATTTTCCTTGTTAATTTTCATTATCTATCCAGGTAAATGTATTCGCATACTGTTTCTAAATTTATGTCGTTCAACGTTATTTCTCTAATGTTTGGTGTATTTGTCAATATTTTTTTCCAAGTTCATCTTGAAACCAACTTTTTCCGAAGCTTGGAATAGTTGCGTCATCATGGTCTTTAGTTCTTCGAAACTTGTAGCGAATATTAAAATGTCATCAGAGTATCTTAAATGACTCAGTTTTCTTCCGTTAACATTTATTCCTTTATCTGCTCAGTTAATGTCTTTGAACACGTTTTCCAGTCCAAGTGTGAATAGCATTGGTGAGATAACACCTCTCTGGCGAACTCTTTTGTTGATTGGTATAGCTTTGGTTTTCACATCAATTTGTATTTTCATTGTAGCTTTCTTATAAATATTATGTATGGGCATTCTGTATCGGGAGTCTATCCTGCAGTTATTCACAGCTCCCTCTATTGCTCAAAGTTCTATGGAGTCGAATGTCTTTTCATAATTAATGAAGCCAGTATTGAACTTTAGTACTTATAAATTTTACAGATGTGCATCGTTTAAATTGATAAGTAAATAAAATATTTATGTTGATAGCTATATTTAACGACGTAACATTTAACATAACTTATTAAAATAATAAAAAATACAATCAAAGTATTTTCTTGCTTTTATAATATTAACTTACAAATTTATACGAATTGATAATTCTATGACGAATTGATGACGGTTAAAAGAAATTGTAGACGAAAGAGTAAGTATGGCACAGCTATGGAATAATTATTATTATTGTATGATTTGCGTACTTAAATATTGTTATTCAAAATAATAACTTCTCCTTACTGTATCGGCATACACACACATATTCTACTTCGAAAACATATGTCCGCAAGGGCTGTTGTAATTTTTAATTTGTCTTTACGTCCCGTACAATTTACCGAATAAAACAGCCAGTTTTTCCGTTTTCTCAACTGCCGAATTACTATAATTATCCACCGCTTTGTGGTAAGAGGACGATCGAAGCACAATAGCAGTCTGGCTAACCCAAACAATAACGTTTACCTCTAAACATTGTCATTGGTACGTTATTTTTTGCGGTTTTCAAGATATAGAGAAGTGTTTTTATTCACACGCGTATCCCATCTACTTGATGGGTTTTCAGGAAACTGTAATTATTACACCTTTCACTCAAACGGCGCATATGTTGGATCATACTTTAAGAGATTTCAAACTTACCTCTAAATAAAGTTTTTTATTTTTCTTTTTCGCATAAAATGTTTCAACCGGGTTCTGATCTACAAATGAACTAATGAATTAGCAAGGTAAATACGTAAATACTGTTCGTAATTCTTTAAAATATTTTACTGTATTTTTTCTTGTTTTTTTTTATCTATCCTGTTAATGTGTTTATTTCACCCCCTGTTTAGTAATAAGTTATTGATGTCTTTGAACTTTCATGTATGTCTTAGACTTTTGCATTACTAATACAGGTTCAAACTCCGATAAGCATAATATAAGGAGTCGATCAAACATAGCTATATCAGGAGATAAAGATGAACTCAGATCTGGGCATGCCATGGACCAAATCGCTCAAATGTAAAACTTTAATTAACATTTTAATCACCACAAAGGGAAGCTGCTTTAGTAATGGCCAATTTACATCACATCATATATCACAATTCTTCGTTTCCGCTATCGTTGTCATCTTCTTCTGGATATTCAGAACCATCTGAAGGATCATCGTCAGTAGTCATCGTCGTAAAAGTCAGTAATTTCCATTTGGGGTTCGGAACTATTGGGTTTCACTTGGGTTTTGATGCGATAATCTTTCAGAGTTAAGCATAGCGTATTTTCTAATAATATTTTCATATTCTTCATCCTTTTCTTTTGAATCACGCCAACGGCGATACATTATGGACGCATCTACATTGCCAGGACGGAAGGTATTCGATTCGTTTAGCAGAGAAATTACTGATATTAAAATCTAAGAGATGGAGAATACTAATGTATAAATCACCATTTTCATAAACATTTGGATGCCAAACTTTTGTTAAAAATCTAATTGACGGTGGTGAATATGGATAGTCTGTGGGGAATTTCATTCTAGCCTTGAAACAGCCACCCATGTAGAGGGCATTCTAGCACAATACTAAGGATAGAGATCCGGTTAAGCTGGACAACACATACCACCATATTTCATGCCGAAATTATCGCTATACAAAGTTATGCTTTGCAACTAATATGTCGGAAAGTAGAGAATGACTCAATCTTGCTCTATTCCGTTAGTAAAGCAAATCTAAAAGCCACCAGTTCAATGTAGGTTAAATCAAAACTTGTGTGGAACTGTTTGATACCCCCTTTTAGGTTGGAAGTCATAATAGTTTTACACAAGCATGATTCCAGAGTACAAACGCTAAGTAGGGAATAAGAGGGGCTAACTAATTAGAGAGGGCGCTTGTGCGTCTTTAATTTGTCCTGAGCCCTGTTCTGAGATTGCAAACATACAAAACAAAACCAGAACAAAAATATGTCAAAGAGTTAATTAAGGAACATTCAGCCAAATTTACAGCTGACATACCCACAATTGAAACACTGTCAGGGTAATAGTGGAGTGTTGACTGAAGGGTGTAACAATTATAAGTTCCTGAAAATGCATTAAGTAGATGGGAAGCAGCAGTTCTGAAAATAAAAACTCTTCTCTATATTTTGACGAAAGGGGATACTTGTCGATTCTATTAAAAAGAATGGGAAACAGCTCTACACATCTTATGCCAGTGTGAAGGCCTCACAGTCTATATAAACGGACCCCTCTCAAAGCAGTAGGGTTGAATTCCTAGCTTAAAGTTTCAAATGGAAGCCAAATTGATCTACAGAGATAGCAGTGCATGAGGTCGAAAGCCGCTTAGTTGTAATCTCTAATCTGTAATCTGTACAGTTTTGCTTTTTCTCTCTCTAGTAATTCTTTTCAGGTTTTGTACCAACTGCCTTTATTTCTGTTATTTCAAATAGCTTTTTGGATTTTGAGATTTTTGGTGTAGTTTCTGTTCTGTTCTGATATTTCTGTAACTAAATATTTGGACTAGAGAGGGTAGTGAGTATTGGAACTAGGAGTTGGTAATTCTACTACGTGACTTAAATGCTAGAATCGTACGAAAAGTAAATAGCATAGTGATCGGTCTATTTGAAGAAGTAAAAATAAGTAGAAACGATGAAAGAATACTAAGTTTCTGCGATCATATGAATTTATAGATAGTGAATGGATACTATCAGCACAATATTATTCAACTTTACCAGGACCCAACCAACTAGAAATTTGAAACCAATAATCGATTACTGTATATGCAAGAAAAACTCCAAATAATGATTATTGATGTTAGAATCCATCGAGGAGCAGACTGTGAATCTGGTCTGGTTGAATTTAAAATGAAACACATATAATGAAATCATAAAAGCTCTTGACGAAGCTGCACTGGAAGTTACTGGAGAAATGGATAATATAAAGATTAGAAGTAAATGTTGGAATAAAGAAATAGAACAAATTGTGTGGGGACGACAAAGAATATGCATAATAAATGGCTAGCAACAAAAACCTATACGATCGGTAACAGTATAATACAGCCTAGCTATGGTAGGTGCTAGAAGAGAACAAAATTCCACCGATTTACATTAATGCTGTGAGGGAGTTGTACGATGATATGACGAGTTCAATAAAGATTGGACAAAAGTGACAAAAAAGATAAAGGTCACAAAAGGACTTCGCCAAGGCTGCTGTATTGCACGTACGCAGTTTAAGATCTATTTAGAAGTGGTTTTAGATGTTTGAAACAAAAGTGTAAACCTATGGGTATTAAAATTAAAACTGAAGTTATATTTTTTATAGGAAATGCATTCTGACTACTTTTCTAAAATTTTTTAGTTAGGACTGTTATCGTTAAGAGGAAAAATTAAAAAAATCTGAGATAGAATTATTAAATAAGTCAGTTTATTTTATGTTAGTTTTGTGTTATTATAACTAATAATATAATACTCGCAGTGACATCCTGTACCAGAATCGCTCTCTCGTATTCTAATACGACAGGAAAAGGTGTGAAAAGTCGTTGAGCAAGGTTGACTTTTATAACAATTAACTAGATTGCCACCTACGTGGAAGCTCGCTGTAGTATTGATTACGTTCTTTGTGAGTATTAGTTTCAATTATGTGCTAGTTGCTGCCATTTTCTATTTTACAAGGGACCTTCTCGTATTCTCTACTTGTTTGACAGGGACAAGAACAAACAATGGGACTGCGGATGATAATAATAAATATATGTTTAAGTATATTTAATATTCCAATTTATACCAATCAGCAGATGACTTTATAGGAATTCACATATAAGATATATTAAAACCAAAAGAGCTGTAAGTCTTCTTTTACTAATTTTTTGCTTTCATTTCGTGTTCTGTCTATATGATGGTCGTATTTATATTATTTTTTCAGAATTTTAACTCTATTTTTTTGTCCGACTCTTCTGATATAACCATAGCTGTAATCTATATCTGGTAGGTGTTGATATTAGAATTTGCTTAGGTACCGTAAAACGGGTTCACTAGACATATTTTTGAGATTTAAAGGCTTTGTAGTTAGGTTGATATTTATCTAATCGGCCACGAAAAATATGCAAAATGTGTGTCACGGCTAATCACGGTTTAAGGGCCTAGTGAGCACATTTGAAAAAGTTTCCTAATAAAAAAAAATAAAATAAAAGTGCCAAATGGATTTTCAGTAATCTGGTTTAAACGAATATTCATCCCCTCATCATCTGATTCGACCTCCTTTCACTTCTGTTAACGATCTCTTTATCTTCACGTCGATTCATTCATTCTTCTATATTTTTGTCGTTATGCGCATCTGAATCAAGCATTTCGTCTTCACGTTCTTCTTCTCTAAATTCTGTCCCAGTTACACTTTTACCAGCTACAAAGGCGATCTTCTTTTGCTTTCGTCGTTGTATAGAAGTGTCAGAATATCTCACGGATTTCCACATATTAACCACTATATTGCTAACATGTTCTTCTACATTTTCACATTTTCTATCACATCTTCTCACATTTTCTAAAACCAGACTTAATATCTTTTTTCTTGGTTGAGTATGATGCTGTCCATCAGCTGTCTAACAAAATAAGGAAAGCGATCTTTGGGCATGGTAGCTGCTCTTCTTCCTTTACTCATTTTCCACTTTTCAAGAATTTTTTGCCATGCTTCTTTTAAAGGACAAAAAAAGCCACATAACGGGCTGGGTCATATTTGTAGAATTTGACGGGAAAAAATTAATGAGACATCATGTTCCAAGCACTCGGTTACAGTTTTGGGACTAAAATGACTTTAGGGGTTTAGGGCTACGATTGTGCCTCGCACCTTTTACCCCGCCAACTGTCCATAATTCGTACATGTTTTGAGCCTTATACACGATATGCGGAGATAGCACCTTGCCATCAGCAGTTGTCGCAAACATGACGGACGTGTAGCTTTTGGAAGAGTGGCACACTCGAAGTTTACAATCTTAGACGGCGGTATACCTTCTAGTTCTGCACCCAGGTGATCAAAATACATATTTAAAGTCTTGAGTGAAACCTGTTGCTCGAGATCGTTTAATGTTTTGACAAAGCCGTATTTGTAGTCGTGTCTTATGTCGCTTCAAAAAACGTGTACAAAATCTTTTTCCGGTTTTTGTTAACCTTAGGTACATTTTACCCCGACTATCTAGGTATGTTTTTACCATTACTCTAAGATCGTATTTATCCAAGGGATAGCCCCAATCAGCACAGGTTATCAGTTGTTTTAGTATAACTTCCTCTTCCAACTTTTAGTGTAGATTGTCCTCCAGGTGTTTTTAAGTTAGGGTTTTTGTGGTGCCTGTAGAGCACTGAATAGGTAATTTCATGTTTTGTTTTTTTGTTTGCCTCTCTATAGGACATTCCATTTCTCATGTCGTATAAGAGCCTTTCAAGAGCCTCACGTTGTTTTTTGTAAAACTTACACCTTGGATAATATCCATAGTCTCGTGGCATGGTTAATCTGACGGCAAAACAAAAAATGTGGGCGAAAAGAAACGGCGAGTGATTAGAAACTGCGGGTCAATAGAAACAGAATAAGGGTTAGGTTTTTATAAAACAACATTCCAATCAAATAAGTGGTATGTTAGGATAAATTTTCCGAGTATTTAGTTATCTATTTATTTAATTGATTTTTTTTACCTTGTTACAAAAAGTTCAGCTCTTTGAAACCTGACAATATCAGCTGTTCAACTGTAATTGCTGTTGTTCAGTGTTGCCATCTAAATTGGCGTTTTTTATCATTTGGCCAGTTTATGTACCTCAATAGTTATTTTCTGGACTAAATTTAAACAACTTTTTTAGTAAAATGTTGTCATTTAGTTTCTATTCACCCCCAGTTTCTTTTCATTCCGTTTTACGGTATTCTTTTTACGCCATTTTATGCATATCAACGAAATGTATATTAGGACTAAGTGTTTTATCTCCGAAACAGAACATTTTGTGACTTTTAATATAATACATAAAATTACTATACAAGAAGTACTGTTCGTAAACTAAATTTTAATTAATGTTGTCACCTCATTATTAAAAGAAAAAATAGATAATAACATTCAATTAAATAAAAAAGCATGTTATAAATTTCCGTTATGATTGATTCAATTCGGTCATAATTATAGAATTTTTATTATTTAACAATTCATTGCTTGGTTTTTTAATAATTGACTCTTATTTTAACAGCTTAAATAATTAAGTATTTTATGGTTCACTTCCTATTAATTCTATCGAATATTATATAAAAATAACTGGAAGTAACGTATAGATATTTTTAGAATACCTGTCCAATTAGAATCATTGCATTACATTGGTGATCAGTGTAGTAGTGTCCGGGGGCTCGGGAGACTGAGATCTCAGACGCCTTGAAGAAGGCATCAAGGAGGATGTCAAAAGCTCGGCGCAATCATAATCGACACGGTGCAACCTGGACGACTGTTGAGTTTAATATTATTTCTTGTAATAGTAATAATCTTAGCTCTAGGTTTAATTGTACTAATCGTGAGTAAGATAAAATCAATTTAACTTGAATTTTGCGAATAATTTAGAGGTAAAAATCTAAACGTCAAATAAAGTACTTTTTATTAAAATTATTGATTATTCCAAATATGAAGAATTTAGTATGTATTATATCTTTTATAGTGTATTTTTATGTGTGAGAGAGTAATAAAACAATAAATTATTTATGCAAATCCCTAAACTGTTGATACGGGTGATTCAATGAAAAACAGATATTTGTCAACAAGTTTACAGACGTATATAGGAAAACAATTTTAAATTGAGTATGACCACCAGGTATACAGGTTGGAGCAGAACAGAATACAATAGTTGTGAGGGTTACTAATCCCTAAATAAGGTTGCCAGTGTCGGAGTGATGGAGGTTAACGGGTACTAATGAATTTGCAAGAAATGTAAGATGTTTATTTTATTGGTTATATATAACCAATAAAAGTTTAATAAGTGCCTACCCATTTGCAAAATAAACTTTAATTCTTTAGATAAAATAAAACGTTTCATTTTATCTGAAATGAGTGCATTCCACGAAGTAAGGGTTTCAAAAATCAAACATTTAATTCTTTAATTCCAGGAATCTACGACAGTAATTGACTAGATAATTACCTTCTAAACTTATTCCACAGAAAATGTGATAGTGGGTTTTTCCATTTTGTAGGAAGGTCCAAGTGGCGTATTCAAAATTCTTAACAGTTCACTAAAAGTAGGTACTTCAGTTGCAAGGTGCAGTTTATTGTGTATACCAGTGTTATGGAAAACTTGGAAGTGCCGTGTAAACGCCGAAAAATTGGTCCTTTAACAGTTAATGAAAAATCATTAATATTTAACTGTTTTAAATCATTTACAGACAAACGTTTATGTGAAAGTGTTGATGAGACCGTTGAGTTAGTTAGCAGTACACTTGGTGTTGGAAAATCTACGATTTACAGAGTTATTAAAGAAGAGAAATGTGGTAGTTTTCAAATGCCACGTAATGCTCCAGGGAAACCAAAATTTTAAATAGAATATCATTTTAAAGAAGGACTTCGACGGAAAGTGCATGAATTCTTCTTTAGACAAGAATTTCCAACATTGGATAAAGTTCTTGTCTCAGTTCGAGATGATAAGGATTACCCAGAAATGAGTCGAAGTACGTTATGGAAACTTTTAAAAGAAATAGGCTTCCGCTGAAAAAAGAATCCCAGAAAGTCTATTTTATTAGAAAGAACTTTTTCATTTTCTAAGAACATTTTCTAAGAACCATAAAGGAAATGAGAAACCAAAAAAGAAAAATATTTTATCTTGATGAAACATGGATCAACGAGGGTCATACACCAAATAAATTTTGGCAGGATGAAACTGTTACAAGTCAAAGGCACGCTTTTGTAAATAACTTATCTACTGGTTTAAACCCACCATCAGGAAAGGGACGCACGCTGATAATAGTACACATTGGCAGTTCAGACGGCTTTGTTGAAGGTGGTTTATTAACTTTTGAATCAACTCATACCGGTGACTACCATGAAGACATGAACGCTGATGTCTTTCAAGAATGGTTCGAATTAATGATAGATCTTCTTCCTAAGAACTGTGTAATAGTAATGGAAAATGCAAGTTATCACTCCAGACTTATAGAAGGACTGCCCACAACCAAGTGGTTAAAAAAAGACTTGCAGAATTGACTGAGTTCAAAAAATATTACGTACCATCCTGGATCTATAAGAAAGGAACTTTATTCGTTGTGTGCCCTTCATAAAGAAAAATTTAAAAAATACGCAATTGATGAAATTGCCAAAAATCGTGGAATGACAGTACTTAGATCCCCACCATATCATTGTTAATTAAACCCGATTGAACTGGTATGGGCACAGATAAAGAGTGAAGTTTCAAGAAAAAATACCACTTTTAAAATTCATGATGTTAAACAGTTGTTTTTGGAGGCCGTAAACAATGTAAAACCTGAAAACTGGGAAAAGGCAGTAAATCACACTATTAAAGAAGAGGAAAAAATGTGGAAGCTGGACAATATTACTGATAAAATGATCGAGCCAGTTATTATAAATCTTGGTTCTGAAAGTTCATCTTCTGAATCTGACTTGGATTTGTAACAAGTAGCTGTAGCATCCTGTAAAATCCTTTTTAATGTAGGCCAGTCAGTTCTAATATAGTGTGTGATAAAAGAGGTCACTTTTATTTACATACACATAACACTTTATAACACTGAAATAATTCATTTATTTTTTACAATTATTCAAAGTAGTTTTTCAATTAATCTTGAGCACGCCCATGGAGTGGTCGGAGGTACCAGTTAAAATTATGCTAATTACTCTCTCGTTCATAAAAATAAACTATAAACATAAATTATTTTCTACTCATTTACGAGTTACCTACAAATATACCAAAAGTTTTTCCAAGTTCTCAAATTGTAACACACATACGAAGTGCCGCTTTGGTCACAATCTGACGACGTAATTGAAAGTGGCCGGTAATTTAGTTTTGTGGGAATTGCGGTGATATCGGACATTATAAAGCGTTAGTATTCACACGCAAGAAGTCACGTAGAAGAGGCATGTGTTAGACACGCAAAACATCTTTCAATTTTAAATGTAAAAAATGGCACGCACAAAAACCTACTTCATAGCTAGAAATTATTAACTTCTTCGCTACAAAGTAAAGCTTAATACATAAAAACATCAATTGCAGACATAATTTGTATATTTATACTAACCTATTAACATACAGTTATTGATGGAGTCACACAAGTGTCTCATTTACAAATCTCATTTAATAAATTAAGATATTTAACAAACGACGTTTATTTCAACTTATCACACAAGATTGTTTCAAATACAGTTTTGTTAATAAACCACAAACTCAACAATTCTTTTTGTTTCATGAATTTTTGATGATTCAGGTGTTAGAAAGAAACATGAGCCCAGATGGAAAACTAATTAGGGATGTAAACTTAAGACCTGTATGCAATCAGGAATTCTTCGAAGAGAGGGTGGAGCGATTGAAAATTAGTAACGGAAATGACACAAACTTATCAATACTTCTGACTATATTTCGTACATTATAATGTGACAATTTCAACCTACTCACGATTTCCAAATGGGATTTTATTTTATAAAATAAAAATTTATTTGGAGTTTTATGCACTGTTTCATGTCATAAGTTCAACATCTTTTATTTTTAAAACAAAAATAGCCATTACTGTTTGATTTCTTAGCATAATTTATTTAATTAGAAGACTACAAAAGAAAATAATGTGATTTCGAAACGGAATTACAAACAATAAAAATTACGAGTGAACTTAAACAAAATTGTCTAATATCGGGTATTATCCCTAAAATATCAATAACCGTTTGCATACGATTTTACGGGAAAGGAAAAAATTTTGAATAAAAGCTTAAAGAATATGTTTATATTCTTCATGAAACAAGTTTTGAAGTTCTGCAAGACTTTATGGCTGGCTTGGTTAACTTATAACCCTACGATGAAGTTCATCCCAAAGATGTTCGATGATATTCAGATCGGGGCTGCAGGCTGGCCGTTATAGAGTCCTAATTCCAACTTTTCAAAGTAATATGTGAGGAATATTGCACTATGCGGCCATACATTATCATGCATAAAGATAAAATGGTCCCCAATAAAAGAAAAAAATGAAACTACTGCTTGTGCCAAAACATTCTCTATATACCAGTGAGCATTCAGGGGGCTATTGATCAAAATATGTTCAGTTCGAGTTTCAAGTGAGATTCTAGCCCAAACCATGACACCACCACCGCCAAACTTTCTTCTCTAGGACATACAAGCTTGGACATATCTTTCATTTCTCCCCCTCCAAACCCTTTCTGGGCCATCGCCAGACTTTAAACAGAACCACGATACATCAGTAAAGAGAATTCAGCTTCAATCCTGTATATCCCAATGTTGATGTTGTCGAGACAAAATTAATCGATTCCTACAGTGTGTGGGTCTTAATTCGGGAATAATAGCCTCCTTCTTGCCACTAGCCCCCTTTAACTGAGGCGTCTTCTAACCGTTCTTTTATTTACATTCCCATTTTGAACCTCCTGCAGATGGTTTATTAAGCAATTGGAGGGAAATGGCGATTTGTTAAAAGTTCCATCACAATAAAACGATCCTCTTTTTGCGAGGTAACCCTTCGACGACCGGAACCATAAACGTCGAAACTGATAAAAACAAGCATACAAGATCGCAAAAAAATATTTAATTTGAGATGCAACATGAAACAATGCATAAAACTTCCAATGAATTTTTATTTTCGGAAATTTATAGGGTGGCACTTTTTTTGCCGCTCAGTATTTATATATACATATATATATATATATATATATATATATATATATATATATATATATATATATACTTGAGCCGTGAGATAAGAATTGGTGAACAATCAAACTTGGGAGATATATCCCCATATAAGGCTGGTTTGAACGGCTTTTGGAGAACTGAGTATTTAAGTCGAACATTCCTATTTGAAAAAGAGTGTGTACGAGCAGTGTGTTTTACTTGGCATCATATTATAAGGCGCCGAAACAATGAACTTGATTAAACGTGTAAAAAACAAACTGAGAGTGGCGTAAAGAGAAATGGAGAAGGCGCTGTTGGGAGTCACGAGGAAGACAGAATACCGAACGACGCGACGATATTAGACAAAAGACAAAAATTGTTGACACAACGTATCACACAGTCTAAATGGATAAGGGTAGGTCATATAGGTAACCGACAACCATTGGACCAGAACACTAATAATTTGTAAACTCAGAGAGGATAAAAGAAGTAGAGCTAGACCACCAGCCAGATGGAGCGATGATATAAAAAGTTATATCATCAAATAATCAGAATCTCCCATCTCTCATCTGTACAACCATAGAATGGATAAATGGATCATTTATTCAAAGCGATTCTAGTATATAATTATTAGAAATAACACAATATTTGTAGACCTATTCTAGAATAAATATTTATTAATACCGTTTAAAATACCTTTGATTTGTTCAAAAATGATGATTATTGATCTTTCTATAATAAAGACCAGATAAACGAAATAAGTTAATAATTTCAATTGATGTTAATTTATATTATTTTATTATCGTTGATAACTTGTCGTTGTTAATTATAAAGGTATATAATAATATAAAATGTTAGTAAAGTGTTGTTTACATGGAGTATCCGATATCTACGTCTTGTTTTTTTATTTTTACACTTATTATAATTATAACCGTTAGCTCTAATTTGCTTAGACTGAATACCTAGTTCGAATTGGTTCCTGAAATCACTTAAATATAATTAGCAATTTTTTTAAAAATAAGTTTATTTAATAATCTTGTTGCACGCACTTCATGCTTTCAAATCAAACATTAAAATGATTACACAGCCTATTAGGAATACGCGTAGTACTTGTGATTCAAAAAATGAAAAGCCGTTTTAGAAATAAAAAAACTAACGGCTTAAATCCATTAAAAATTAGTTTATGAATTATTTATAGAAAATATTACAAAAACTGGCAACTAAGGAAAATAGCAACATAATAAAGATCAAGCAAAGGAATCCAAAAATCTCTTGTAAAAATTAAAAGAGAATTGATTATTATTTCACAAAAAACTTCTTCTTCTTAAGGTGCCGTGCATTTCTGCGTAGGCGTCCACCGTACATCGTCTTGTCAGGTGAGATGTTAAATATTCTGGTTTAAATAATTCTGTTTTTAGCAGCATTGCGAAGCATTTCATAGCTGTGGATTCCTGTCCATTGTCGAATATTGCGCAGCCATGACATTTTTTTACGTCCGAGACCTCTCCTACCCTCTATTTTCCCTTCGAGAATCAGTTGCTGAAAAGTGTATCGTTCTCCTCGTATAATGTGCCCCAAGTATGCAGTCTTCTTACTTTTTACATAATTAAAAAGTTCCCTATCCTGTAAGCCCGCTCTTCTGAGTACTTCCTCATTTCTGACCCTGTCCGTCCATGATATTCTGAGCATTCGACGCAGGCACCACATTTCAAACACTTCAAGTTTGTTAATGGAACTGGCCTTTAACGTCCATGCTTCCATTCCGTACAGGAGAACAGGCCACACGTAACATTTAAGCATCTTGTATCGGAGATTGAAGTCCAATTTGCGATCAGTCAGAAACTTACGAAGCCTCAAAAAAGCATTTCTGGCTTGTTCAACTCTGCTCTTTATTTCATTCTCGGGGTCCCAACCCTCATTCAGCAAACATCCCAAGTATTTGAATTGCCTGACTTGTTCGATTTCTTCTCCAGAGACATATATCTTTGCGTTGGGGTAATCATTTCTACTTATAATCATTGATTTTGTCTTCTTGATATTTATTTTCAAACCCCGAGCTTCACTTGCAAGAGTTAGATCATTTAAAAGGCATTGAAGATCTTCGATGTTATCTGCCACTATGGCTGTATCGTCGGCATACCTGATGTTATTAATAAATATGCCGTTAACTTTAATACCCTTATTAGAGTCCTCCACTGCTTCTGCGAAGGCTTTTTCTACGTATAAATTGAACAGCATTGGGGACAGTATACAACCTTGCCTTACTCCTTTTTTAATGGAGAAATCTTCTGTTTCGTTGAAATTTTGAAGACGTACTGTTGCTGTCTGATTCCAATACAGATTGGCGATGATTCTTATATCCTTTGCATACAATCCCAACTCTTGTAGGTATTTTATCATCAATTCATGTTTTACATTATCGAATGCTTTCTCGTAATCGATGAAACAGATAAAAACATCCTTTCTTTGATCTAAACAATTCTGTATCAATGTTTGCATACTAAAGATCGCTTCTCTCGTGCCAAGTCCATTTTTGAAACCAAACTGACTCCATCCACTGACCTCTTCACATTTCTTAAACAATCTAGTGTGAAGTATTCTCAGGAAAAGTTTTAAAAAGTGACTCATTAGGCTTATTAGTCGGTGGTCCTTGCAGAAGTTCGCACGTGGTGTTTTTGGTAGGGCAATAAATGTAGATCGAAGCCAATCTTTTGGAATCTGGCCCGTATCGTAGATGTCGTTAAAGAGCTTGACAATAATGTCTAGGTTTTCTTCATTAAGTAACTTGATTGTTTCTGCGTACATATCATCTGGTCCTGGAGTTTTGTTACTTTTTAATAGTTTGATAGCGTGTACAATTTCAGCTTTCAAAATACTTGGGCCATACAAATGGTCTCCCAGTTGTGGTGGTTTTTGTGTTCTGTCATCATTGAACAAATTGGCTGTGTACATTTTCCAAGTATTAAGTATATCGCTAGGGTCCGTTATTAATTCATTTTGGTCATTATGTATACCAGTGACTTGTTTTTTCTTGAAGACACCAGCAATTTCCTTAATTTTCTTGTGAAGATTGAAGCTGTCGCCAAGTTTATATAGGCTTTCAGCCTCGGCGCAAAGTGTAGTCATCCAGATCTCCTTCGCCGCTATAATTTCTTTACGAATTTGACTGTGTATATTTCGGTACCCTATTTCGTCCTGCCTGATCTTACACTGCCTGCGTTGTTCCATCATCTCTAATATTTCTTCTGTCATCCACTCATTCTTGGTAGTTGTTTTACTCTCGAGTAGAAAAGTGTTGTTCAACTCATCAAATGATTCTTTTATGGTGGTCCATGACTTTTCAACATCATTCTCAGTTGCCATATTAGAGAACCTATTGTTTATTTCCTCTGTGTACGCTTCATTTGTTTCATTGTTTTTGAGTTTTCTAATGTTTACTGATGCCTTCTGGTGTTTTCTTTTAGCTGTAGCGAGCCTCAGTTTGATATTTGCTACTAAGGGATTGTGGTCGGATCCTATGTCTGCTCCAGGTAATGCAGATACCTTAGTAATAGCATTCCTGTACCTTCTATTAATTGTCACATAATCTATTTGGTTCCTTATAATGCCCTGATGTCGGTCTAAAGGCGACTTCCATGTGTAAAGCCTCCTGGGTGGTAACTTATACCAAGTATTCGTTATGACTAGATCTTTGTCTTGACAGTACTGTATCAATCTGTCCCCTCTGTCGTTTCTTCTGACCAAGACCATATTTTCCAACTACGTGATCTACAGCTCCTTCCCCAACTTTTGCGTTGAAGTCTCCTAATACGATGTTAATTTCGTGATTCTTAGTCACCTTTAAGGCTTCGTCTAGCTGTTGATAAAATCGCTCTAGTTCTTCTTCTGGCTTGTCTGCTGTAGGGGCGTAGACTTGTATAATATTTATGTTAACTTTTCCATGCAACTGAATAAGTATGACTCTTTCGGAGATCGGGACAAAGTTCTTCACGGAGGCGCGCAAATTTTCGCTTATCAGAACTCCCACCCCATGTCTGTGGTGAGGGTCTGTGCTATCACTGCATGAGTAGTAAAGGGTTTTACCAGTAGTATTGATCATGCCTGTGCCTTCCCATCGCAATTCGCTTATGCCGAGAATATCGATGTTAATTCTGTTCATTTCCTGAATTAGATTTTGTAGTTTGCCTGCTGCAAATAGGCTTCTGACATTCCACGTAGCAATTTTGATTGTCTTATCAAGTTGAAACCGGGAGATTCTTCGCACCCCTTGACCATTTAAGGCCTGCCCGGGACTAGGGGCCGTTTGTTTTGTTTCTTCCAACATGACAAGAAAAAATCTACGGACGGATGTCCTGAGGAATATAATGCGGTAGTTTCCTACTTGCTTTCCGCATCGCAGTACCGTAGCCCTCTAACTGTTTCAGTCTCACCTACGGTATTCTAGTAAGAAGCCGGTTTAGGATCATTTCCTTTACGCCTAATTCTAGTACTGGTGATCGCTGCTGCCCTTCACCAGGTTGATTCTATACTATCCCTAGAAACAGGGTTGCCACTTCCGTTGAATTCACTGAACCGAATACTATATTCTCCACCTTCATCATCGTTGTGGTCTTCACCCGTATCCCTGGGCAAGGGGGCCATGTTATACCCCACGGAACTGGGTCCCTATCTGAACTTAGCCATCTACTAGCTCCGGTCTACTGAAGCAAGAGATGCCCACCCCCGCGACATGGACGCGCCAGACAGGAATTACTCATATGAGCGACAGAGAAGGTGGCTCTGTGCCCTATGAGCCGAGTTAATGGGAATGTGTGATACCATTCCCAAAAACCACAAAAAACTAAAAGAAGTAAATAATGTTAAGCATAAATTAAAGTGATAAGGATTAAAAAAAATAAGCCGTCACCTTACACCTGGTAGATGCAAAACATTGCAACTATTTTGTATAGAATACAAGCATGTAAATAAAATAAATATATTATATCAAAAAACAAAATATTCAGTTTTTTAATAAGCGCTAAAATTAAACAAAAAAATTCTGTATTTTTATGTAAAAAATATATTTCTTAAATATTATTAGCAAGTTGCTCAGTTGTTTCACTCACATTTTATTTCACTCGCTAGAACTTTCAGTTAAATATCACACAAACGTGTTCCAAAGAACAACAACACTTTATACGTCAAAGGGAGTTCGTAGCGATCGGACCCCTTAGATTTTGCAATCATTATGTTAAGGAACATTTAAAATAGAATTGTGGAATATTTGATCGAAGAAAAACAAATAATAGTAAGATATTTTGGAAAATATTTTCTAAAAGAAAACTCTATATGGGAAAATTTCTTATATGGGACAAAGGCATGGACAATGAACCTAAGTGCTATGAGAAGGTTGGAGACCTTCGAGATGTGGGTGTTTAAAAATACCATGTTGCTAACAAGGCAGTATTACATAGAATGGACCATGGCAGAGAACTACTTACCAAGTTAGCCTACTTAAATTCTTGAGATTGTCAAAGAAAAGAAAATTAAAGAAAGCAGAGGTATAGGTAGTAGAAGATGTTCATGGTTAAAGACAACATAGTCCATTAGAGAGTGGACGGGTCTCGATGCTTAATTCTTTTTGATAGTAGCACAGGATGAAGAAAGATTTGTCAGAATTGTTGCCGACCTTCAGAAAGAAAGAGGGCACTCCAAAAAGAAGAAAAGAAAACTCGTGTGGTCTGTTCAGATCATAGACTACAAAGAAGAAAATTGTTTGGACAAATATAAAGCTATGGCAGTTATATCAAATGTCGAAACGGTCCAATATGGAGGGCAGTAACTTTCTTTTTGACAGCAAGTTATGTGTTATCACAAGTTATTGAACAAAAGCAAATATATTAAAAACATTTAAACAAATATCCACAAGGAATATACGTTGTCAATAATGTCAAAACGGTCCAATATGGAGGCATAACTTTCTTTTGACATCAAGTTATGTGTTATGACAAGTTGTTGAACAAAAGTGAATATATAAAAACATATAAACAAATATCCACAAGAAATATACGTTCCTGTAGTTGGCTGTATACCATATATTAAAAATTTTTTATTAAAAAACTTTGTACGTACATTGCTACATACACTTGCTAAACCTATGAATATTTGGGTGTGTAGTTAAAGGTAATATTTTTCTATCTGACTTTGACTGTCGTTGTCGACGACAATGTATAGAATAAGTTGATATAAACAAACGGCGTTCATTGTTGAACTCTTTTTGGCATTTAGGAGATTATAGCTAGCAAAAACCTACTTGCGTGGCTGTATAAAAATTGCAAAAACTGTGACATCCCGTGTACGAAATGTTAACATTGCTCCCAAAAATCGTTCATATAAATATTTTCTGAATATAGCTGATTATTCAAATATGTAAAAAACTAATTCTTAAAACCTACTGTATCATCTGGGAAAAGATGAAAGATGTCTCGTTAAGGAAGAATTCCACAGCGTATTTGAGGCAAGGAGAAGCGCCCCAGCTAAAAACACGCAAAAAAGGCGCCCACATTGTATCTTTTTTAGCATTTTCGAGTCATTATCCTCGTACACACAAACCCAACCGTAAATATTTAAACAGTGAACTGACAATCAAGAAGATGTACCACTTATCCGTAGACAAGTGTGAATTAGAAAACAAATCACCTATTAAACAAAAGTATTACTACCACGTTTTTAATACCAAATTTAATTTACACTTCAAACCTCCGAGCAAAGAACCTTGCAGTAAGTGTGACTCTTGGTCAATGAAACTGAAGGTGGAGAGTGATGAAACCAATGAAGCTAAAATTGAAAACTGCCATGAAATTGCACCTTACCAAACCTGAACCAATGAGAACTTATCTACAGAAGGAGGTCAATAAAACTTCAACGCTGCGGTACTCGTTGACATTCTATCTTCAAAAAGCTCTACCTTTTCCTAAGTTGACCACCTCAATAGCTTACTATAAACGCAATATGTATGCATACAACTGCGGTGTTCATCCTATAAATCCAGCCTACCTGTAATGTATGTTTGGAACGAAATAGAGGGTGAAAGAGGGTTCCAAGACATAGCTTCAGTTCTCGAAATGCATCTAAAAAATATGCATCGACAAAAAATTGTTATATACAGTGATAGTTGTGGAGGGCAGAACATAAATCTTTTGTTAGTGCTTCTACAGCTTTGCCATGATGATGAAATGGCTGTGCAAGAAATAGATCTACGTTTTATGATTTCAGGTCATTTTTATCTTCCGAATGACGTAGACTTTGGGATAGTAGAAAGGTTCAGCAAAAATAAACTCATACGGACCAGAAGATTGGATCAGAATTATGGAAGGTGCCAAAAGAAAAGGGATCCTTATAAAGTGGTACATTTAAAACACTAAATTTCATTTCTACAGAAAACCTTAAAGCAAACATTACAAATAGAAAAGTGGATGTGGAAAAAAATGCCATTAATTGGCTTAAAATTTTAAAAATTAAATTTAAAAGGGGATATCCATTTTTAATCTTTGTAAGTAAATTGAAGTAAGTAAGTTTGTAAGTAAGTAAATGAAATCGTTACTCCCTTTTATTTCACCAATATATCACACATATTATAAGAATCTACCACTATTAGCTGTCACTAATACCAGATCATTACACCAGGAAGAATTACTGGAGTTCAATGAAGAATCTGGAGACGAATACCAATATGAAGATTAGAAGTGTGTTTTATCATGTTTTTGGAACATTTTGTTATTTTTTGATCATGTAAGCATTTTTTCACGTTTTGTTTAATTTGTGTAAATTAAACGATTAATCAGGTGTTATTTACACTTTAAATTTTGCAGGTGTTATTTAATATTACTCAATTTGTGTTTTAAAATTAAATAATACAAATAAACAACATTTAAAAAAATATATCAGGATTACAATAAAAAAAACCTGTACTTACTAGAAGTTACTATATGTAAGAATTAAAAACACTTATTTTCTCACACTGTCTAAAACTGGACTTGGACCATTTTTGTTCTGACACACCCATTTTATCTAATAATATATTATGCATTACCTCAGTGATTTATTAAAAAACAGTTAGTGCAAGGATGAATTTACTTATGAAATTTACCATTCCATTTTGAAATTCTTACTTTTAAAATGCTAATTTTAACATTATTACCATTGTTACTCTAAGGCGTTAATGATGGGTCCGTGTCTGAGCAACTATCTGTCTCTGAACAGATCGATCCTGAGTCTCTATTGCCAATCTTCTGACTACCAATTTCCTCTTTAACACCATCTATCCAGCAAAAGTGGATTCCTCGATAATTTTCCTTAATTTCTTCTCTTTTGGGAATTTTCGGAAGGAACCGCCACCAGGTTAGGTTCTCTGTACGGTATAGCCTGCTCGCTTGTTGTTCTTATATATGTTTGCTCTTTTATTCTTTTTTTATTACTGACTATGTAAATTGTTTCTCATAGAATCCTTCTATGTGATTGTACTCCATTTGTAATGGCTCAAGTTGCTGCCCCATATACAGATTAAACGAAATAAATTCGGAACATACGAAGTATTATGTATTTCGGCTCAATTCTGCTGTAGGTGGTTGGCCAACAAAAGGTTGTCAAATAATTATATTATAAAAATCCAATACTTCAGCGGGCTGCTGGATTCTGAACTAATTCAAGAACTCATTCATAGGTGGTCAAACCACCTATCGCTTCCTAAAGCCGGCCACTCACGGTACAGCGGTGTCGTTCGACATATTCCGGCAGAGGCGTTGTTCAATTTGTTGGTATATCTGGTGCGCCCACACACCATACTGCGCCGCAATATTTGTTCGGTTCTCGACCATGTCAAATCAAACAATCATTTTAGCATCTCTTACTTTGTGTATAACTAAGCGTAAAAAGAAACCTAAAATAAAACGTAGATTCTGGTGCAAAGAATCCAAGATTTTGGTGCAAAATAAATCTCGTCTGCCCCTGCACCCAATTTACTGGACTGCACTGCTAATTTTAATTCTCTTTTATAGGATGTTCTAAAATTGTTCATTTTTTTTCTTACATACTCTTCATTCGCATCTTTGTTTACTTCTTGGAACTTTAAAACTTGAATGTCCTTTACCTGTTTTTGGGCGTTTCTATCGTGATACGTTATACCTTTTAATCGCTATAAGCATTCGTGTTTTTTATATAATTTAAAAAACTGTCTTAAAAAATTCTCGCTAAATCAAGCCATTTTGATTTCCTATGATATGATCAAAGCAAGTGTGTAGTTAAAAACGAAATTGAACAACGCCGCTGTATCGTGAGTGGCCGCCTTTAGGCAAGCCCCTCTTTCGTTTATCGGATATGAAGATTTTGAGCGGTGTTGCCAATCTCAACCCACTAGATGTTTCTAAAATAACTACAAACTTCTGAAATAACTACAAACTATTAAGTTTATTTTTGTTATTATTCTGTTGTAGTATATTGGTAAATACAATGAAAAATATAGGCAAATATCCGATCTATTTAAAAATACGAAGAAGATATAACTCTCAAAAAGATCCGCAAATCGGATTATTACACGGCCATTGGCAACATTGACTTTGAGCTGCGCTCTAGACTATGGTGGGTTCCAAAAGGAGACATATAGTTGAACGATATTTTATACAATGTCTAACACCGGGTATGGATTTATTTTTGTCCAAGTTTTTTATTGGTCCACTATTTCAAATGCAGTTCAAACAGACATATATTAAATTGTATGATCCGTTTTAAATTCGTTCAATCTGTATGTAATTCTTGCTTTTATATTCTCTTCTACGGAACGGCAATCGTATATATTTTTTTCCAAGTATTTGAAACTCTGTGTGTTATAACTCCGTGTATAACCATTAAGTGTGATATTTTTATAGGATCTTTGCATGGCTTTTACAATTATAGATTAGACTCACACTTCCTGCAATTTTTTTAATGACTATAAGTAAATATATAATGAATATAACTTCCATAAATAAAATATTTAACTTTTTTGGTTTTTTGGATTTTCCGGATTTAAGGTTGAAAGGTTTGACAGAAATGATTTCCTCTGACGTATTTCAATGATGCGACATTCTTCCTCCTACTCTTATACACTGTAGACATTACACTATAGACATATATTTTTAAAACAGTCTTAAGTTGATTCGATAAATTCACTTCTCTTAGAGCGTCCACTATCACATCTTACAAATCGCTGCTACTTATTGACATGATACCGGTAAAATTTCTTACAGACAAGATTTGGTCAGTCGTGGATCTATTAGACTTAAAAACACTCTCATAATTTTACTATTCTTCAGTTTTAGTACTATTTAAAATTTAAAAAGCTTTAATATTTCCAATATTTTTTACATTTTTGCCAAAACTTCTGATGTGATCAATTTAAATGATTTCTTCATGTTCTGTAGGACAAACAAATAATTTTTGATTAATTAAGAAATAAATAAGATGTGCGAAATATCAAATGTATTGAAATTAATATTGCATTACTATAAATCAGGTGTCATCATCTGTAACCTCATTTTTACATCTAAAAATTTAATAAAAACTCATTGTTGCTCACATATTGGTTCGTTAGCCACGGGGATGAATAGAAAATTAACTGAGAGATAAATCATATCAGGCTCGATCGGTATCTGATATTCAGATTCTTGAGCGATCATGATCAATGCTGGCGTATGATTAATACCAAATATTAATCACCAATCGGTCACCATGTAATTACAGCGCGTTGGATTCTTTCGAAACTAGATTTATGTGAAGAGTTTGGATGTGAATTTGTCAATCGCCAGGTGGGTCTCTAGACATCTTCGGATCGATTTAACATAGACGTAGACGGAAGGGTGCATCTTTTACACCAAATCATTTATGAATTTTTGAAGATTATCTAAAATTCAAAAAAACCTTTACACTAAAGACGTTTTTGACATAACATTCGACAAACAAATATTTTGATATGAGCTGGTACAAAAGTTTTTTTACAGAATAAAAATAATTATAGCTATTGCAGTACACAAGGAAAATGAACTTTTTGTAGTCGACTGTATACCATAAATCACAAGTCCTATTTAAAAAAATCTGTATAAAAAGTAGATTTATTTAAAAAGAACCCTTTCGGGCTACATCAGAGAACGTTCTCGGAAAGATGTTGACATGATTACTGTTGTTACTGATCATACATAAGTAAAGCCTCCAAATATATGGGTTAAAACTTGCCTGTTTAGGTCATATTTTCATGTTTAAGATACTTTCTAGAGCTACCTATCTTTCTAAATATACTACCGATATGTATGTAGAGAGAATAAAGATTCCAACAGTAGTAAGTTAGTACACTTTTTGATCTCCAGTGTTATCTTTTGCCTCGTTTTGTTTCACCAAATCAGAGCAGCATCAGTAACAATGGGTCTGACAACCTTTATATATGACCATTCAGTTATTTTGGTAGACTTACGTTGTGCCACAAATCCTATGGCACGCTCAAAGAGCTATTGTTGCTTTAGTGCGATATTTGCAAGGTAAGCCAAGTAAGTTTTCTGTTTATAATATCTCAGCGAAACTTAATCTCTTATTATTACATTAGCGTGTTGTTCTATTCTTTATCAGAGGTTGAACTATAAATTTCATTTTGTTTGTGAATGAAGCAAATGTACGTTTTATTAGGAATTAGTGAAAGTCCTTAACATAAGATAGTTCATAGATTTAAGGCATCTTATTCGATTAGCAATAATACTATCATGATTACCTATAACCACTAAAACTAGTTCATCTTCATAGCCAAGTGTAGGAAATTTTCCCATTTAGTTTTGTTAAAAGTCAATTGTCAATTACTATAGACCAAAGTAAAAGTAATAATACTCTTTTTTTGTTTTGGAAACATTAATAGATTCCAGTAAGATGTTAACAAATGCCCCGTATGCGTCTACGAATGCACATGTTCTTCTCAAATTTTTGAAACAGACACTAGACTAGAATTCACTTTTTATGTATTTGTTTAGTATTTTAGTTTTTAGAAATCAACAAGTTAGTTAAAAAAGAACAAAGAGATAAAATTAAATGCATATAAAACAAAAAAGATACTTGAAACAATATATAACACTGATATCTAAAATTTAAACAAAGGTGCAGTGCATGCTTTTGTGCTTTCTGTGCTTGTGTTTCTTCTATACTAAAACTGTAAGTTTGATTTTCCTATTTCATCTATAACAAATCAACGGTAAACAACTATTTTGCCGATTTGGCGTGAGGTTAAATACCAGCCGTTCCAATAATGATCAATTATAAGCAACATGGCCATAACCCGGTTATTTAGCCCAAGCATGGAAATGAATTCAGCAGTGGAAACTTGCACCATGGAAAGTTCTGGCAATCTACTTGTTAACCAACCATCAAAATTATATTCTACAACTCTTAATCAACCTACAAATAAATTTCCAAACAAACAACAAGCAATTCTACTTCACTCACTCCCAAACTCTAATATTGAAGTTCAGCTTAATGCAGTAGCTTCTAAAGTAGATCACAGAACATCACATTTTATTTGTAAAATTATAAATAATCGTACTTGTATCTTCTTTACCACTAAACAGATAGCCGAGGAGTTTCTAGCAAACGACAATAGAATTGTAGTAATTAAACAAGAACGTATTCAAGCCCGACGACTAATAACTCCAAATGAACGATCGATTATTTCCAAGTATTTCGCATAGCGTTATAGAAGAGCAACTAAAAAACTTATACATCTAATAACTTCAACTGACTTTTTCAGGATAGGGACTTCAAATCCTGCATTCCAGCATATCTTGAGTTTCCGACGATACAGTTTTATAGCGCTAACTAATTTAGACAAATTATCTAACTCTATGTTAATTAATCATGAGAATAACAACTATCGAATTTTGTTTTCCATGGAAAAGCAATCTTGCTACTTATGCAACCAGCAAGGATATTTTGCAACTCAGTGTCCCAATAAAAATAATAAGACTTCTTCAAACAACACCCAAAATAATGTTCATCTAACAGGAAGTACACCAATCAGCTCCCCTTTCGACAATTTCTTCTACACAATCCTCTCCTACTGAGACTGAAATTACAGTACAACAATCAGCTCCGTTGTCGATAAATTCTTCTACACAATCCTCTCTAACTGAGGCTGAGACGTCTAAAATAATCATTACCTCTCAACCAAATAAGCATATTCCGATAAGCTGCGACCTACCGAATGAGACTCAAATGGATACCCTTGATCATGATACATCCTCAACATAGCACCCTAAACGAAACTTATCTGAAATAATATCCCTCCCAATAAGAGATAACGAAATAGCCTTCCCTGAACCGATGCCACGAAGTAAAAAACCAAAAACTCAACAAAAAAACAACAGAAACCTAGTAGAACAGTCAATTTTTTAAAGAAAACTCCAACAATCCATACTTAACACAGGAAGAACTTATTGATTTCTTTGAAAATACGCATGGTTCTTCAGATCCTCTCAGTGTCGCCAGAATTTACTCGAAGGATATCGAAGAATTGGTAGATTTTCTAAAGAAAATACATCCTATGTTAAGTCCAAGATATCTCAAATCCCGTTGTTCTAGAATTAAAAACAAAATTACAGAACAAATTTTAAGTAATACTTCAATCGATGGTCTTAGCGATTCTTCTCCGGAGACTTATTAATTAAACTATTTTTAATTATATTTTCTCTATTATCTATCTATTATTCTATGGAATCTAAATAAGTACTATAACCATTTACAAGATCTTAAAATTCTTATAAATAAATTTTATCCATCCATCCCATGTTTGCAAGAAACCCATTTCGAAGGAAATTCATGTAACACTCTTAAAAACTTTATGTCCAGACTAAGATTAGGACACACCAAGATCACACATGATTTCCTACTACAGAAGTAACCCAAATCTTTGTGATACGCTTGTTATAGTGATCTAACAGTATATCACTTATTAGTGGAGTGTCCGTTGTACGCATTTAAAAGACAATATGAACAGTTACCTACGACAAGAAACGACATTCTAAGTTTTTTTTTTGGTTTCCTCAAGACTAACTAACAAAATCTAATTGTATTCTTCAGTTTCTATTTATATTTATGTTATCTGTAAAATCGACCATTACTAATAACCCTTGCGAATGAAGCAGTTTCAAATAAAAAAAAAATAATAAAATAATAAAAATTAGACAACAATTGGCATAAAACAGAAAACAAGGAAGATGTGTATCCGATAAAGTAGCTGAAATTTAAATTCTGCAATAAAAGGTATTAATTCAACAACAGTGTAGCTCTACAATACAAATTAAAAATGCTCTTTATGTGCCTATTTTTGCAAATAGACGGCCTGAGGAATTCTCAAATAGTTAACCAAAGAAGAGAATGGTAATCGGTAATGACGGTGAACTTTGTTCCTTCGACATATGGGCGGAATTTTTCTAAAGCGAAAATAACAACAAGATATTCTCGCTCAGTTACGGAATAATTACGTTCGGTACGTGTAAGGGACCTACTTGCATAAGAAATCACTTGTTCATCTTCTTTTAGTTCTTGAATAAGTACGGTTCTGAGACCAGTATCACTAGCATCACATTGAATAGTGTAGAGTTCAGTGAAATCGGGTTGGACTAGATCGGGAGCGAAACTAAAGCTTGTTTAATAGTGATAAAGGAATTTTCCGAATCGGAAGTTGACTGTATTTTTCTTTGTCTTTTGAAACGACATTTATGGGAAAAACGAGAGTCAAAAAGTGTTTTACAAATTTATAATACTGCGAACATAAACTTATAAATCCTTTAAACTTCAGTCGAATTCAGTTAATCCAGAATAATTAATCATTGCCGAATTCTTATCGGTGTCAGAACGTAAGGAATTTTCTCCGACTATATATCCAATAAATTTAAGTCTAGTCTTGAAAAATTCATATTTTTTAACATTTAAGGTCGCGGCATATTATCATGCACGTATAGTTTCCCTTACGTAGCGTTTCCAGTCCAGCAATCGGACTGCGCGTTCTCATTTTCTTACATAGAACGTTTCAGTTTGGTGCGGTGAAGATTCTCGCTTTTCAAATATTTCCTTTTTTATTTGCATCACAGTAGCATTTATCATTGTATTTATATAAAATTTCTTCACCGCGAACGAGTTCAAATTTTTTTTTTTTTAAACTTACTACTAAACTGTAAATATCAAACAAAAGAGTATTTTTAAAAAAAGAAGAGGTATCACTTCCGTGCAAAAGTCCTAATTGTCTATCACTTTTGTATTTAATTGTCATAAAACAATAAATTAGCAAAAAATATCAACTATAATTGTGAATAAATTACGAGAAATAACCAGCTTTAACTCATACTGTTATCTGTACAAAGAACATGAACTTACGCTTTGAAATATTGGTGTATTCTTAGCCAGTGGACTAGCGTTAGTAACACGTCACGACGTTAAGGAAAGCTCGGCGCAGAGGCTCAATAGGACGAGAACCGGTAAGACTGAAAGAAGTCAAATTTCTTGAACTAAGACTAAATGTATTCAAGCCAGTTTAATAATGAGATTTTACGAAATAACAAAAAACAATACATTATAAAGCAAATAAGTTAGCATATACCATTAAATTAGATCATATTATAATACAGTAAAAGAACGTAAAAAATTTTAAATATAAAAATAAATGCTACATACTTTCCCAAACACTTTTAACTAATAGAACGTGCGGACTCCAGGTAATGTTTGAAGGTTTATAATTTTAACATTTAAACTAGCTCTTCATTAAAAATTTCAGATCTATAAGAAGATAGTGATAGTGACATATGTAAATGGTTTTGATTCACCCGTATCTATGGTCATTCGGATTTTATAAGTTAATCTTAAACCATTAGCATTGCTGACTCCATTAAAACTCTGATTTACTCTTTTGATAAGAGCACAATCTCCATCAGAATATTTATCAAACAAAGAGCAAATAGGAACTCTCGATAGAAGGCAGAATACGGCTGGTATAATATTATAGTTGCTTTTGTTTGTGTTGTAGCAATTATTTTCAAAATCAACAAGAATTATTTGTGGAGCACCGGTCGAAATTCAAACCATGTAATATAGTAACATAGATACAAATAAAAATAACAACCAATTAGAAATTGTGGGAATCAATGACATCGGAGCACTATGGCTTAGGTGTACAGGAAGGCCTAAAAGGAGAGGGCTGGATGATGTATAAGAAGATAAAATAACAATAAATGTTATAGACTGGAAAGTTAAGTGCAGGGAAAGGCATAAATGAAAAAGTATTTCGTATCTTTACTAATGTATCTTATTCGTTTCTTCATAAATTTTTGCCGGTCTCTAGTTTTGTGGTTTAGGTATGGAGTTTTATGATGCCATAATTTGTAGATGTTATTGTATTATCTTCATTAAAAGTTTTTTAAGTTTAGACTTTTCCAAAAATCTTAAATAATTTCATTTCATTTATTTCGTTATTTTTTTACTGGTAGGATGCCTTAATAATACTATATGGCTAAACAGACACAAAAGCACTTAGATGAAGTTAGGAATTTATAAAGCCAGTGTAAGACCAATAATGACAATATGCTTCAAAAACAAGACCCAACACAGCCACAATACAAATGCTACTGCAAATGGCAGAGATGAGACTACTAAGAAAAATAACAGAAAATACGCTAAGAGATCGAAAAAGAACTGAAGATATTAGAAGAAAATGTAACGTATAGTGTATAAGCGAATCGACACTCAATAGAAAAAAAAAAAGAATGAAATAACCACACAAGCCCGCACAATGGGAAAGACCCGTGTCTTCAAAATAGCAAGAGGCAAGTCACTAATCGGCAGAAGAAGTATCGAACGACCGCGCAAAGGATGGAGTAATAACCTTCCATAGAGGTATTAATTCGCCAATGAACAAGAATTGCTTATAAAAAGGAAGAAGAAGTAAAAACATTTTTTTTATTGTCTGTAGTGAAAGTGCTTTCTTGCTTTTTATTGTAGACTAGGCATTCTAGTTAGTGTGCCTGTCGGCAAAAAAGTTTTTGATAGATTTACTTTCTCCAAAACTTTGGGTATCGCTACATTAGGACGAGTCTGACACGTTTTTCCTCTGCAAT
This sequence comes from Diabrotica balteata, assembly GCA_918026665.1. Classification (NCBI taxonomy): domain Eukaryota; kingdom Metazoa; phylum Arthropoda; class Insecta; order Coleoptera; family Chrysomelidae; genus Diabrotica; species Diabrotica balteata. Next base: position 82,700,859 of record OU898276.1, read on the forward strand.
TATTTGGTCTGGGACGTTTTTTTTTAATTTGCCTGAAACATTTCACCTTCCAGATAGAAACTCTTTTAATTTAATAGCTTAAGAAATATAAGAAAAACACCAAAATAAAATTGTCTGATGATATATATAGGCCATTTAATGCGTTTGACAACACTATAGCCAACTTTATAGATAGCCAGACAATTTTTTTCGGGACACTTTTATTAATAGCAGCAAAACAAATTTTTATATTGTCTGACGGAACTTATTTTAAAATTTTCCTGTCTAAGGAGTATGATATTTCGGAAAAATTAGAGGAAAAACATCCCAGAACCAAAAAGAGACGCAGAGGGAAATCGTATTAGAATCGTAATGAAGCAATACTCAAAGTTTTGAGACAGTATCTATTATCTATTATAAACTTTTTTCTCGACGGGCACTCTATTATGGTTAGGGTTCTAGTGTTATGGATATAGCTCTCAAACTTTTTCTTAAAAAAAAACTATCAATACATTTTTCCAGCAATTTTTTAAATTGTTTCACATTATAACTATTTTAAAATTTGAACTGATAATTATTGTTAAGTCTATTATTTAAGCTGGAAGAATAAAATTTTTTAATCAATTTGTTCACGCCTCTCTTCATTTACTTTTATCCTCGTTGACAGCATAATTGTCTCTCATTAGTAAAAAATAAAATATCGAGAGGCAAATTATCGCTTCCCTTTTTTATTCGAGAGATTATTGACGGCTCTCGGATTTGCAGCTTAGCATTACAAGCCGATATTGTAGAGCTTCTTTAGAATATTCTTGGCGACGGACGGTGACTAGTCAATTGTTTGTTTAGGCTTTTGAGTAGAGAATTAGGAAATTCGAGTAATTATCGCCAGCGATGTTTGAATACTTGAGTTTAGAGTGTGTTGGGAATGCGATAGTCATGATATACGAAGATAAGGTCATTAATACATTAAAAAAAGTTTAAAAGAGAACTTACAAATGTCACGTGTGGTAGGTACTGCGTCCTTAACCAGAGGCAGATGGAATCGCCATGTGATATAACTTAGTGTGTGGTTAAAATTATAATAAATCAAATAAAATTAGTAAATTAGTATGTGAACATGTGAACTAACACAGTTTTACCGTGTATTAAGTTTATTTGTACATTTGGGCGCAACTTGTTATAGTGTGGCACATGTGTACACATTCTACACTACGTGTGGCCTAAATTTTACAGCAATACTATGGTAAATATAGTATACTTTTGCAAAATTTTAGAACGCGTTCTATTTTGTAGAACAATTTTAAGATCTATTTGAAATACATATTTCAGTCCTTTACAAATAGTTTCTCATGAATTTTGATGTAAAATAATTAAAAAAGCAGAAACACACTAGGTGTTTCGCATGAAACACAATTGTAAACGCATGCCAAAATTAGATCACTTGAGAAAGGCAATCAGCCGAAACAGCTGTAGTGATAAGAGTTTAAAATAAATTTTGCTGGAAGTTTGAAAAGAAAGTTTTCAGTGTTTTATTGTTACAGAAACACAACAGTTAAAACTTTTCTATTTAGCTTCCTATGGCTCGTTTGACGATTCACCACTAGGTACCTATATGTACAAGCAAGTATTAATAGTCTTAATCCCACAAAACTTCACTGTAGCCAACCCCTGTGCATACTCCACCTCTGGAACATTTGTTCGTCTCTCCGTTGGAAAAAGGATAACATAATTTATTACAATTATAAATTTACTTATAGGGGTTTGAAAAGGAGGACTGAACAATTACTGGGCTTGGAGATAGGGTCAGCAAATAAATCGAAACAAAGTTACATTGAATTGGGCCTTCTAACAAAACAGAATTAAAACTGTGTTTATCAAAAAATGTGGCATTAAACCTTCTTTCATCAAAACAGACTTTAAAAATATGGTTATGTACCAAATGACAAAAAAGATTTACCAACTGTCAAGGATAATTTTATTAAAAAAAACTAAAATATGAGAATTAGTTTTTACCTATATAAAAGTTATATAACTTTTAAATTGATCTAAGAGTAAATCTTTTTGTATTAATGATGAATGTTTTTTAAAAAAATTTATCAAAACTACTTTGATTCACTGCAAATTATTACTTATTACTTATTAATAAAATTAATAAACACGTTTGTTATTTTGGATTTGGATAGAAAAAGCACTGTCCTACATAAACTTTAAACGATCTAGATTCTACTCATGGGAGACACAATATGGATACTGCAGCTTAACCAATTCTAGGAGGAATTAAATACCAAAACTGGGCTTCGGGTTATCCTGGATGATAACAATATGTGTTTCCTTAAACTAGGCTGCTCATATTCCACTAAAAACGGCCAACTTAGGCTTCATAACGCTATTACTAAATTATCTGCCACAGAGAACAGCAACAAACTGGTGATTATATCACTTTACAAAGACTGCTACATAGAATTTTAAGCTTAAATCTTCTTTTGCTCCAAAACTCATGGAATTAAGCGAAAATTAAGCCGGTTTTTAAAATATTAACCGAAAACCTTGTTTCTCTGAACACATCCTGCTTTGTTCTCTTCCCACCGGTACACTATCGAATTCCCCATGACAAAATTCTTTCTGACTTTAACAATGAAATCGACTGCTCTTGTGGCCGGTACATCGCAGAGTGACTTCATCCTTAAGAAACATTCTCTTGCACGCATCAGCGAATAACTTGTTGTTTATTTTCAGCGTAAATATCTAGGCGGAACCAAGATCAATCAAAAGAGCAATTATAATTATTAAAAACAAACTTGAAAATTACCAATCTCTGAGACTAAAAAAGATAAAGAATCTTTTTTGGTGTTTTTTTTGTTATATACGAGGTGAAACGAACATGCTAAAAATTTAATTAATAAGTAATTTGACGGAAAAGATTAGTTTTACTGCAAAGCTCAAACACACAGTATAGGTAATGACGACTAATATTATATACACATATACGAATGTTTTCTGCAAAAAAATAACTTCTTAAGGAATAAATACCTCCGTCATAGATTGGATGATTTATGTACAATGTAATGAGTTTTCTGCTTGTCCTTTCAAAAGCTTTTAAAAGCTATCTTAAGACTTTTCTTTATTTAGTTTATCTATTTAATCATTATAATTTAATAAATCATTATTATTTTGTTTTCTATTTGCAGGAGTATGCACCAACGCTACAGCTCCTTCAGTAAGCAGCATCAACAGAATCCTTCGCAACCGAGCAGCAGAACGCGCTGCTGCCGAGTTTGCCCGAGCGGCTGGTTACGGTCTCTACCACCCCCATCCCTATGCCACGGCTGGTTTTCCATGGCACTCTCCCCTCTGGCCTAATGGTCCTCTTGGTTTACCTGGCCCTCCAGGATCGGGGAATCCCACTGTAATGTCCGCTTCCCCCGTTTCCTCAGGCTCACCGCATCCCGACAGCGGGCTTTTAAGTTCGCCACCGGGAACAAATTTAGATAAGGATGATTCTAGTCTCGATAGTTCAGAACAACCGAAATTTAGAAGAAATCGAACGACTTTTAGTCCAGATCAGTTAGAAGAACTAGAAAAGGAGTTTGAGAAAAGTCATTATCCGTGTGTTTCGACGAGGGAACGACTAGCATCCAAGACGTCGCTTTCTGAGGCTAGAGTTCAGGTAATTTTAGTTTAAAAATTTAGTTTTTTAAAATGTAACAGAGCAGTAACTCCTTATTTTTAAAGATAACTTTTACAAGTTTAACTTCTCTTACATACATTGCAAGATTAACTAGAAAATCTTAATTTTTACAAACCTTACAAAGTAATCACATAGTCAATAATCAATAAGTAAGATATAATCAATAAGTCAGTTCTCCTATAGGAAAGTCAGATCATGCAGTTATAACGGCTCACATCCAGTTCAATCAAATACTACCTGGCAAAAATAATATTGTAACATATGCTACTACCGAGTTTTCTGAAGTTGACACTGAACTTTCTCAAATCGACTGGCATTTATCTTTTGCAGACTTAAACGACTCCGCACTAAAGTGGACTGAATTTCTCGATACCGTCCACAATATAGTTTCTACAAATACCACATTCCGTAAGGTTTATAAAAACAACTTTAAACCCTGAATAAATCAAACAACAATAAAACAAATTATTCACAAACGACTTTTATGACGGAAATTTAAACACACTGGGCTTCTCAGTGATTTCCTAAGCCACCGGAGATTTTCAAATAACTTACAAACATCTCTAAAAACTCTAAGACAAAATTTTGAAGCAAATGTAATTGAAAGCGGTAACACTAAAAAGTAAAGTTTCTCATGTTTCACACGTTCCTCCTTGACGTGTAAAGTTTCTCTTCCTCTACTTCAAAAACCCAACCAAACTTTATGCTCTTCTAACAAAGAATATTTCGAAATTCTCTCTATAGCATTTTTGCAGGTTTTTAATAAAGAATCAAATGATGGCTATCTACCTGTGATTAACTGTAATCGTGTCGGTACATCCTTACAGAAAGTTGAATTCACAATGGATTATGTCAAACAACACTTAAATAAACTTAGCACAGCCGCTCCACCTGGTTTAGATGGTTTGACACCAAAACTGTTAAAAATATGCGTAGACACGCTTGCAACACCCTTAACGTTAATTATGCAAACTTCTCCCATCCAGAACTACTTACCCTCTAGTTGGAAATTAGTATCCGTCACCCCTATTGTTTAAAAAAGATAACAATGTCGACCCCAACAATTTATCGTCCGATAAGCTTGCTGCCAGTAGCTAGTGAAGTTATGGAAGCCATTATTCCCGAGGAGATGACCAAATTCTTTCTCCAGGAACATGTTATTCCAACACAACATGGATTTGTCTCTGGTCGCTCTACTCTGACAAATTCCTACATTGTGTTAACGACTGGACGTCAACCCTTAACAGTTCGCAGCCTGTCGACTTTGTCCATCTAGATGTGTCTAAAGCCTTTGACCGTTTACCTAAGCGTTGGATAGATGATTTCCTGACAGATCGACATTACAAAGTTAGAGTTGGCGAATATTTCTCACAGGACAGGTTAGTGGAAAGTGGAGTGCCTCAGGGTTCTGTCCTTGGACCTCTGCTTTTTACGGCTTATACCAGCAATGTTCCTTAATATGTCTCAAGTAAAATATCGTTCTACGCTGATGACACAAAAATATATGCTAATAAAATCACAAAACAGCTAACAATTCAAATGGACTTGGATTTTATTTAAACTTGGTGTTCCCAGTGGTTACTATTTTAAATGCGGAAAAATGTGTAGTGCTTCGAATTGGTAAAAATAAGCCACTTGTGCCGTACTTTGTTAACGGGCAGCCATTATATTCGGTATTCTCGCATAACGACCGCATGGTGTTATCGTAACGAGAAGCCTGTCTTGGTCCGACCATATCACATCTATTTGTAAACGTGCTAACTCCAGACTGTATCTTATTCGTAACGTAAGACTCATACTTGAATACGCTGGAGCAACGTGGTATCCTGATCTTGTTCGAGATATTACTTAATTTTCTCCATTTTTGTTTGAGAAACGTACATTATAATCAGAACACGACTAAACAAAAATGGGAAAACTCTGATGTAGATAAATAAAAACCAAATTAAAAAGGTTCATTTCTAAGTAAAACAGATTCAGTAAAATAGGCACTGTTACATTTTAAAATCTTATAATAAAAAGTTTCCTAAAGTAACTGGTAATATTACTGACAAAAGTTCTAAACAAATTATACGTAACAAACAAAACAATATAGAGTAATAATGAATTTTTTTTTTTTATTATAACTAATAAATTAACAATCAGAATAAAACAATATATTCTATAAGTTAATGTGATGAGTTTAAGTCCTGTCCCTTGGTTCTGGCGTGATGTGGTCCCCTCCAGTGAGAGAATCACGGGTCCATGTTACTGGTCTGTTGGCCAACGTCGCTTTAGTCTTCGGATAACTTGATGTTGAGGTATTGCGGAAATTAATGGGTTGGAGTGTGTGTTCACTTTTTGAATGTATTGTAATTTCTTTTGCTGGTATACTTCTTTCACTGTTGAGATATTGAGATCCTCATAGATTCGTTGGTTGGTTACGTACCAGGGTGCATCAACAATTGCTCTTAAGATTTTTGATTGACATCTTTCCATAATAGCAATATTAGATTTACTACTACAGCCCCACAGCTCTATGCCATATGTCCATATTGGTTTAATAACTGTTTTGTAAATTAGAATTTTATTATTTATTGACAGTTTGGAGTTTTTTCCAATTAACCAATTGATTTCTTTTTGTCTTAGTTGTATTTGTTTTCTTTTTTTGGTGATGTGTTCTTTCCAACACAGGGTTTGGTCCAGGTGTAGCCCTAGGTATTTGGTTGTTTTAGTCCTGGGTATTTCCTCATTGTTGATATATATTGGTGGTGGTGTTTCTCGTCGTAAAGTGAAAGTTACGTGGGTTGACTTGTTTTCATTAATTTTTATTTTCCATTGTTTTAGCCAGTTTTCAAGCTCATACAAATAATCTTGGAGTTGTTGTGTAGCTATGTTAATGTGTTTGTGACTGGTAAGTGCTACTGTGTCATCTGCAAATGTGCCAATTGTTACGTTATGCGAAGTTGGTAGATCAGAAGTATATAATATATATAATAAAGGTCCCAGGACACTGCCCTGTGGAATTCCCGCCTTAATGGGATGCATTTTAGATATTTCTCCATTTACTTTTGTTCTAAACTGTCGGTTTTCCAAGTATGATGTGAGTATTCGAAAGAAGGGTGGTAATATTTGTTTAATTTTATAAAGAAGTCCTTTATGCCAAACCTTATCAAAAGCTTGACGTACATCTAGTGATACCATTGGGCAATATTCATTTTCTTCTAATGCGGAATTGATTTTATGGGTTATTCGGTGGCATTGCTGGATAGTTGAGTGTTCTCGTCGAAATCCAAACTGAAAATTTGGTATCCAGTCTGCGCCTGTAAGGCCTGGATCTATTCTTTTTATTACAAGTTTTTCTAGTAATTTGGAGATTGTTGATAGCAGACTGATAGGTCGATAGGATGAGACTTCACTTGGATCCTTTCCTGGTTTTGGAAATAAAAGTATTTCTGCAATTTTTAGATTGTTAGGCCAATAATTACATCTTAATATTGCGTTAAATATATATGTAAGGATCACTATACCCTTTTTTGGTAATTCCTTTAGCATTTTTGGAGTTATTAGGTCAATTCCTGGTGACTTTTTGATATTTAGTTTTAAGATTTCTTCTTTAAGTTCTTTGGGTGTTGTTAATTTTATTGGATTTACTGACTGTTGTTCTGAGTTTAAATAATTAATAATTTCTTGATCTTCTTCATTGTTGTGTGGTTGGAATACTGTTGCTAAATGTTCAGCAAATAATTCGGATTTTCTTTATCGCTTCTTGCCCATTGGTTCTGTGTGTTTGTGGTTTTTCTTACTGGTGGCGATATTGCTTGAGGTTTTAAGGATGATTTGATTGGTTTCCATATTGAATGGTCGTATCTATTAAGTTGTGTTACATATTTTTTGACTGACTCTTCTCTTGCAATTTTTAGTTGTGTTTTTAATTTATTGGCTAAGCGATTGTAAAACGTTTTATCCGCTGGGTTCCGACTTTGTTGCCATTTGGCTCTTGCTCTTCTTTTTTCAGCAATGAGCTTTTTAATTTCTAGTGGAATATTTATTCTATTCTCGATTTTATTTTTATCTGCATCGTTCGGTGTCGCTTCTTTTGCAGCGTTTTGTAATAATGTCATAAAGTTGTTTGTAGCTGCTTCTATTTCTGAAGGGCTTCTTAGTCTTACATTTAGTTTAATGTTTTCATCCAGTATTTTTCGGTAAACGTTCCAATCTGTTCTAGGTCCATGCAGTTTTGGAGTAGGTTGTTTGTTAATAACGCAGGTGCTAATTGTTGCAATAATTGGTGAATGATCTGAAGATAGATCATAGCTTGGAACTATGTCCATAAAGGTGTTAGATATTCCTTTTATGATGCAAAAATCTAAGAGGTCTGGTCTTTTTTTGGGGTCCGTTGGCCAGTACGTTGGTGTTCCTGTTGATAAATATGAGTATTTATTTTCTTGCATTAAGCTATAAAGCTCTCTCCCCTTTGTTGTTATTAATCTTGATCCCCAGTACGTGTGTTTACTATTGAAGTCACCAGCTGCGATAAATTTTGGACCTAGAGTATTGAAGAAGGATGCGAAATCGGTTTTTTTAATATTGTGCTTTGGAGGGCAATACACTGCTGCTATTGTTATTTCGTAAGGTAATGAGCACACTTTAATTACTGTAGCTTGGATACAGTCTGTTATATAACTTTCCATCATGAAATGTTTAATTGATTGTTTGATCAAAATTGCTGTACCTCCATGGGCTGTCTTGTCTGGATGGTTAGTATGGTACGTTAGATATTGAGGTATTTTAAAATACGATTTGTCTGTAAAATGTGTCTCACTTATTAATAATACATCTATAAAATTTTGTTGTAGAAATATTATCACCTCGTCCTTATGATTCAGCAGGCCATTGGCGTTCCATTCTGCTATTCGTAGAAAGAATTTTATTTGCATATGAGTTTACTTAGCATGTTTATTACCATGCTGTTTTGTTGCAAGATTTGATTAAACATGGCTTTGAATTCTTCTAAAAACTTCATAAGAATGGTGTTTGAATCTTGGTTATCTGAAGGAGCAGCAGGAGGTTGTCTATTACCCGCTGCATTAGCATAGCTTACATTTGGTCTTACTGTGTTGGGTATAAAGTTTCTGTTACGTGCTTGCGACATATTTTGGTGATGATTATATGTAGTTTGTGCTATATTTTTATTTCTATTTAAATTACGATAATATTGGCATCCTTTATAGTTAGCTGGGTGATCTCCTCCACATAAAGCACATGTAGCTGGTGTGTTCTTGTTCTTTTTACAACTGCTTGTACTGTGCTGTCCTCCACATTTCACACAGACATATGGTCTATTGCAATATGTTTTTGAATGGCCATATAATTGACATCTCATACATTGGATGATATTTTTGTTTTTTATAGGTGGTTCAATTTGTATATTGCAGTGTTGTAGTTTCTGAATTTTATAAATATCTTGGTTATTGTCTGATGGTTCAAGGTCAACAAAGAACATATTTATCGGCTCTTTTGTAATCCTATGTTTAGCATTAATGATGTTTCTTACCTTGTGACCCAGTTTTGTCAGTTCTTCTTTGATGTCTTCTGTTGCATGTGAATAGTGAAGGTATTTAATTACGACTCTATAGGCCCTTTCTTCCTTTGGTTGATATGTGTGATGAATAATGTTGTTCTCTCTCATATATCTGGAGAATTTTCTGTATATTTCTGGATCGCTACAAATTATTTTGACTGTATTATTTGCCATAGTTCTGGTTTCGTATTGTTCAGCTTCAGCTATTTCTGTAAATTTTTTCCTCATTTCTGGGAAGTCGCTTACATCGTAAACAAATATTGGTGGTGGTTTAGGTATTCTTGGCGCTGTTTCATTTTGATTGGTTTCATTTTCTTGGGTATCCGTTAGGGTATTATATTTGTTCGATAGTGTAATGGTATCATCTTCTTTGTCTGTTTCTACATTTGATCTGATTTTTCTGCGTTTTGTAGTTTTAACTACTTGCCATGAGTTATTTGTTGACACATTTGCACTTTCTGGTTCGTCATCGCTTGTTGATGACATTCTGTAGTATTGCTGGCTATTTCTGTTATTTATATTGCTGTTGTGTGCCGCGTTTTGTTGATTTATATATTGTTCTTGATTGGGCGGAAATATCATATTCGTCGAAGAATTAGTGGTTGGTTGATTTATTTGCATATTGTACATACCTGGTATTTGTGATGAGATTTGTGGATAACCCTGTATATTGTTGATTTGTGATTGACCCTGTGTGTTGTTTGGAATCTGCATTTGTGGGTAACAATTCATTTGGTTTGATGGATACTGGATTGGTAATGGCTGGCTGTTTACATTTTGTATTTGTTGGCTAACTATGTAGTTGTCGAATCCTGGTCCATTTCCCGTTGGAAACATTATAAATAAATTACTGTATTGTTTTTAAATTTAATTTGATGAGTTTATTATTTTTAAGTCTATTACTAATTGATTGCTTTTTAATCACTTCACATTTATCTGTTCAAATCGAGAAAACCGGTCGAATGTTGATAACAGAGAACCATTTAACGTCCGCTCGGTATGGAGTATCGATGTGAACTATAATGAATTTGGACATCAGTTTATGCTGTCTGAGTAGTTATCGTCGAAACGATATACTATAATTTATTAAAGTACTCTTTAAATGACATGTCTCAGATTGTAATGTTCTTTTGTATATACCGCTATATTAGATTTTTCCTGTTTATTGCTTGCTTCTTCCACCCTATTTTATCAAGCCCTTGAGGTAATTACAGCAATTCTCTTCAATGTAGTTATTTGCTTAATATTTCTGTATTAGTAGGTATATTAATAGAACGTCTTATTTCTGTAAGAAGTTCGACCAAGATTTTATCCCTTATCCCTTACTGCGTACTGGAAATGTTATATCAGATTAGCAAAAAAATGAAATTTAGAGTTAAATCAATGTGAGTTTTTCCTAAAAATTGAATTTTTCTAATTTTTCGGATCTTTTTCAAGGTACAATAATTGTTCGTTTTAATGACCTGCGGTTAGGTCTTTTTCTGTAGATTCATTATCGTAAAAACTAACAAACCACTAAAGTCGATTACATACAGACAATAAAAAGAGAAAGATATAACAAACGAAGGACAAGCTTTTATGGTTTTCGTTACTCCGTATTTTTCTCTTATTATCTTTATGTTAATTTTCTTTAAAGTATTCGAAATTAAAAGAAAACTTAAACAAGTCCATTCAGATACATATTTTATCTTTTATTATTCAGTAATTTATCTAAAAGGCATATTTATAAGAAACGAATAAAAAAAGTTTAAAAAAAAAATATTCCTTGTATATTCACACGTTTTCAAAACCAGTGAAATAGTAGGACCAGTTCATATACCAGTTGCTTAACTCATCCTGCAGAAAACTTTCCCAACAAACCTGACCTCTCACAACAACACTAATCGGTGCATTGTAACCAGGTTTGGTTTTCTAACAGACGGGCCAAATGGAGACGACATCAGCGGATGAATCTCCTCAAGCAGTCCGACGGACCGGCAGGTGGACCTCAAGGAGCTCCTTCGAGTCAGTCTTCAATGTTTGGCACCCGTCTGACTCCCTCCCCTCACTACAAGGGCGGTTCCACCCCTGGGTCACCGCTTACTACCCATCTCACACCACATTCCGCGGCTTCGTCCCTGCTCCTGGGAATGGGAGGAGAAAATAGCGCCTTCAAAGCCTTGGTACCGAATGCTCTAATGTCTGAGAGGTTAAGAAGGTGAGTTATACTAAACTTTAACTTAAAACCGTACATTTATTTAGAATATAGTACATTTTACGAATTTGCGACAATTTTGGATTAGGGATGAAAGCATTGACTTAAACCGTCCGCTGTGCTGAGAAAGGTAATAGCAAATTCTTTTAATATTTGACGTACTGTCGAAAACAAGCAAAAATACGATTTAAACTGATAATATATTTTACATTCATTTAGAGAAATATAAAATTATTAGTGCAAAAATAGAAGAAAATAACAAATTCTATTGTTTCTAAATTGTGGAGTTACGTATTTACTGATAAAATAATAACCGTCAAAATTTTTCTTAATAAGAAGAAAATCAAAAACCTATTAATTTACAGTATAATTAACAATTACATCCATACTCGTGATCACTGTCATCGGTGTCTTCATTTGGATTGTTAATTGCAGGAGTAGCAGTATTTAATGCTTCTTCCATGTTTCCAAAACTCCTGCGTCACTGTAACCGTTGTGTCTAATATAGTTATCATAGTAAGCTTTTTATATTTTCCAAATATATCTTCTATAGGATTTAATTCACAATGGTAAGTAGCTGTCCTAACACATTATGTCCAAAAATATGTCTCGTCTACTAATCTCATCTACTATAAATATTTTTGGGTTTTCATTTCTTTTGGCTAAATATGTAATTCCAACTTGAAAGAATCCTGAAGAAATTAAATATTTTTATTTGTTAACCATTAATTTTTTTTATGTATTGTACGGAAATTGGTTGTTCGCTTATTTAAAAATTTTGAATGGTATCGGGCATTATCCAAAACTATAACAGATAGTTCATGTAAACTTGTTAGCAGTTTTTCTTTCAATTATTTCACAAACATATTCGTATTTATGTTATCATAATAACCAGATAATTTTGATTTTGATTTTGACGCAGACACAAGATCAGCTTCATCAATAACACAATGTTTACCACACGCATACAATATAATAGGTCTGTTTCTTTGTGTTCTGGGCTACCACTAGTTCTAAAAAAGCACTACACCACTTCCATTGTAAAGTGGTCCAAAAAAGTGAAACACTAATGTAAATAAATCTACCGGCTTCAGTACTTCAAACTCAGTAAATAACTGAGTTTGATAACTGTTTAGCTGTCAGATGTGTTTGCTCACAAAAAAAAAGATCTTTTTGTTTTTAGTATAACTTAAATTTAAAAATATTGTTCTGAAATTATTTTCTTGGGGCATCCTTAAGAAATTATCATTTTACTTAGTAATAAGCCACCATTTAAGTATAAATTACCTATTAAATTATGTACCAGTATACAAGGGGATGCAACTGTGATAATTGATAAAATTTAATATGAAAATAAAATTAAATACCTAGTAACAAACGGACCTTATTGGACCTTATTGGACCATTTGGAAGACAGAATATATAGAACTTTATTCGAGTTTAAACATTATTTAACAAATTATTAAAAAAGATTAATTACACCGCAGTACAGTAACACACCTCATTTTTACGGAGTACCAAAAGTTCATTAAACGAATATACCACTTAGACTTATTTGTAGTAGGTACCATGAGTTCATGAATTTGTAATACCATGAATTCTTGTAGTGAACTGTGAAAATTTTTATTAAATATTATACAACCATTTGCAAATATAAATGACACATTTAAAAAAAAAATGCACAACAATTATTAAATAAATTATTGAATACTACCTTTAATTTAAATAATATTCAAGTAAGTTTTGACCTAAATAGTTTATTTACAAATGTGTCATTAGATAAGACTTTATATACTCAAAACAAAATTAGAGAATGGTGATACATTGACAACTAGAACAACACTAAATATATAAGCTATAATGTAGTTATTGACATTATGTCATCGAGCAAAAAGACAAAAGAGGGAATCTAATCGTTATGAAAAGGAAATCAAAAAAGTGGCCTCTGATATATCACAATAATCACGCAGTGGTTTAGGAGTTTTAATTTATCTATTTATTTATTTTATGTTTCATAATATTAATATTACATAATATTAATACACAATACACTTAAAATACTTTTTCTACACTAGAACACTATAAAGTTTTAATTAAATAATAACGATATTAGTCTAAAATGTGAAACAATTATTAAAAGACTTCAATAGAAACTACAAATAATCTTTTATGTGACAGTTGGGACAAACAATAACATAACCCAACTAAATTTGTTTTTTTTTTTTAAATCAAAGAGAGTTTTTTCCTTGTTTAATGTGGCCTCTCAAGATGGCACTTCCTGTCTAACAATATTTTTACCCCCACTACCTTTACATTCTCTCTTTTGTCTTTTTTCTCGATGCATTATTTACTGATAATACATAATTTTAGGTAAATAATAAATTCCATAAACAACATTTTGGTCCAGTAGTGGGCTCTAGTTTATCTTCATTATTAGCTGATAAATTTATAGAAGATTTTGAAACAAATATTATTTCTAAATAAAATTTAAAACCCACAGTATGGTGAAGATGATGTATTTTCAATATGCTCTTATGAATCAGAGTTGTTGGACACATCCCTGAATAATATAAACGATAAAAAGAGATAATAACAATAACCATGAAAAAGGAATATAATAACCCACTACCACTCATGGATGTTTAAATCTCTATGAACGATACTGGATATGAAACTAAGGTGTATATAAAAATAACACACACTAACAAATATCTAAATTACAAATCAAATCACAACATTAATATTAAAACGAGGATCATTAAATCCTTATACGATAGAGCCAAAATTAGTTGTTCTAACCAAAATTCGTTCTTGAAGGCGAAACATTTGTTAACATCTGTTTTACTACAAATGATTATCCGTTTATATCGCTTATAAATAATTTTCAACATTTGACTAAATGGAACAGAAAAACTTAGAACGAGATCCTACAGCTTACACAAGCAAGAGGAAAGTATCAATACCATACATCAGAAGATTATTAGAAAAGCATAGGAAATAAATTCAACATTTAAACAACATTAAAATCAATAAACATATTGAGATATGTTTCAATCGAAAACTAAACCTAACAATAAACAACAAAGAATAAAGAATTGTATTACTTACCACGTTGGGATAGTATTATGAGGTTTTTTCCTGGTTTTTTACTCATGATTAACTGTGATCATGGCATGTGGTTGTCTTTTTAAAGACGAATTACATGCTATGATTTTTTTTGTCGGATATTCTCAAGTTAAAGTTGTTTTCATGTAATTAAATGAATTGTCTTACAATAAAGTCGTCTCAGAAAAACAACTCAGCAATGTTGGCAATATCGTTTTAAAGTCGTTTACTTTAACATAATAGATGTCTAAATTGTTAATACGAATGAGTCAGAGAAAATTAAATTATTAAAAGAATTTTTCACCAAGTTACAAAAAACAATTTATTTTGAGAACGACTTTCGAAGTGGAAATTGTTTGAAAACTTACTTTAAACTTAAATTGTGGCTTATTCCCAAAGACATTTATTAAACCAAAGTACCTGCAAATCTTAATTTAATTTAATTTTTTATTTTGTTGATTCTTGTAAATTAAGTTGATAAATTTATTTCATCACTCATATTTATAATTTTTTTAAATATATATTCTTATATATATATTTAAAATATAATGAATATATTCTTGTAAATTAAGTTGATAAATTTATTTCATCACTCATATTTATAATTTTTTTAAAAAAGATCGAAAGATGGAAAAGAGGAAAATTGAAAGTACAATAAAACAAGACCAAAAAATATATAGTTAAATAACTCGTAAAATAACCTAACTTGAATCGTAACTCAAAAGTTGACTACACTAGAAAGTTTCTTTGTTTAGTTTCACAGCCATCATTTTCATTTGACACTGTCCAGTGTAGCCTACGCTCAATAACAGTCGAAAGTCTTACACTAGAAAATAAAGAAACAGATGTGATACATCTTTTTCACTGCTTTGCCCCATGTTTTCTGTATTTTATAATCTCGTCCTGCTAATCCATTTTATTCTTCTTTTAGCAAAATCTACATTTCGTCTAAGAAAAGAAGATTTGTTTAAAAAACGTATATTGGCTTTTTTTATATTATTATACCTTCTTTGAAAACTCAATTTTTTTATAATGACACTATCTCTTATCCGTGGAAGAAGTATATAAAAATATAATAGACAGTATACAAAAAGCTGCGAAAGAAGCGCTTGGTTTAAAATCCGAACGACACAGTAAAAAGCTATGGTGGACCGAAGACATAGAAAACCTAGTAATGGAGAAAAAGAAAGCGTACACACGGTGGCTAAGTACTAAACATCAAGTAGACAAAGACAAGTATTTGGACTTACGAAGAACAACAAGAAGAGCAGTAATAACAGCAAAAAACGAAATGTGGGATAGGACATGCCAAGAGATCAACACTTACATGGGCGGAAGAAAGTGTTCAGAGATATGGAAGCTTTTAAACAAAATAAAGAACACAGAAAGAAATACTACTTCTATCCAGTTAATACCAACAGAAAAATGGAAAGAACACTACGAGAGTTTGCTAACAGAAACTAGAGCAGAATATACCGCACAATCACCAACGGAAGCATCAGTTGACGGCGAAGAGATAGTAGTGGGAGTTGATATGCTGAAGAAAGCTGTAACTGAACTAAAAAATGGTAGAGCTCCAGGCCCAGAAAATATTCCAGCAGAATTAATAAAATGTGGCACAGATAAACTATTTCTAGCACTTACTTGGTGTATGAACAAATATATAAACGGTGTCACACCACCCAGTTTATGGAAAGTAGCTTATATTTCTTCCATCCATAAAAAAGGAGATAAGTTGGATTGCTCAAATTACAGAGGAATATCGGTAACTAGTACACTAAGCCGGGTGTACGGACGCATTCTTAGAAATCTCATTGAGATGGAGTATAGGGAACAAGAAGAAGAAGAACAGGCTGGTTTCCGAGCTGGAAGAACTTGCACAGATAATGTCTTCTGCCTAAAACAATTAATTGAAAAAAAAAATTAGCAACCAACCAAGAGACCCATCTCATGTTTGTTGATCTCCGTAAAGCATACGACAGCGTGCCTGTAACTAAATTGTGGAAATCACTACAAGAAACTAACATTAGCTACACTTTAATCAAAGCCTTAAAAAATCTATATGAAAATTCTACATCACAAGTAAAAATTGGCAACACACTATCTAAAAAGTTCATTGTTAACAAGGGTCTGCGCCAGGGCTGCTGTATTTCACCAATGTTGTTCAAGATATATATTGCAAAAGCACTAAACCAGTGGAAACGTAAATGTCACGGTATGGGTATAGACCTCGGAGATGTTTGTTTATATACCTTACAATTTGCTGATGACCAAGTCATCATAGCCAATGATAAAGACGGTTTAGAGTATATGGCAAGAAAACTAAAGGAGGAATATGAACAGTGGGGATTGGAAATAAATGTAGAAAAAACTAAATACCTACCCATAGGAGCTGAGTTATCCAATATCGAACTAGAGAATAATGAAGAAATCACATCCTGTAGTGAATATACGTACCTGGGAGTAATC
Source organism: Diabrotica balteata (assembly GCA_918026665.1). Taxonomy (NCBI): domain Eukaryota; kingdom Metazoa; phylum Arthropoda; class Insecta; order Coleoptera; family Chrysomelidae; genus Diabrotica; species Diabrotica balteata. The sequence goes on from OU898276.1 coordinate 82,717,857, forward strand.
TTCGATAGAACGGGAAAAGACGATGAGGAAATAAAGAAAAGGGTTACACAAGCTAGAAGAAAAATTGGCTGCCTAAATGGAATACTTTGGAGCTCTGAAATAGGAATAAAGCGAAAATATAACATCTATGAGTCACTAATTAAAAGCAGTCTACTTTATGGAGCAGAAACTTGGAGAATAACCGAGAACAACAGAAAAAAATTAGAAGCTATAGAAATGGATGTGTTTAGAAGATCGTTAGGTATATCCCGCAGGGAAAGAGTTCGAAATGAGGAAGTAAGACGAAGAATCGGAATAGATAGTTACTTAACAACAGACATTGAGAGGAAACAGTTGATTTGGTATGGTCATGTTCAAAGAATGGAAGACACAAGACTACCCAAGAAGATTATGCAGTGGGTACCACCAAACCGCAAAAAACGAGGAAGACCCAAAAAGACATGGAAAGAAGGGGTAACTAAAGCAATGAGTACAAGAGATCTTAGAGACGGCCAATGGGATGATAGAAGGACGTGGAAGTTAGGCATCGGACAACGTCGAAAGACGTTCTAAAACCGATATATATATATATATATATATAATATATATATATATATATATATATATATATACTATCTCTTTCATACAAGGCTTTTCTATTGTATTTTGTTTTAAACGTAAACCTAAAACGTAACCTCCTTTCGTTTTATGCATTTTATATATAATGTCTCGAATTTCAAACTTACAACCCTCAGGAAAATCTTTAGTTTTGGGGTGTGATCTAGATTCATATTGTGCCATCTCTACTTCACTATTTACCTTTTCTCTGTTTTTCAAAACTGACGTGAGTTTTATCTCACTAGTACACAACTCTTCCTAGTAAAATAAGGGTGCAAATTAAATATTAATTTTTCTTCTTGTAGTTCCTTCTCCTATTGGAGGTTGGCTATCATCACAGCTATCCATACCTTATTGTCGGTTGCTCTAAAAAGATCTACTGATCTGCAACTATACCACTCTCTTAGGTTTCTCAGCCAGGAAATTCTTCGTCTTCCTATGGATCTTTTACCTCTGATTTTACCTTGCATTATGAGCCTTAATATCTTATATTTCGCACATCTGGTAATGTGGCCTAAATATTCCAATTTTCATGTTTTGATGTGCTTTATGACTTCGCAGTCCTTTTGTTGCCTTCGTAACACTTCTGAATTTGTAACTCGTTGGGTCCATGGGTTGGGTATTTTTAAAATCCTTCTATAGCACCACATCTCAAATGATTCCAACTTATTTATATTATCTGCTATTAGTGTCCAGCTTTCGACTGCATACAACAAAGTCGAGAAACGTAGCATTTTAAGGCTCCTATCCTCAGATCCAGAGGAAGGTCTCGATTGACAAATATTGTTTTCATTTTTATAAATGCTTGTCTTGCAATTTCAATGCGTATCCTTATTTCTCTACCTTGGGCATGGTTTTCATTTAACCAGGTTCCCAGATATTTGAAGGTATTCACTCTTTCTACTTGTTTTCCCTCGATATCTAGCCTTCCTACTGTATGTTGCTTAGAAATATTCATGAACTTGGTTTTCTTAACGTTAATTTGTAGTCCATATTTGATACAGACTTGATGTAATCTATTTACTAAGCATTGTAATGTTTCTAGACTGTCTGCAAAAACAGCGGTGTCATCTGAGAATCTTATGTTGTTTAAGATTTTTCCGTTTATTGATATACCCTGTTGTTCCTCTGATATTGCTTCCTTTAAAATAGCTTCGCTGTGCAGCGTGAATAACAATGGAGACAGCACGCAATCCTGTCTAACACCTCTTTTGATTTCTATTGTTTCTGTATTGACATTTTCGTCCCTAACCTTTGCTTTTTGATTCCAGTACAGATTGTCAATAACTCATATATCTCGACTATCTACATTCTTTTCTTTTAACAGTTTTACGAGTTTCTGATGTCTATAAAGTCTGGTGTCTGATGTCTTTTGATAATCTATAAAGCAGACAAAGAGATTGTGGTTCATATCTAGTCGCCTTTACGCGAGAACGTTAAAAGCGAACAGAGCCTCTCTCGTTCCTGGTTTTCCCCTGAATCCAAACTGGGTATCATCTATATCTTCTTCTAGTTTTTTGTATAGTCTTTCATGTATTATTTTAAGAAATATCTTAAGTGTGTGGCTTATTAAGGAAATTGTTCAGTACTGGGAGCATTCTGTCGCATATACTAACTTTGGTAGTGTCACAAACGTGGACAGCAACCAATCTTGGGGTAATACTCCTGTTGTATATACTTTGTTGAACAGATCTAAAAGTATATGCAGTGTTTCTTCGTCAATGCATTTAATTAGCTCAGCAGGTATCTGATCTGGGCCTACTGTTTTTGCAATCTTTGCTTTTCTTATTGCCTGTTCTAATTTGCACATTATTATTTTCGGTCCTGTTTTTTTCCTGTGGTCTATCTTGTATCATTCTATCGTCGTCGAATAGTCTTATTATGTGTTCTTGCCAAACACCTTAATTTATCTTTGATGTCTGCTATAACTTTACCATTATCATGTTTCAGTATCACATAGTGTGAAAATTACATATTAATTTATTTATTTCTAAAACACGTCTCGCAATTTTCGCTGTCAATACACAAACAAACACTTTTCAAATCATGAATGTGTTGCTTGTGTGAGTCCATTTCAAATAGGTAAAGAAATAATAAATAATTGTGAGTAAGTCTTATTTATTATTTCTTTACCTATAAACTCTTTTCAATCACAAGTACTACTATGACAAACTTATTAAGGTATCATTAATTTGCAACCGGTTTGGGAGCATCGCTAAAGTAAGGTATAAGTTTCTCCGAATAATCAAAGTACAGGCTATAAGGGATCCAATTAATATCTACGCTTATGTTAATCTCTCAGAATCACATTAAATTGTAGGTAATAACTAATCTGGTTGTAATAAATGTTTTTCAGGTAAATATAAAATAAAAGTTAGAAAAATCTAAATATTTTTAAAACCGTGTTAATTAACATAAAATTGTCTTTGTTTGTAAAATTGTCGTGGCGCTACTTCCGTGATGTCGTGTCGTGGCGTTATATCAGTGACGCGCTCCTGAAAATTTTAGTATATAGAAATAGTAATACAACGTCGGCATAAAAGCTTCTCTTCGAAAGCTACTTATTTACTAATTTCTCTTCTAAAACCTATATGGACATATGACAGTTAGCTGTCGAGTTGTGCTAGTAAGACTAATTTAGACTTAATCCAGAAATTCCAAAACAAAGTGCATAGAAGCACTGTCAACGCTTCTTAGTACTATGAAAATAGTAACCTTAGTAGGGACCTTAAAATGGAAACTGTTAATACGAGCCATTAAAAATTTGCTAGATGTAAGAGCTTTGAACTCAGCGAATGTTGTATCTAATGATAGCTTACTTACGCTAAAATAGGAATAATAAAGAGAAAACAAAACGGCAAATAATTGAGAATGAGCAAAGAATCAATATTCAAAATAAGTGAACCAAAAAGTTATATCAAAACATATTACAATCCGTAAAACAATTAAATAAAATCCTTAAAGAAGACGACATAAAAACATAATCGATCGAAATACTTAAAATTATCAAAGTCAGGAAAAACAAATCATAACAGATAATCAAAATAAAAGACAAAAAAAAGGGGGAAACCTTTATAAATTAAAGATTACAGTAGACATCATTAACTTACAATAACTATAAAAAGTAAGGAATACAACTGGTAGTACAACTAGTAGTAGTAAGAGAAAAGTAATAAGTGGCCTAAAAGGAAACAAAGAGCATAGACAGTAGGACCTGCACTACTTAGCTCATTGAAAATATAATTATCACACCAAAGAAAAGATCAGGGAAGCATTAGATAAACTTAAAAACCGAAAGTCTTCAAATCGTAACAAAATTCTAAAAGGACAAGAAAAAATATTCCAAAATTTTCGAGAAGTAAATCGACTTAGCAGTGCTCTAAAACTGACTACAAAAACTACTACTGACCAAGTAGCTATCGAAATTTATCTAGCAGATGAACAGCAAGGCTTCAGATTTGGAAAATTATATTTTGGGTACATATTGAATTAAAAAACAAAGAAAATACACTTACCTTAAGAAAAGTTCCAGAACAAACAGACATTGGCATATTCTAAACTAAAAAACAATTTTCTCAAGCGTGACTTGCATTAGCTGTGACAAAATTTTGGACTACCGTTGGTAAATGAAAACTTATTTAGCGTCTATAAAATATTTTTTAAAAAACAAATTAACAAGAAATGGCTAGAGACAAAGAACTTGTGTTTTCTCTTCTTTATGATAAATATAATTTTAGGTTCAATATTTGGTGTTTCCAGGAGTGAGTCATTTTTAACTCTATCACCCCAGTACATTCTGAAAACGTGTCTGTAGACCCATATTTCGTAATACCAAAGAATATAGACGCTTATAGAAGAATTATAAATTTGCAGTTTGTTTAAGCGTCTATATTCTTTGGTAATACTTAAACATGCTGATTTTGATAGTCGCAGAAAGATACAGTGATGTCAACAGTTTTTTATTTTGACGAGTGCAGCGCAATTCAATGCGCCAACGAATTTTTTCTGAGTGTTATAAGTCTTGATGACAACAGTTTTAAAATATTTATACCGACCAATCATATGTCTATTAGAAACTAATTGTCGATACCTGTTTCTCAGGAGATCATCCTGGTTACGAGTTGAAATCTGGCAACTAGGTCACCTCGTTTCGGAAGGGGTCTTCTTCTTTATGTGCCGTCTTCTACCGAAGGTTGGCGACCATCATACGATAGGTTTCTCTGTTTTGTGCCGCATGAATTATGTTCGCAGCTTCTGGTATTTGAAACCATTCTCTCAAGTTTCTCAGCCAGGATTTCTTCTTTCTGCCCAAACCTCTTTTACCTTCAATCTTGCCTTCCACGATAAGCTGTAGCAGACCGTACTTATCATTACGGAACACATGGCCCAGGTATGACGCTTTCCTCCTTTTAACAGTTGTTAACAATTCTACCTCTTTACCCATTCGTCTTAATACCTCTGTGTTGGTCACTCTGTCTGTCCAAGGTATTCTCAGTATGCGTCGATACAGCCACATTTCTAGAGCCGCTAACTTCTTTATAGTTGCTGCTGTTAACGTCCACCCTTCTACGCCGTAAAGTAGCGTAGAGAGTACGTAGCATTTCGTGGCGCGCCATCGGAGGTTAATGCTTAGGTTGCGGTTGCTTAAGTTCGGAAGGGGTATAAAAAAAAATATCAAGGAAAAGGATCATTTTAAAGCTATTATATTGTTTTTTCTGCCGTTTTTGTTTAATAAATTTTTGCGGCGTATTTTGAAATATTTGTATCGTAGAACTTATTTTAATCATTTAATGCCACTGTTTCTGGTTGTTTTCTCTCTGCAACTATAGTGTTTAACAATTTTATTAAACATATCTAAATCTATTTATTAGTAACGGCTTACCTTAAATAGCGTTTTTTTACTTTACAACTGCAGTTCTGTACATTTTACGGCGAATAAAAAAATTATATGGAAAGTATGGAAAAGCAAACCGATATCTATTTCATTGTTTTTTTTTGGCTGTACAGTTGAGTACTTTACTGGCACAATAAATGAAATATAAATTATGTATGGTTTTGATATTATTATGAATAGATTTTGAATATAGCAGTATTGTAAATTATTACTGAAAATATTTTACAAGTTAGAAATTTATACAATATGGTACAAAACGTTCATATACCATGTTATCTTTTCTACATTAGTTTCAATGCAAGATGGATGTTTCTTTGAAGCTTTATAAATCTGAAAACTATTTTAATTAAATGATTAGCTGAAAAGTACTCTTATTTAGCATGTAAAGAAGAAGGAAATATAAAATAATTCAGATAACAAATTTTACATTAGTTTAATTAAATTAAAAATTAATGACTACAATAAGTATTAAAATAAATGTAATACTCCATACAAAATAAACTATTATTAGTGAGAAAAATTACTTTTTATTTTGTACAACCTGTCTGAAATTTGTAGTGAGGTTAGTACAACTGATTCTCATTAGGGAGTCGGGATGCTCATCTGTCAACCAAGATCTGTACCGATTTTTAAAGTTCATTTTTGGAAAACATAGTACACAGTTTTATTGTCAGAGATTTTAGTTCTGTATCTTTTTGACACATACATATTAAACCTAAAATTTGTCCCAGGCAAAGGTTTCTGGATAAGTATAAACTTCCTTTAACCCTTTGTTTCCTGAAAACTTTTACAATCAAAAATTGAAGTAAAAATTAATAATCTTACTCTATTGGTTTCCTAAAAGACAAAAAAGTGAAAAATATTATTTTTTTAATTTATTTTTTTTAATAGGCTATGATTTCGACATGATACACTAGGAAACTAGAGATTTTTCTCAAATAAAAAAAAATCTGATAACTAAATAATAATAATATGAAAGATAGGTTACAAAATAATAACTAAATAAAAATATAAAACGTAGGTTACTTTTTATAATACAATGAAAAACAGATCTTTTTTTTGCGGAAAGGCACAATCCAACCTTACATGTCGCACACTCCCACCTGGTTCTGTGAGGATCCTTACTAGTGCTACAAAAAGCACATCGTTTAGATGTCCCGTATTGTGGCATATGCAAACATTGGTCAAAGCGTTTCTCATAAGGCACAATTTTTTTTTTGTTGCGCTGTGACTGTAGGAGAAGCAACCCTACTTCTTGACGGTTTACTACTACCTGAAATTGACAAACGTATCCATTCTCGTCAGATCGAACCCAAACTTTATAACCCCTCGTGATGGCTTTTATAGGCATAAATTGCTTTAAACAACTACGATCCTTGAAACGAATCATAGATTCATCTATCGATTGATGTTTTGAAGGGCCATATCAAGAACGAAACATTTCAGATAAAGTATCCAATAAAGGACGAATTTTATACAACTTGTCATAATTTTACGAGTTGCGACCAGGCATCACCGAATTATCTGCTAAATGCACGTTTCCTAGATGCCAAGCAAACCGATCTCTAGACATAGCGGAGCTAATATAGTGATCTCGTAATTCCTCTCTAGATGACCAGTAATCGACATAATTTTGCAGCCTTTTGATTCCCATCAACATGTTGATTGCAATAAAAATTTTAATTTCTTTGGCAGAAGTTGGTGTGAATAAAGAGTCTCCGCCACATTTCTGAAGAGCGTAGAGGTTTGTTTCGAATAAAATTTTGTCAATTACATTTCCGAGAAATAAGTGAAAAAAAATCTACTGGCCTCTCCATATCATCTGGAATTTTAGGACCGGTTTCTTCAGTAAACTGCTTTATGTTAGTAACGCAAGATGCCGCTAACTTGGTCTAGGTTCTTCTTTGTTCTGTATCCCTCAAAATAGCAGGTGGAACATCGTCCTCGTTGTTTGGGAAGGCTTCATCACCAAGAACATTCTCTGAATTGTCGCCTCTTAAAGGTTGGTCTAGCTGACCTTCAAATAATAATGACATATTCGCAATGTCAATCAAATCGTCTTCCTCACTACTCGATTCATCTGACTCGCTATCTGAAGGAATATTCTCTAATAATGTGAATAGATCACCCGACGACATATTGTTTAGCTGTCTGAATGAATATACTTTTTTTTTAAATAAAAAATAAGCACTTAGGTACATATCTAGTGTTCTAGTGGTTTCAGGATGAAACCGGCATTTTATAACATCAATATACTGATTGTAAATTGAAATCTTTTAGTAATAGGAAGTATTAATCATAGATACAAACATTATATATAAAAAATAGTTAACCTAACCTAAAAAAAGTTACCTGCCATAGCGAAATAATATAAAAAAAACACCAAAATCGCTTATACCACCAGCACAGTTTAAAACACGGGTTATTACCAACTAATAATTAAATAACGAGAATGTAAATGGCGATGCGCGAAACATTTTATAGTAGGAGGAGCCCCTGTATGTGGTTTCACAGAGAAACCACTAGAAAACAAAGGCTTAAAACGGAATCTTTCTGATACTTCGTCATTTTCATCTGAAGGGCAGCTTTGTTACTCTTAAAAACGTCTGCTGCTTCGCTGGTCCATACATCATTAGGCTTAAGTGAAAAACTGTTGCTTAACAGTTGCACAAAATTTTTAATTTTGTGGAAATCATGGGTAACATCAATATCTTTGTTACTATCACAAACGGATTTAGGGAGTAAAAAATGCAAAAGTTCTGCCTTAATATCCTTAGAAAAAAGTTCAATCTTTTTAGAAAAACTTTTAATATCCGACAGAAGTTCACAAATAGGTCCTTTGTCGTCTACCAGGACCACGCTTTTCTTCTACTTTTCCTTACATTATTAGTTGATGGGACACAATCAGAATATAAATTCCAGTTGGGCTATGACTTCCAAACAACTTGTCTTAGCTTAGTGCTGCCCTTCAAAAAATATGAAACGAATGGGACCAACTTGAATTAAAATATAATTACCAAGATGTATGCAGGCTGATATAAGGACCGAGAAGGAAATACTAGGTATTAATAAACAAAGACATAAACATCATTTTGTTATAACTGTTTTTTATCAACAAACCTACTTTTCATTTCTTTAATTTTTGAATAATGTCATATGCTTTAATAAATAAATATTTTTTTCGTATAAATGGTTTTTCTTATTTATGTTTCATATGTTTAATTAAATTTATGTCCAATTTATCTTCTTTCTTTTTTGTACCTGAGAGTATTTTGTATAAAAATGTCAAAATTGGTGATATACATACAAAATCTGTATTAAGCGTGTAGTTACTAGCTTTTTTCTAATGAACAACATAAATAAAGTCAACTTTGACACTCAATAATATGTACTGTACATTTATTACCAACTAGAAATATATGTGTTAGTTTTTTGTGGCTCCAACGACTGATAAGACTTACAGAGTTGAGTCCATAATTGAAAATTTCAAATATTTCTCTTTCTTTTCAGACTAAGCGACTACGCCTCTGACTCCGAGGAAGAGATAAACGTCAACGACGAATCGGACTTGGAGGAGCCCATGGAGAGGATATCTCGATCTTCGAGCCCCGTAGAAGTCGTAGATGTGCTGGCAGCCTCAGCGAAGGATCCACCTACGTGTCAACCGTTACAACTCACCATGCACAATCGAGACTAGCGAACAAGTAATACCGTGTTTTTAGGAAAATAAAATAGAAAGAGCCACAATTCATTTTTTTTGAGTTCGAGTTTCCTGTGTAATTGAGTTATTTTTACTCATTTGGAATAATATTAAGAACAAATAGTATTGTATTTATGTCCTTTTCAGACTGAGCGTTTTAAAACTGTATGTGCAAGGTTTATTTCTTTCAATTCTAGTCAAAAAGTATTATTACTCAAATTTTTTATTTGCCTTCTTAGATGTGTTTAGTATTTTTAACTTTATAATCAAAATATCTCGTACTCTGTATTTTTAATAGTATAAATATATATTCTTAAATATGCAATTAATTGTTAAAAACAAGCAAACAGTATAAACATCTTACATGTTCTTATTAAAATTACAATATATTAAAAAAACTCCAAAACGTCACAGGAAGAAATAAACTTTGTAGAAAAATGGGTGTTCTGTTTTTTCCTATGATATAAAACTTAATACTACCAAAGTATTGTTAATTATTAAGTACTTATTTATAATTTTTTGTATATAGTGACTTGTGTCAGTTGCAAAGTCCAACTGGCAAATTCTGTACAGTAGTTCCTTTCTCGTTCTATTTAAAATTAGTATAGCGCAAATGTTCGTACCATACTTCATAAAAAGCTTATGTACTCATTTCTTTATAGACAACTGTACCTGTTATAACCTTAAAAGGTTTTCATACGAAAGATATTTTTTGATAGGGCAAGGTGTGAAAAATATTTAGAACAGTAAATTGTTGGTACTTTATTTATGAAAATTTTAAATATGTAAAATGTAGTTTAAAATTTGTTCTTCGAGGTAAGCAATACTTTGAAATCATAAAATAGCCCTTACTATCGATTTTCCGCAAAGTAAAATAGATTTTAATGCGATTTGACAAATCGATTCATAATAATCTCTACGTAATCTCTCCAATATGATCTCTCCAATATGAAGATATGAAAAACTACATTTTTCTTTAAAAACCTGCATTTTAAAAGTATATTTTTTAGAATTCAAGTTAAAAAATTTAAAACTCAATAAATATTGACAAAAATAACTGCAAGATTATTACTTATGGGCTCTCCTCTATGACATCTTCCATCACTAGGTATATCTCTCCTTTTTTTCGTCTTCCTCTCTTTTTTTTCTCAGGTCCTCTCCAACCAATATTCTTGACCTGTCTCTTACTTTGCATTTTTCATAGTTTTCCGATTATTCTAGTCTACGTTTTTCACTACTTTGATTATCATCTTCTGCATTTCCCCTTAACTACTTTTTTACCAAACATTCTGCGAAGTATCGTTTCTTCCCATGCTTTCAGACCATTTTGTATGGTTTTGTTTATAATCTGTGCCTCGGCAGCATATAGCATTGTGGATCTAGTTATAATTTTGTCTACTTACTCTTATTTTTGTATTACTAGATATAATCTTTGACCTTAATTATTTTGTTCATGGCCATAGCCTGTCTGTTGCTTTTGGTCAGTATCAGGTTGATTTTAGTTTCTCTACATGTTTGATTTTTAAGGATACCTTAGCACCTATATTTATACACCTTCTCGAATACTACAACTGATCCATCCTCCACCTTTAATTTAAAGGATCTTCTGGTGTTTATTTTTTTTTGCTCAAAATTTTTATGAACCTACTTGGATTTAACAATATTAAGTCAGTACCATTTTAAAGCTTTTCCGAATAAGTCTTTTTGCTATATTTGCCAGTACTTTTTCTTTTCTTGCTATAAGAATCACGTTATCAGCATACGCTAAGCTTTGGTTCTCTTTATATAAAAAGACCTACTCATTCCACTAACCCTTACAATCTTCTCTAGAACTATATTGAAAAGACGGGTTGGCGAACAGCTTTTATCACTTCAAATTCTTCTGAGACTTTACCTTTGCATTTCACAGCACAAATGGTTTTTAATTGTTAACCAATCTTACAATTTTCTCTGACACTTAAAATTCTTTTAGCATTTTTATTAATTTATTTCTATCTTAATATTGTCGAATCACTTCTCCATTTCGCAGCTCTTCGAAATATTCTTTCCATCTTTCACATATTTGGTATTCGTCCACTATCAGGTTTATCTTATCTTGCTCATCCTTTACATTCATCGTTCTTCCTCGGTACCCAGTTTTAATATATTTTACTTCTTTGTAGAATTTTTTTACTTTATTTTTCTTGTAATTTTCTTCAATACGCTTTACTTTATCATCATATACTTTCTTTCACGAGCCCTTAGGATTTTCTTTACTTTTTTTCGTTGTTCGGCATAAAGTTTTAGGTCTTCTTGTTTTTGGGATTGCTAACTTTTAATGCCAAATCTGATCTTATCTTTTTTTCACCCTGTTTTACATTCATCATTGAACCAGTGTTGCTCCATTTTTAGTATTTGTCATTTTCAGGAACTTTTGTTGTATGTTACTCACAGTAGCACTATCTTGTTTGGCGTAGGTTTCTTGAATCTTCTTTTGATAATCATGCACTACCTTCAATTTTCACAGTTTTTCAAAGTTAAATTAAGCTTTTACTTTCATTTTCCGGTTATGCTTTTTAATTGTTGCATCTCTCATATTAATTGCGATCAAAAAATGGTCAAAATCGATGTCAGTCCTCTGCACGTTTTCACATTTGATATTAAATTGGGGAACTTTTCTTATCTTTTCTGGGCATTTCTTCAGAAAATGACTTCAATTTTTTATAAAATTCATCATTCACTTCTTCTTTTTCTTCTGATGAAGCGTGTATATTTATTAGCGATATCAGTATTATTAGCAGTGTAACTAAAACATGTGTGTTTTGTCAAAAGTTACAAAAAATTCTAATTACTATAAATTTAATATTTTGTAGTTATAAGACAAACTGGGGTACCTGAGAATTCATGTAATTGTTGAAAGCATGGTTTATCTTTAATATAACTTGTGTAGTCAACAAACTTATGTAGTAACAAAATTGTGTAGCCTTAAATTGCACCAATTTTGAGGCGTATTTAACAAAATAATTGGATTTATCCGAAATGGAGGCATGTGAAGAAGAATATCATAATGAGCGGAGTTGAAAAATCATGAGTATTGTTTTTGTATTATTGTACTGATTTTTTATGTAATATTTTTTAATTTGATGTATTTTTTAAATACAATAAATGATTTAAACACAGTTTTTGGCATCAATATAATTTATATTAAAATTAATTTTTTATTTTGCAATAAAAATTCCTATAAAATTTCAGAAAACAACGATGATGCTTCCTGTTCCGAGCGCTAGTTATCTCGGAGTCTATATTTGTGACGATATTTTTGTTCACCGACATCCAAAACCTCCCAAGTAACAACTGTTGGTTAATTATATAACCAATTTTTATAAAACTCCAGAGGAAGGTGTTGATAACATCCTTACCGTGCACCAGGTACTCCGAAGACTCCTACCTATGTCATATTCGTGTTCGGCGACCTCAAATAATCATAGAGTTTTAATTTTTTTTTTCGTTGAATACTTAAGCGTTTTTATTTTAATACAAATGCAGTTTCTCGTCCTTTCATGATCAGATACGATCCCAAAGTTTTTAGATATTATTACCAGTTGAATGTCGAAAACCCCATTTAAATCCATCTTATTTAATGGAAAAGTGATAGTGCATTGCTTTGTTTCCTTGAATAAAATACATTTTTAAATTATTCATGTATTGTGTGTAATATTGTGAAATATATATGTTTCTTGGGTTTACATTTCACGTTTAAATATTTTTTATAATTGGTCTTATCAAAAAATAACTTTATTTACAACCATCTCATTACTACAATATTTTCTTCTAGTTCTTCACGCAGAAGTAAATTTTTATACATAAGTATTTGACTTAAAATTTGCAAAAAATTGAACACTTCAAAACATTCCACCAAATCTGTTCCTATAGCTAGTACTTATGTAAATATTTCTAATTTTTAAAGGAGTTTTATCGATATAATAAATTTTTTGAGCAAATATAAATGTTTATAAGGGGTATAGCGAAAAATACACCTTTTAATTTTTTTATGATGGTCGACTTGTCAAACAAAGGACGTATATTGTTGCTCGTAACTCTTCTTTGGCTTTTACACGTACAATTTAGAATATAAAAAACAATAAGTTTTTTAAAAAAGACAAAAGTTTCTTTTACAATGTTGTTTATTAGAAGCCAGTTCATGAAAGGTTCTTGCTGAGGTGGATCGATATAATGTGGAATTTAATTTTATATCTCCTATATCGGTCCATTTATGGTCTGCTTGATTTTTAAATTGTAAAATGCACAGATTTAGGTAAAAATCTGAATTTTGGTTTCAAAGAAGTAGAAAGAAGTTAGTTATTTACCATCTATAATAACCAAGAAATTTATTTAGCAACTAGTTTTCTAAAGAGTTTTCTCAAGTTTGTTTGTCGCTCCCTAATCATATTTTTATTGTATTTACCTTAGGCGATAACCACTTTGTACATGGATTTACAGTTTATGTGTTCTTTCAAAAAATTTTACCGAAAAGTCAAGTTCTCTAGGTCAAAACGCTTAATACTTACTTTAGTATGTCATCATCATCAATCAGCCAATCGCGCCCACTGCTGGACATAGGCCTTCCTCAGTTCTTTCCAGTATTCTCTACACTGGGCCGCTTGTAGCTAGTTTCCCGCTACACGTTTTATATCATCGGTCCATCTAGTCGGTAGTCGTCCTCGGCTCCTTTTATAGTTTCTGGGCCTCCATTCCATAATACGTCTTGTCCACTGTCCATCTTGTGCTCTGGCTAAGTGCCCTGCCCAGTTCCACTTAAGCGACGTGGTTCTTTCGATGACGTCTTGAACTCCTGATCTTTGCCTGATTTGTTGGTTTGTTATGTAGTCTCGAAGGCTCACGTTCAGCATTACACGTTCCATGTTCTTTAGTATGTGGTATACTCATAATTTATTTTCAGCCGTAAAATTTAGTTCTCTAATCTTTGGGAAGTTCAGCTTCTTGGTTATAGACATTGATATTGCAGTCTTTTGTTTAATATTGTCTTGTTCATACGTAGAGTTGTTTCCGTCCAACGGCATAAAACTTGCACGATGGAGTTGGTAATAAAGTTTAACCTGTTCAATTTCACCTTGGATTAATTGTCATCCAAAACTTTTATGTAGTCCTCCATCGGCTTTGGCTTGTAACCAAAAATTATTCAGTCCTCTACCCTAAATGCTTTATTTTCTTTTTGAAAAAGAGCTAATATATTTCTCAAACGACCACTTTTATTCTTTGAAAGGTATTACGTCAACACACTTTTAGATTAGGTACCTTCAGTTGACCATTTATGACAGTTATTTATTTTGCAATTCGTCCCCTGGCAGCACTCTACCTGACCGAAACCTCATGATCACGTTAAGAAGCAACAGCGTGGTTGTTTGTTTGTCATTTTTGGTATTATTACAAAAATGAATAGAAACAAAAATTTACAAAACATTTTAAAGTTCATAAAGCATAATCAAAAGGTTTAAAAGTATATGTATAAATAATTTGATTAAATCTAAAATAATATATCGATAAATTCCTTTGAGATGTGTACAAAGATTTAATTTTTTGTAAGATTGTAGTCGTTACTGTACATTAGACTAAGGTGTAATTATTGTTATAAATAAACATTTTTTTCTTGAATTTTGTTTCTTTTATTGAATTTAAATTCATAAATTCGGATTCTCTACAGAAATTGTAACAAAATCGAAAGATTAATCAATCACCAATATTTGGACCGTTACGACAATACTAGCAAGAGAGAAAATTTGAAATTAGCAGTTGAACAGAAAAAAAAAACATAATAAGGAAAGGAGGAACATAACCAAATTTCGAGGAAAGATCAAATTTTTCACCATAACCCAAAGATACAACAAAAAAGCAACTTTAAATGAAAATTGTTCTAAAATTTATTCTTTATGGTATTTTGAAACATTTTTTTTTAACAATGAGAAATACGGTATGTATTTTATGCCAATAACATGAATCAAAATAACTGAACAATGGAATCTCCACAAGGACCAAATTTAACTTTACAGTTATTTTCATTGTGTTAAAATATAAAATCAAACCTATTTTTTCTTAAATCAAAAGTAAACACGCTAAATAATGTAAAAACCTAATATAGGTGCTTTGAGATTAAAAACATACTTTAAAGTGAAAATATGATCACTACAAAGAAATTCATTTTTACAAAAAAGAACTGTGATTGAGATATACTAAGGACATAGAAATCCGAACAACCAGTTTAAATGATTTTATTTTAATACAATTTTGTATAAGTACTTAATGAAGCCTAATAAGTAAATAATTAAAATTTCAAAATGATTGCATTGCTTTAAAGCCCTTTCACCTTTAATAATGTGTGGATGCACCCCGATGTGTTACGCATTCTCCAACGCGCCTATGCATGCTTCTGATCAGGTGGTTAATGTGCTCTTGTGGTATCTCATTCCAGGCAACCACCAACTCCTCTAGAAATGCTTGTAGAGTCTAAGGAGGACGTTGCAAATTGAGAAATCTCCTACT